>PYAF01002934.1:195485-228431 GCA_007407185.1 Glycine tomentella | reverse complement strand
TGACCAGTTGCCCCAGATTTGTAAATAGTTTGAAAGTTGCACCAAATTGGTAATTTTTTATTTAATTTGTATTATTTTGGTTCTTTTGCCATCTGATGTCCTTACGGGGGGATAAATAGATATCCTTTAATCTATTAGCTTAATTACCTTATATAAGCACAATTAATTATAACGAGAGTTTCTATTTTTTCTTATTTATGACAGTCGAGTTCTTATTCGATCGATGTTTACTAAGACGAGCATCCCTCGAATGGGCGTGCTGAGTCCGACTATTACAATTGATTTTGTAGTTTATTGGGCTATTTTGTTTTTATAAATTTGTTAAATGTGGGATCTGTACTTTTGTTGGGTAAAAAATTGATGCCATTGATACAGAGGGTCGACGGGTCAGACAAGATAGCACTTGAAATGGATTTTAGATGTAAGCACACGTTAAAAGATAAGCAGAACACGTGTGGCACTACACATTAATTTTTTACTGCGTTAATTGAAGATTAATAATCACAAGAAAATGCAATTCTTTTTAATCTTGTTGACGTATATTTTAGATAATTTTACAAAAAAATTATAGATTAAAAGTTATGTAGTTGTTGTTCAGTAATTTTAATTCATTTTTTTATTAATAAAGTAAATGTTATATTTTATTCAGTAAAAAGTGTGTAAAATATACAAGTCAACAACTTTCAATAATTCAATACCATCTTGTATTTCTTTTACCATTATTTACTTAATATTTATTCCATAAAACAGATACAAAACTTGTTGACTTGGAAAAATATATAGTATAGCAACTTCTCAACTCACAGAACGAAAAGATTTAAGAGATTTGAAGTGCGAACTGAAGCGGCTCTACTTGGAACCAATCATTGCTCAGTTTTCTCTCTTTCAATACTTTCTTTCCATTAATGGACAAGGCCGGATTTTGTTTAATCCGAATGTGCAACTTCATTGTTGCTCAGAATAAAACCTAACGATTTAAAACTTGATAGCTACTCTCTCTCATATCAAATGTAATAAAGAAAAAATTATGATACATTAATTAAGAATTTTAGTTAATTATATTTAATTACATTAATTTTAATTAAAGGTAAAATTTTCTCAATTTACCCTTTATTAAAACTTGGTATCAAGGACAAGAGAGAATCATTGAAAGTAGCTTCTCAATTGAATAAAAGATATTTTAAAAATAATATTAAATAATATAACATTATTTAAAATTTTCTTATATTTGATACTTATAAAAGTATGTTTTTCTTTTTCTTATATTTGAGAATAAAGAGAAGATATATATATATATATATATATATATATATATTTTAAACACTTACTTAGTAATGATTTTCCTGTTTATTTTATATTGTAAATATTTAATGTTTTTTAATTTAATATTTCACTAAATATTTTCATGTTTTCAAAATATCACATACTATATTTACTTTTTTATTTAATATTTTATTTATAAATTTTACAAGAAAATATAACATTACTCAATTTTTATATATAATTCTTTTTTTGTTGAACATCATGGTATTAATATGAAGTAGTCCAACGAAAGAAGTGATTACGATCAGAATTGGGGGAATGATAAATAAGAGAAATCAAAGATAAAAAAAGAATGATTTTATCTGTGCCTGAAAGCTATGTGATCGAGTCTCATGGAGTGAATCACATATAAAGAAGAAGCCAAACATCACGGTTAACTAACATTTGACCACATAATATACACATTTAATGAGTTTCGACGTAGTTCCAAACATGCATTAATTTGTTTTGAGGATCTAGAGCACACATAAAATGGATATTTCTTTTTTAATATAATTTATTTTATACCTATAAATTAATCGACATTCAAATTCTTGAACCATTTAACTAAAACACTCGTATTATTATGACTTTTGCCAAAAGTTGTTGGTTTTTTTATATCATAATTAGATAGTACTGTATTTCACATGTTGATTGAAAATTTTTCTTACTACTAGTATTTTACCAGTTGGTGCTGCTAGGAGGACAGACAGCACAACCGACAAATTTCTTGATTTCCTTAACGTAAAATCGAGGAGACCCCTTTTCTAGTCAATACCGCGTATGGGACAATTTCGGAAGATAAAGGAAATATTAAGGAGAAAAAAGAAAAAACTCAATTACTTAGAGCATCTTTAGTGGTAGATCTTAAGCAAAGATCTTGAGTTCAAGATCTGATCTTCACAATATCTCTCAATAAAGGAAGTGGAGAGATCTCCAACATGGAGAATGGGTTCTTGTACAAGATCCCTCAAGATCTGCACATTGTTCAAAAAAGAATAAATTTTCTCTCTCTTTCTCTCTTCCTAAGATCTCAAAATGAGATCTACCATTAAAGGAAAAAAATTAAAGAGATCTTGAGAGATCTTTAATCCTATGTGATACTATAGGGTCCACTAAAAAGTGATCTAAGATCTCAATTTAAGATCTACCACTAAAGATGCTCTTAGTAGTTAGCACGTATTACTCGTGAGGGAGGGACCCAATTTGCAATCCAACGTCATCGCGGTGCCTGTGAACATTCAGGAACAACCGCGGTGTGAGAATAGCAAAGACCGATAACCCATATATGAGACTTTGGATCAAAAAAATCATACAAGAACCAGAACAATAAAGAAGAAGAAGAAGGTTGGTTCGTTGGTCCCATTCATTCCGAAGAGAAGAGAAAAGAAAAGATGTTTGAGCCACAACAGCTATACACTCGCGCGAAGACCGAGGAATTCGACCTCGAATCAGGAGAAACCCTCTACCCAGGGCTGAGCGTCGGCGAGAACCAGCTCCGATGGGGTTTCATCCGCAAGGTCTACGGCATCCTCTCCGCGCAGATCGTCCTCACCACCCTCGTCTCCGTCACCACCGTTTTCTATACTCCGATCAATGACCTCCTCAAGGGCAATTCCACCCTCCTCCTCATCCTCCTCTTCCTTCCTTTCATCTGTACGTCTCCCTCATTCCTTTTTTTTTTTTTTTTTCCGATCTCAAGTTTGCCGCGTTGGTATACTCTCCGAGGTATTATCCTTGTTGGGAGTTAGAAGGTCGTGGGTTTCTCCGCTAACAAAAAAATTAACCATTAACATTTGCTGATAAATAAATTATGCTTGTTCTCGGTTACTTAGCAATGTAGGATTTTTTAGGGTATGGAACAATTTTATAGATCTCTGATTAGGGATCTGAAATTATTTTGCAGTTTTGATTCCCCTGTTGAAGTACCAGCAGAAGCATCCTCATAATTACATCTTGCTTGCACTCTTCACCGTGTCGATCAGTTCCACCATCGGAGTCACCTGTGCCAACACCGACGGTTCGTATTTTTTTTTTTTTTTTCGATTTGTAGAAATTGAAAGAGGTTAAATGAAGGGTTTTAATTTGTTGATCTGAAATGAATGTGAAATGCAGGGAAAATTGTGCTTGAGGCTTTGATTTTGACCTCCGCTGTGGTTTCATCTCTTACTGGCTATGCCTTTTGGGCGTCCAAGAAGGGCAAGGATTTTAGCTTCCTTGGCCCAATATTGTTCACCTCCCTCGTTACTCTCATCCTCACTGGCATGATGCAGGTCCCTCTCTTATTTCCTCTTAACTATTCATTTTTTTTATGTAAAATTTCACGATGAGTGCATTATGTATGTTTATGATGGATGGAAAACTGTTTCATAGACACCCATTATGCTATAAGACACCTAGAGAGAGAAAAAAGTGAGAGGAAAATATAGGTATTATAGGATTTATGATGTGATAGGAGGAGAGAAATAAGAGGTGTTTGTGGGATGTTTAAAATAAGTGGGGGTTTGTGTATCATTGCTCATGATGGATGCTTTGCTTGCCATTTTCCTCTGGCTTAATATGTATGTATATGATGGATGCAGATGTTCTTCCCTCTTGGACCTACTGCCCATGCTATCTATGGTGCAATTGGTGCTATGATATTCTCTGGCTATATTGTGTATGACACCGACAACCTGATCAAGCGTTTCACTTATGATGAGTACATTGGAGCCTCTGTTACTCTTTATCTTGACATACTAAACCTCTTCCTTTCCATCTTGAGGATCCTCAGGGAGGCAAATAATTAGTCATATCGAGGTTGAGTAATACCAATCAAATTCAAAAAGACTATGTTGCTTCTTCTTCTTCTTCTTCTTCTTTTTTTTTTTTTCGTGACTATGTGCTTCTTTATAGTATACCGTAGGAAGTATTGTGAAATATAATAACACCGTGCTTCTCTTGTACTCCCTTACAGCTTATGATACTTTTGATGACATGAAATTTAAAGCTTTACAATTGTATGTATGCGTGATAAAAGAATCTCCCTTGCGAAATATTTTCTGTTTGCTTTGTTTGAAGTGAGATGTCTATCAATTTAATGCTATGTATACAGTAGTAGATGGCATATCATAGCTCCACCGAGCATTGTGTCAAGAAAATTGTGAAGTTGTTGGTATCATGTAGAATTATAACTTTTGTTGTACAGACTTTAGGTACAATGTGTATGATAACTCAGTAGTGTTGACCTCTCTAATTTTGCTCAGGTCGTACAATCCACTATTATTTGATACACTGCCCAATTGCATATCTTCAATGAGTGTTAACAATACATTCTTTAACATTCCTTTCAATACACTCGCATATTCTCTCCTGTTGATTGGAACTCGTGTATCCCACTAGTTTGGGAATGAGATCAATCAAATAGAGAACTCAACCTGAGACCTACATGTGTAGTGAAATCTATATAAATTCCACTCAATAAGAAAAAGTGCGTTGGAAGTAGTGCTACAGTTTATGTTTTTAGCATTTCTCTAACTTGAAACATGAATTTGTGCAGTCAACTGCTTAAGTTTTTTGCGTATTGAATGTTTGGCCATATAACAACTAATATTGGAAAATAAAACAAGTTGTTTTTGAGTTAATCTCCTACAGATTACAGAAGTTTATGCTGACAGTTACTTTCCAATTTATCCATTGCTAAGTTTTCTAAGATTGAATTATAGTCAACCAACATTTGATTTCTGTAAAATGAAACATGCCATATACATTTTCACGTTTTTCCAGCCAAAGATAGAAGCTTCTAGTACAAAGGAACTTCGAACACCCAATAATGCTACTACGTGCACTCATCCTGTATTGCAAAATGTTCGTAGGGGAATCTTGTCTAGAAAAATGCTCAAACGAAAGGCTATAAACTATCAGGTCTTGGGTCAATTTTATGAAAATTTTGAGTTGAATAACGAATTGATAGTAATTATGTGCCAATGAATTGCAATTGCACTAATATTTTTATAATTATTCATCCAAGTTGCATAATTTTTTCATCGCATCAATTAGCATATTAATTACAGAAGAATTCTCACGAAAAGGAGAAAAGCTTGTAAAAAGGTCCATAAACCATTGCAAGACGTAAAATACTCGTGAGAAACTAGTTACTGTAGAAGAAAAATAGTTTACTCCTATTATTATGGATTATTAGTTTAGACGGCTTCTGGGGAAAAAGACACAAAGGTCTTGTGAGTTGTGACACAACAAGTTTCTGTTTACAATTCCTGGATAGAACCCCAACCCCTTCAGTAGGTCTCCCACTGTGGGAAACAAATGTAGTCCGTTTGATATGGTATCTTTACAATCAAGAGCCAAGATAAATGAGGGACTACCATAGGCATCTTGTACCGGAATAAATTAAAACAATATATATTAGAAAGACAGCCCCTTCTACCGAGCCTCACCGATCCACCCTCTCCAATACCTTCTCCTCCGCCGGAAAATAATAAAGCATGTTTTTTTTTTTTTCTGGGTTTATTTTGAATTTAGATGGATAATGATTGCTCTATAAACAAGAACAAATATTTTATTGTTTTAAAGTACGGCTTCTATCGCAGAAGATCGCAGGATACTAATCTGACATTCAAAGTTTAATAAGGAAAACAAAATCGTTAAAGAGAGCAGCTCAACCCATCAATAGGAAGATTGGGGTGCAAATCACCCACCCAATGTAAACAATTCATACGCATAAAAGAAAGCAAAAGAAAAATCTTAACGCGACTTCTTAAAATCATAGAGCTCTCTCCCCATCATTTAAAATCAAGAATAATAAAAGGCAATGACCTTAACTCTAAAGATGCAAAGCTTATCGCAACATTTTCTAGAAAGCTTTTTGGGTTAGGAAACTTGTCCATTATACACCTAAGTTTTTTTTACCCTTTACTTTATGATTAAGAGTTAAGTCATCAAGATTATTGATATGGAATGAATAAGTTTATAAATTACAAGTTATGAACTCACGAATGGGACTGTTCACGAACAAATGAGTTTGCGAGAAGAATCATTCACATGGTGCTCGAGTCTCTTAGGATTTAATAAATTCCTTACATCATATTGAAACAGCAAAACTAACAAAATTCTTTTACGCGAAAGTAATATTTCAAAACTACCTCTATCCGCTAAGTCATGTTTAAACGATATGGTAAAGATTGGATTGAAGATAACAACACAATATATCCATTTTTAAATAAGCACTAATCCAATTTTAAAATTAATTTTTAAAATTGGTTAGGAGAAAAAAAAAGAAAGAATAATTCAAACGATAATTTATGATTAGATAATAACTATTTTACACTTTCAATGCATAAACATTTGCATAAACATAACTCATTAGTTAATGTGGTAACCTTCAATAATACAACAATGATGCATTCATTTAATTATAAGACTGAATAAAAGGATCCTATTGTCAGCTCTGTCTGGCTGTTTAATGTTTAAGTATGCAATGTTTAGGAAGGGAAAAGGCTTAGCCCATTGCATACCCGTCTACCATGTTAATGTAAATTCAAACAATTACAAGATGCTGCCAGCTTAATACTACTAAATAAATTCATACTGAAGTGCAGCTCTCATATAAGTGATGTAAGTAATTGCATTTGAGGAATCGATCCTGCAACAGATAAATCAACTGAACATGCATGCCTTCCTGTAAAAAGGTACACCAAATATGGTGTGCAAGAACCTTCCTCAAAGAGGATGAAGAATCCACAAGAACTTACAAATTAAACTTTCAACTGGTGTCCACCTTCAGACTTAAGCTTGTATAAGACGTAAAAAACAATTTATTTACATTGTTAATTTATAAGAAAGAATTATAAACTTAATAAGCAATTTGTGTTTAATAATTAAAGCATCAATGATATGAACCCACAATCTGTTCATTATTTGGCAGCCTCATCATCATCTTCAATATACCAACTCAGATCCTCATCTTCGTCTGCCACACTCAATCTCTTCCGCAAATCAATCCTACTTGCGGCCCCAACACCATCCCCTTTACTCTCATCATTGCTTTCAATATCTTCAATTTCATCCCAGCCAATGTCTTCTTCCCCAGGCATTGAAGGCTGGCTTGAAACAACTGAAATATCACTGTCTTTGCACGAACCATTGTTATCGTTATCTGTCTTCCCTTCTGATGCCTTTTTCTCTTCACATTTAACATCCAACTTATCTCCACTACTACTTACATTCTCAGGTACATTAGATGACACATTCTCCAACTTATCATCGACATCAGTTTTCAATTCAGAAGCAGGAATACTCTTTCCATCATCCTCTATCTCCAAATCCTTCTTCCCAACCTGAACATTCTCAACAACCTCGCCATCATCCTCTATCTCCGAATCCTTCTTCCCAGCCTGAACATTCTCAACATCACCACCATCCATGGCACTGTCACCAGATTTTCCCTCCTTCACCTCTGAAACCCTACGGGTATCACCTAAAGGCTCATACCCATCATTACCATCTTCATCATCATCATCATCAAAATCCCAGCTCAAATCCTCCTCTTCATCCCCGGAAATAGCGCGCTTCACGAGCTTAGCCCTTGCATCCTCAGCTTGCCTCAGCTTATCCAGCCTATAAAAATACCTGCTCCAGAAACTCTCATCATCAATCCTACTAGGCACAACCTTCTCATAAATCTCATCAACAACTTCATTCTCTTCAATCAAATTCCGAATCTCCTCACTCTTCTCATTCGCCTCAAACCCTAATTTCCACTCATTAAAATTCCCCAAATCCTCAGGCTCTGCCAAATAGGTATTCACGTCACACTGAAGCGCACGCACCAGCGTATCAAACCTACTATACCGTTTCAAATCCAAACCACGATCACTGCTACCACTACCGCTCAACAGTTTCTTGCTAGCATTGTTATTATCGTAATTGCTCGAATCGAAAGAATCGGAATCGAAATCAGAGGCTAAGAGAGAGTCCCTACCGTGAGAGATAATCTGCGCTGTCGAGTTCCAAACGGTGCTGCCAATGTCATCGATGGCTTGGCCGACGGACTCAAGCGACTCCTGCGCCACCGACGCGCTGACGTCCAGCGACGTCGGCAAGTCCTGGACGGCGCGTGAGGCGGCTTCGCGTATCACTGCCGTTTCCTTCCTCAAACCGGACCCGAATTCCTCGAGATCGCGACGGTAGTTCTCGAGGACGGACTCCGATTTCGAGGCGAGGGTTTGGATGAGGCCGCCGAAGCTCCACGCGGCGTCGTCGCCGCTCTGCGGCGGATCGGGGTTGTCCGATTCGGCCGGAGGCGAGTCGGGCTCGTCGGCGAAGACGGACTTGAAAAAGTTCATGGCGTCGTGCTTAGGCGGTGTTTGGATTTTGAGGAAACTAGATTGTGAATTTAGCGCATGGTGAATGGATGTGTAGGTATGGGAATCGCATATGATGTGATATCATGTGAATGTAAATGGAATCGCATTCACGTCGATCGCATCTCATCCATCCAATTATTGAATATAATTCAAAATTTTCCTTCTAGTTCTACTGTTCTAGTGCAATGCCATCTTCCGTTTCAAACCACTCCTTTTTAGTTTAGGTGCTGCGTCACTAAATCACCTCATTAAGAGGATTTTGAGTTCGGTTATGGTAGACTTAGATTTTTTTTTTAAAATAAAAATTGTTTTTGTGCCAATTTTTTTCATCTCTAATTTTACAAAATGCTATTTATCTTAATATTCTTATTGAATGGAACATTAAAAAAAAGGAAAATAAATAAATAATAATTTTATCAAGTCAAAAGTTAAAATGAGAATTCTATAAAATTAATAAAAATGCTCTCTTCATTTCAAATTTATTGATGTTTAAATTTTTTCACATAAATTAAGAAAAACAATAAATAAGCTAGTTAGTATTTCTTTTTACCAAAATATCGTTAATATCTTCTCAATAGCTATAAATATATATTACTTATTTTTAAAATTTAGTGTTTACTTGGGAACAAAATTGGATAATTTTTTTAACACTTCACTAAAAATTGAAAACAATTTTGTTAATGTTAAAATCAATCTATTTGAAATAAAAAGGAATAGTAAATTAAGGATTTGAAAATTTTAAAAGAACAATGTTATTTGTTGCGAAAATAAACTGCACGAAAACTAAAGTGAACGGCTCTGATTTTTTAAAGTGACAATATTGGTTAAAATAAATTTGACGGAAAGCACGGAATAGCGTTGATTTACCTTTTCGTACCTTTCGTGTAAGCTATTCTCCGTAATATTCAGCATTTTTTCATTTTCAAATTAAAAAATGTATGTTGAATATGGGATATATGAATTGCACATTTATGATGACCTCGCACAACTATTTTAGAATGTTGTTAGATCTTGATGTAAGTTTAATCATTAGAAACGATACAAGTAAATTCAGTAAAACAAGCCAAAGTATACGGCACGCATTGATGATTTTAAAATAGAAGAAATATGAATCAATATCAATATAACTATGAATACAACTTAAGGTTCCTCATATTCATGTTCTTACTAACACAAATTTATGAAAAATACATAACTGTGAAATTGCTGATTATGTTAGATTCTGAACAAAAAGTAGTAGTACAAATGTTAATAACAAGCTTCTAGTTGTCATTTTCATGCAATTTAAGTAACTATCAATGCTATTAAGCAGTATCGAATTTATCATTCATTATGTGGTTGAAAATTAGATATATATGAGAGACCCCACTTACATTTTTTCTTAATTTTAAAAAAAATGTAAATGGCATATCATATATATTTACCTTTGTTATTTTAAAAAAATAGCTAAATATGTTTTTATTCTTAAAATATCTTGAAATGTTAGTTTTAGTCTTAGTATAATTTTAATACAATTTTAGTCTTCACTTTCACTCAAAAAAACATATTTTTAGTCCTGATAAAATAAAACTAAAATTATATCACTTTTACTAAATATAAGGATAAGGATTATAAATAAATAAATAAAAACCAACATTTAAAAATATTTTAAAGGGTAAAAAAATACTTTATCCTTAGAAAATAATAAAAATAATCATATAGTTGGGATATAATGCACACTTTAATTACTTGTACGACTGTATCTTCTCTATCGTACTCCATCCGCAAGCACGACTTACCTTAAGTAAAATCCTTTACACTAGTTTGGTAATTATCATATCAATTTGCACTATTATATTTGTTAAAACTTCTCACAGAATCCTTTGATGTACCTCATGAAGGGTGTTAGATTTTGTAAAGAGAACTGAAAATGATGAGAAGAATGTGAACTCATCTGTGCAGCAAATACATTCAATCACTCCCAATGGCATCTTCACTATATACCAGTATGAAAGCTCGATAATTTTAATTCAGTTTGTTTTACAAACACATAGTTGGTGTCTTGTCCACATAAAAACTCATGGACCTTTTAAGTTTCCTATAAACAGCAACATGAAATCCTCGCAGCAAATTAGCTTTGGATATACAGGTCACAAAAGGACTTGTTACAAAATCACACACAGCTGCAGTAGAAAAAAAATTTAACTTAGATCGATAGTCTTTCAATTTCCTTGATGATAAACTCCTTTTCCTCCTCAAATTGTTCATCTTCTAACCCTGAAAAAAAAGGTGAAAGAGCTCATACCCGTGACTTAAAGGAGAACACTTTTATTTAAGGGTTCAGAAACTGAATGGAAATTCAGAACAACATTATGTAATCGTAGGTTTCAAATTAAGTAATTACTAAAAGTGTTATAACCTTTTCCTGGGGACAGATTATGAAGCAAATCTAGTAGCTTCTCCTGGTTCTTTGACAAAATAATTTTTACTTCTCGAGGCTTATTAGGATTAGCAACAAAAACCTGAATAAACATGTGAGAATGATCAAAACAAATATACGATCATCTCCACAACAAAATGTTATGTTGTAGGGTATATTTCTTCAGAAAATAAAAACCTTTGTCAATTAGATTAAATGCATTAAAACAATTTATATATGTATTCTGCCATTAACCAAATTCCCAAGTCATTGCTACTAACATGGTAAATACAAGACTTCTCCAGTTCTCAACGGATGCCAAACTTTACAAAGAGGATTGGATACCCCCATTTACGAAATATTAGCAGGCACGATCTGGTTCGAATCTTACATTCACAAAAGGATAAGCTCATTGTATAACTTAAAAGCATGAAGAGGAAAATTCACCTTGAAAATGTGGAAAGCTGATAACTGAATATTTTTACTTGAATCCTGCTCAACCCCAAATATTACAAATAAACACAGTTAGCAGAAGATAGAAAGATAAGGTAAAAAACCAAAAGCAATGATTTTTATGGAAACTTGAAAAAACAAGCATAACATAGCTCCAGAGTTCATCATTGCATTAAAGATTATTAATAGCATTGGCTGTTTAGCATGCCAAGCAGGTAGTGTACAATAACAACCACACTTTATCCTAATAGGTGAAGTAAGCTACACAAATCAATTGTCACCAAAAATATTCCATTTAGTCCACTTTTCTCACTGAAGCATTTATTAGTCCTCTTCTCACATGAACCAACCACCTTTGGAAAATTTTCACCACTATCTCCTATAAATATGTGCTAGTTCAACTTTATCTTGGATACATTCTTATCTGCATTACCCTCACCTTTTAAATTTCATTGGCTCTCCATTTCAAAATATTCATTACCATCCAACATCCATAAACACTTATATTTGTGATTTTTTAGCGGAAATGATGTACATGTGTCAGTGCTATCAATGGGCAGAACATCGCGGAAGGCCAAAACTCTGCCATATAAACACACCATTGCACCTTATGGCGGGCCTTCCTTCACAAATTGCCTATGGCAGTAATCCACCACACCATTCTGCCACGGCCGCTATTTAATGATACTCAGGTGTATATCTCAATTTTCACACTAATAATATTACTGTATTACATATAAGTATATAACCAAACTGACCAGATGTTGTTAATCAACTATGAAATCATCAAAAGAAAATGTGTTCAAACAGTTTCTCTACTTGATAAATCATTTGAGATAAAGCATAGCACACAAATTTGGAACTGAGGAAATTACATGCAATTGGTTATGGTAATGATATAAAACAAAAAACAGTAAAATTGAGCTAGGAGATAAGATAAAATACTCTTCACTATATGTGCAAATTACAGCTAACAGAGAAACCAAGCTATACAACACTTAACAGAAACAAGGAAAATGTTCAGTTGTGCATAGCATATTGCATATATCATGAATAGTGTAGCAAGTACACACATAAACTGAGCATCAGTAAGCATGCCCATTAGTCATGGGTAGAAAGGAGAATATGATACAATTACACAGGGTTATGAGAAGTTATACCCTCAACAATGTCATCATGACTTTCAAGTAACGAACTTCTAAGATGTACCGTTTCATTATCTGGGAATTAGGAGATTCCAAAAGAAATTCCGAGAGAAGCTAAAATTCATAGATATTTAATTGTTAAATTCACATAAATAAAAAAATGATCGGGAAACAAAAACATTGAAAATTGTTGCCAGAACAAACCTTCAAAGACTGCCTCCTTGTGACATAATTAGAAGATGTCAAGAGTTTCTCATATAGATCAAAGAACTGGGAACATAAAGTCCTATTAGAAAAGCTGAAATGTAATATGGGAGATAAAACCACACCAATCATTCAATTTGCAATATGCACTATGTACATGTTCAAATATGAGGATATGAACACTTAATTATATCATAGAGAACAGAACAGTTAATCGATTAATTTTATTTTCCAAAACAATTTAGTGGGGTATAAATATTAGATAAACATTTTTTTCTCAATCAGCACAAAAGTGCTGCCTTGATATGGTCAAATCAGATAAATATGTCAAGGAGGAAACAAACCTCATCATAGTGAGCTGTCAAAAATTCAGAGACCACGTTTACATGCTTAGTAAGAAGATCCTGCAAAGAATATCCATAGGGATGTATGAAGAAGTGTCATGTAGAACTTTAAAATCATCAGTAAGACAAATAATGGGAATTACAAGGGGGGATGATTCTGATCTGACCTTAAAGGTAGAAAATGCATCAGATGCAACATCAAAGTTAGGCAACTCTACAAATTTAAAGAACAACACAAAACTTGCAGATTCCAATATGTATCTGAAAAACACTCAAAAAAATACACAGTTAAAACAGTGTAATTGACTTGGCTTCTAAATAGACTATATGACAAACACCAGACTCAAAATGCACATTAGTGATAATCATCAGTTAGTTTTTACTTCTAAAATAATTTAACCCCCCCCCCCCCCCCCCCCAAAAAAAAAAAAAAAAAAAACCAAAAAAAATCCCTTTTAAGAAATGAATTTTATCATCCTCAAGCCCAACCTCAAGAAATTGTCCTGTTGTAATCTCCTTAAGACCATAATGTAAGTATGGAATTACAAATGATAGAAACCCATAGCAATGTTGGAGGCTGGAACAACAATGCCAGCTCTAACAGAACCACATTCAAGCATTGCAATTATGCCAACATATTGCAATATATTTATTGTCATAATGCAGAAAAATCTATTTTTCCCCTTATAATACAAAAGAATCTCTTATATAATCCACTTTAAGCCCAATAAAACAATTCCTCTAACAAAAATGCACATCAAATCTTGGCAGGATCAATCTGAGCCCACAACAAACATGGAAGATATCAAAGATATGAAAAATAACAGAGAGAAAAATTAGGAAGAAGACCAAAAACAACAACCCAAGATATCTTACCTTGCAAGTGATGGAAATTTGATGCACTCCCGCAACATTATGCCACAGCTCAAGGCAATATCTTTGTTATCATAGCTGCTTGGAAACACATATAGAGATGTTTTGAGCAACTGTTTAAATTTATCATATTTGAGAAGATTTGATCACATAAAACTATTGTTTACTTATTGGGTAGTGAAATTAAATGTGCTGTAGATTGCTTAAGGTACCTGATTTTGAAAAAATCTGCTCCGCAATTATTGATTTAAAGAGAACCCATTTTGCAAGAATCAATTTATAAAGTTGTAAGCAAAATTGTTTTTGTTCGATGAAAGGAAATAAGGACAGAATACCTGGCATGTTATGTCACAATTCAAAAATACTCTAGGGATAATTTGGTCAAATTATATGATTAAGGGAAAATAAATTATGAAAAATCAGAAGTAGGTGCTATCTGTTTTTGCCTAAATCCCTTTTCTCACGATGATTTTTGCAAGAAATTTTTTTGAAAGCATTCCAAAAACTCTTTTAAAAAGGAATGGAGAACCAACCTCGGGCATCTCAAAGTGATTGTGGGATTCCAATATAAATTTCCAAACCAATCTTTTACAATAGCAATAAAATTTGTTTTCAACATTGATTTCACTTGTAAGGTCATTGAGGTTCAGTTCTATACTCCAAATTTTGGGAAATCTCATTCAGAAATGCTTTAACAGAAGAAATACATATTTTAAGGTATCAATGTTAAAACTACATTAATGCAGTAAATTGTTAACTGATACTTCTAAAAAATTAAAACGATAAACAGTAGGAGACAGCAATAGTGACAAAAAGGTCATCAATTTGTTAACAAAATCTTTCAACATAGAACAACATTATTCTATCAAGTATCAATTCTACATCTAAAAATATTAGACTTATAATATTATAATTTTTCTCAGAATGAACTGCCCATAAAAAATCTCACATGACCCTTGGCATTTATTTTCAACTCTTAATTGAAGAAATTATTTCATGGCATAAACTGCATGGCAGAGTAACTTCATTTTTGTGATATCAGTTTCAAGAACTAAAATAATTTCCAAATGTAATCCAACTTTTTCCAAGATCATATCTTGGAAATAAAGAAAAACCAAAATCTTTCATTTTCAATTGGCTTAGGCCTTATAGCATCAGTTTTAGTCTTCCAGCATGAATACAACTAAAAAGGATAAAAACCCACAATTGAAAGAGGTAAGAGGGAAGCAAACAAAAAGGAGTTCAAAATTGGTAGGATAAAAGGTGCAGCAGTAAAAAGCTTACCATACAACAAGAAAGTCTAGTAACTCAATGTGTTGCTCAATGTATTCTATGCAGTAATAATTGGTCTCAACTTTATGTTTCAATAATATCGACCAACAGTGGACTAAATCCTTTCTTGCCTGTATCAAAATTCACACACCGATGATGAGCAACCAGTTAAGTCAACTAATAATGGTAGAGCTTGGTATTGATGATAATCTTACTTCCCATCCTAGTATAGGAAGCTTGTAAATTAGAAGAGAGAGAACATCCTCCTTGCAGATTTCCTCAACTAACTGTGAAACCTGATCCAAATTTGGTTCTGACTCTCCGTCTCCAGAAAGCATGGTTCTCATTGTTACAAAATTCTTTTCAACTTCCTCTAAAGCCTACAATAAAGCATAAAAGGCACTAATAACCAGTAATCCATTAATGGGTAACTGAAACTAAAAGAAACGCTTAATATCATATCACTGAAGCAAACACTTTCTTCATTTTGCTTCTCTCCAGAATAAATATCTATGACAAAATGGTAACAACTAGAAGCATGCCTAAGATAAAAGAAACAGTGAGTGTGTGAATTCTCTGACCAAATCCTCTTAGATGATTAACCGGACATTGAAGAGTTTAAGTATCAAATTATAATAACTAGCATGGTTAATCTTGCTTGTTTTGTTGATGCTATATAAGTTAAAAGAGTGTTGAATCTGCCAAGTTCATATTCTGCAACCATTATATGTACCATTACTAGAGATGACCCCAACTAAATGCAGCAATAGATACTTGAAGCCACCAGCATAATGCTCTGTAGCTTCTTTTGCTCTCAAAACAGTTTTCAATGATTTTAGTTCAATGAAAATGCGTTTATTCAATAGACACCAAATCCCATTTGGACACACAAAAGAACCTTATACACAAAGAATTACTTATCAACCACACAGAAGGAGGAAACGAGCCAATTTCCATTAGGAAGTGTTTAGGATCCCTCTTTAGAGGATTTGGCCCTATGATTATGAATCAAGCCAATGCGCTGGCCCATAAAGCCCGGGCATCGAGAACCTCATGATGACATGCCAAACTCAATACAGTCGTAAAGCACTGAGAAAACCTCGGGTACTGAATTTCACGGGATCAATCCTTAAGGCATTTCCCATGCCTCGTCATGTCATAAATACTATCATTGCCTATAGGAAATTGAGATAAATAGGTCATACAGGCCTCAGGTACACACTTGAATTTGACACTCTCTTTCTCCTACAAATACTGACTTGAGTGTCAAAGTCCCTGCATATACCATTAGAGTTCCTCTGGTGAATTTAGGATTATGATTATGAATCAAGCCAACGTGTAGGCCCAATATTGTCAGATTAGATAGTTGGTCCGTAAAGCCCAGCACTGAGAACCTCATGATGCACCAAGCTCTATACAGCCACGAAGCACCGAGAAAAACCTCCAAAAACCAAAGGCAACAAATTTCATGGGATTAACCTTGGAAGCATTTCCCACGCCTCATCAAGAGAGAAAAACTACCACTGCCTATAGGAGAATGATATAATTAGGCCATACAGGCATCAGATACACTCTTTCCCTAAATTTACACAGTCCTCTTCTCCTACAAACACTGACTTGAGCATCTGAGTCCCACCTGGTATACCATTGGAGTTCGGCTCATGCGGACCGAAGAACATTTCATTCGAATATTCCTCCTTCCATTATTGGTGCTTAATAGGAAGCTTTCATGAGTTAAAATGATAGTACCCTCCCCCATTTGGGAAAAACATAACATACTTCAAAAATTGATCACTTGCAGGTTGGAAATCTCTTCTGTTAAGTATAATTCCGCCACGATTGTTTTTCTCGAACAAAACTACTCACATAACAACAAGCTACATGCACAAATGACTAGTTTTCATGTAAAAGACTATTTTTTTACAGAACAAAACACACTTCACAACAATGGAACAATTTGCAGGAGCAGTTACGATAATTTTAACACATACCCACAATTGAAGACCGGAAATTTAACTGAGAAAACGAATACCCAGATAGAGCATTGAAAACATGGATCAAAAGGGTGGTAATTACGCGAGTAAATCTAACGTGGGGTAAGTAGGTGAAGAAGAAGAAGAGGAAACTTACCTTCTCAAGGGCTTTAACTTCAACAACGGTTTTGGTATCGAGGGCCATGAGACTCTCCTTGATGGACTTGGCCACCTCCTGCGGCGTTTTAGGCCTCAAAGCCTTGAAAAACGAAAACGACATGGTGATCGATGACCCTTTATCTCTTTCTCTCGCTGTTGATGTTGGAAATGGAAAAGAAAATGCTGCTGCTGATGTAGTGCTTCTTCTCCTTCTTCTTTTGAACTATTTTTCTCTTTTCGATTTCAACTACTCATCATGATTGTGATTTATGAGTCATCATCTCCAACAATAATGAACCAGATCATCGCAGAGATAGAACTGTAGTGCCAGGGTTGTTTTTCCTTTTCCTTATTAATTTTTCACAGTCAAGACTACATTATAAAGCTTACGCAAATCTTAGCGAAACATATTTTTCTAACGCATTTTTGTATCACAAATTTATGATTTTTTTTATAAAATTTATTAGAAATTATAAGAAAATTTAACCTCGTTTTATATTTAATGAATTATACTAGTATTTATAATTTTATAATTTTAATAAATAATAAAAAAATGTTAGAAAATATACTTTTAATACTCTTCAAAGCTTATTAAGAATATAACAAAGTTTTATAAGTGATTTAAATAAATTGATAATCAAAAATTAATATTGAATAAATATAATTTTTAAAATTTTATTATTCTGTTTGACGGATTTTGAAAGTTTTTAGGACTTGCTTTCTTAAAATAAAAATCAAATTCGTATTTTCTTTTTTGTTTACTATCCATGTGGAGTGGGGGAGAGGCAATTGCCTATCGTCCCTCCAAAATTAAGCTTTTGGCGCTACGATGCTAAGAGCATCAATAATGGTACAAATAGTAAAATGCCTCACCCCCCTTCTTTTTAAGTAATTGTTGTTGTTGGTTTTGTTTAAATTTACCTATTCTCTTACACTTCCTTAACGGTGAAAAAATAATTGTAACATTATTCAAATATGAATGAACTGTCTATAAAGATGCCCTCACTTGGAAGGAGTTGGAATGCAAAGAAATTACATGTGTTGATTAGAGAAGGGATTGTGGAACTTTTCAAAGAGCTGTGGAAACTCAAAACAAATGAAACCTTCAATTTTTATAGATGAAAAAAAAAACAACCTAAAATATGTTTAATGCATGTTTAAATTAAAATTAGAAAAATTTAAAAGTTCTTTTATTCTCAAAACATTTTTTTTTTATCTTTATTCGTATACTAAATTTTGCAATTTTGTACTAAAATTCACAAAAAATAAAATATCAAACTTTAACCCAAACAGAGTCTAAAACCTTAAATAATGTTATTGTTATTATTAGCACTTGGCAAAATTAATAGGCATGTGACCAAATAAATTTTATATATTAAGCCGAATTATTTGGTAGTTTTATTTTAGTCGAAGTAATTTGGGTTCGTTTACCCTTTGATTTAGAGAGTAATTTTCTGATGTTTGAACAATCACCTCCTTGTTTGCAAATGTTGCTCTTGGTTGATTGTGTTAGAGTTGCTACTAGTCATCTCATTGTAGCGTTGTTCTTTCTTTGGGCCATTTGGCATGTTTATTAACAACAAAATAATTTATTTGATTAATTAAAGAAAAAGTTAACAATAATTTTAATTCAAATAATTAAAAATATTTTTTTATTATTTTACATTTTCTTCTAATCACAGATTACTATTTCAGATTACTATTTCAATTATTTTAAAAGTAAATAAATTTATCATAATTAAAAACCTTTTACATACATAACATTTTTTTCTCTATATTTTCTTTTATAATTAGGATTACTATATTCATACATTCAACTTTTTTTCCATCCCATTTTGACTACATTTTTTTTTTGTTTTTATCATTTGTCACATTCAACAATATTTTTTCCTTTTTGTTATTTTTTCTATCTCTCATTCCACTCATACACTCTGAATTTGGAGTGTACATTTTAGTTTATTTTTCCTTATAGCAATTATTAAAGTAATTTTTCTGTAATTGTTAATATTTCATTTATTAATTCCTTAATTGATATGTTTAGGATAATTGTTAATAAAAACAACTTTACTAGTTAATAGCGTAATTCCCGAAATGCTCACTGCACAAAAAATCATAAATGGAGAACTGGTCCCGAAATTATGACAGCTTATGAAAGTAAATGATCCAACCACTTTTACCATTGCTGTGACTGTGAGTTATGGCATTCAAGATGCATGCTTCCTAGTGTACGGTAAATTCTATTTTATTCTTCATGCACTTTTAAAGTTGCCATGCACGAAAAGTTAATTAATACTGTAATTCAATGAACAAATTACCTAGGATAAGGATTCACTTCAATGATCAATATACTAAAGAAAATAAAAATTTAATTTCAAACTTTATAGTATTTATTTTTCAACTTTTATAAAATTAATAAAATATAAAAAAAAAAATCAATCACCAAATCATGACCGCAGAATTGACCGTCTCAAAAATCAAAACTGACTATATCCAATGATTCCAATCCAAGTTCCAACTATCTTCGTACAATTCTTTTTAAACTTTAATGGCATAAAATATTAAATAATAAATTAAATAATTTAATATCTGAAAATTTAAGAAAAATAATATTTAATTTATTTAGTAAAATATTATATAGAATTTTATTAAAATTTCATTAAAATATATAATATAATTATATTTTATGTTTATAAAATCTTTTAATTTATTATAAATTACTCTTATATAACCTAGATAATATATATTCTTAAGAAAAATAAATTAATCCAACGACTTAAAAAATCTAAAATTTTCTTAATCTTTATACGATATGCTGAGGATTTTTTTTATACATGAAAGAAAGCAAAACTCAGCAAAAATTCACACACACACAAAACCTCAGCAAAAGTGTATTCCAAATTCAAGAAAAAATAATCTAATAATACACATGCACTAGCTTGTATATTACTCTCACCAACATAATAATTAATAACCTAATTATGTACACCGATCAATAAGATATGTAATTTTTTTGGTGAATAATAAGATATGTAAATAGTGTTTTAATCAGCTGAATAAATAATATATATAATTTTTTAACATAAAAACAATAAATTAAAATGATTTTATTATATATTTTAAGGAATTAAGTTAATATAAAAACAATGTTTAATTTGATTTAGATTTAAAATAATATCATAATATAATAATTAAAAAATTATAATAATAATTTTTAAGGATAATAAAATGATTAAAAATTAAAAGAAAATAGAATTGTATTTGACTTTGAATTTAAAATAATAGGATATTCATAATCAAAATTAACAGAATTTAATTTAAATTTTAAAATATAAAAATAATTTAATTAAAAGAGTGATGGAAATAAGTATTTCCCTCTTGAATACTGAAATTTATAATAATACAAAAGTAGAAAGTAGTTTTGCATGAGAATCTCCCTCTACTCCAAATACTCAAATTGATAAATTTACAAATTGAAAATTTAAATTTATTTGATTGTAACGGATGGCAGTAATATATAATTATATATATTCAAAATAGAGAGAGGTAAAAATGTGACCCACAGATAAGGAAAGGCGGTAAAGATAGCATATGATATCAAACCGTATCGTAAGCAACTGGATCTGCTTTTCTGCCGCTTGCTGCAACCTCGACCCCAAAACGCTCGTTTTGGCAAAATCTGAATCATTGGAATTTGGAAGCGATTCGATGCGAGGCCACGATTGGATCAACACGCTGCTCCCCGACGAGCTACTCATCGAGATCTTCCGCCGCCTGGACTCTAAGTCCATCCGCGACGCCAGCTCCCTCGTCTGCACGCGGTGGCTCCGCCTCGAGCGCCTCACACGTGCCGCCATCCGCATCGGCGCCTCCGGCTCCCCCGACCTCTTGATCCACCTCCTCGCCGCGCGATTCTCCAACATCACCACCGTTCACATCGATGAGCGCCTCTCTGTTTCAATCCCCGCTCACCTCGTAAGCTCTAATTTCCCTTACCTCACTCCCAAATTTCTCTATCTGTTCTCTGTTCCTTAATTTCTCTATCTGGTTGTTCCCTTTTCCTTCGTTTTACGTAGGGGAGAAGTCGCGCGAGCGGCAATTCCTCGGTGAAGCTGCACTACGTGAATGATAAGCACGGCTCTGCCTCTGATCATAGCGATTTGGATTCACTCTGTTTATCCGATTCTGGTTTGGCTGCTCTCGCCGAAGGCTTTCCCAAGCTCGAGAAGCTGAGGTTAATTTGGTGTTCTAACGTCACTAGCGAGGGGTTGTCATCGCTAGCAAGGAAATGCACTTCTTTGAAATCCTTGGACTTGCAGGTATTTGTTTTGCTTTGTTCATTTTTGGTTTGCCGTTGCAATTGTTTTGTCGTGTTTATCTATTTTGGTTTGAAGCTGTTGACGGTGTGTTTTTAGCCTTGTGAAATCACATCAGTGAAGTTGCTTAGCTTTTCAATAATAATAATCTAATTATGTGAGTGTGTGCTTTGAAGTTTGAAATGAAGGTCTAGGCTATGTTTGGTTTAGCGTTTGGTCTCCTTCAACTTGGGTGAACTAAACTCAATTTGGTTATATGTTTGTTTTTTATAAGTATGTTTGCCGACTTACATTTGGCTTGAAAGTTTCCATTGGAAGCAATATGGATGCTTTTGCAAACTCAGTTTGTCTTGTGAAGCATTGGAACTTGAGATACCAATATCATTTTATCTTATCAGTGCATGTGCATCTTTGTCCTTGTCACTCTATCAATAGATAAAAACTCAATGAGTAGTTTGACTTGTGTTATGCTTATTCATCATTTTAATCAATGAGATTTTCCTTTAGGGTTGCTATGTTGGAGATCAAGGTCTGGCTGCCATTGGACAATGTTGCAAACAACTTGAAGATTTGAATCTGCGTTTCTGTGAAGGCTTGACTGATATTGGTTTGGTTGAATTAGCATTGGGTGTGGGAAATGCGTTAAAATCTCTTGGAGTAGCAGCTTGTGCCAAAATAACTGACGTTTCAATGGAAGTTGTGGGATCACAGTGCAGATCGCTTGAGACCTTGTCATTGGACTCTGAGTTCATCCATAATAAAGGGGTGCTTGCTGTGATTAAAGGATGTCCACATTTGAAAGTTCTAAAGCTGCAATGTATTAATCTTACAGATGATGCTCTAAAAGTTGTAGGCGCTAGCTGTTTGTCTTTGGAGTTATTGGCTTTATATAGTTTTCAGAGATTTACTGATAAGTGAGTTGCTTTCTCATCATTACATTTTAGGATTTGTTTCATTTGATTATGCTTGAATTCACAAACAATCACATGCACTGGGCGTAGTACAAATTGCATATTTCTCTTATTTTATGACTTAGATAAACCATTTGTGGAGTTGATCAGTTCAAAAGTGGCATTCAAATTTTTTTAATATCTTTTTTAAATTCTGTTTTTTGATAAAGTCCAATGTCGTCAATTGGTCCATTTTGTCAAGCCTATCTAGTGGGGTGAGAGTGTGAGACTTGATTGCTTTTGTAATATTTTTTTAATTTTTCCTTGTACATGATCCTTAAGGGTGCAACCTTTTAGTTGTGTACATTTGGACACTATTTTTCATGTCTCTAACTATTAATTTTGCATTCTGATAATAGTTCTTTCAATTTTTTTTAGTTAGTAATACTTTTTTTTAATAATGTCTACATCCAGGGGTTTGTGTGCTATTGGGAATGGATGTAAGAAGTTAAAGAACTTGACTTTAAGTGATTGCTATTTCCTAAGTGACAAGGGTTTGGAAGTAATTGCTGCTGGCTGCAAGGACCTTACTCATCTTGAAGTGAATGGATGCCACAATATTGGAACTTTGGGGCTAGAATCTGTTGGAAAATCCTGCCAGTATGTTTTTCATTATGCCAAGTTGTCTCAAAATGTTATAGATGCATAAATTTTGTATGCAACAAACTCCTCATTTAAGAAAGACTAAGGACACAGAATTGGATAACTGCTCTTGAAATAAGAAACACAAATGAATTTTGTGTTTCTCTATCCAACATCTGTGATGATAATTAATTAATCTTGTGGTGTCTTGCTTTTCCTTACATGCATTTTTGTTTTTTGTGTTTGTATGTGTGTGTAACTATATGCATATATTCTTATCCACCTATGTTGCTGTAAATGCATTCTTAAAATTTGATTAAGTATTCCTAATGGAAGCTGCAAAAACAAATTTTATATATATATATATATATATATATCACACATTTCTACCTGCTCCTATTGACATTGTTGTGTGCCTGTGTAACTGCATGCCTATATTCTTATCAACCCATGTTGCTGTACATGAATTCTCAAAAGCTTATTACGTATTTCGAGTGTAAGCTGCAAAAACAAATGATAAATATATATATATATATATGTATGTATGTATGTATGTATGTATGTATGTATGTATATGTATTCACAGCAGTGCATATATACATCACACATATCTACCTCTGCCAAACTCCACGTCAACAGGAGAGATTATTCCCGTTGACATTGTTGTGTGCCCTGTTGGTGCTAGTAACAGCCCTTTTCTGATGCAAAGAATGTGAACATTTAGATTACTTCTAACAACCTTTCCTCTGAACACTGCTGGTGATGCTAAGAGTCTCACTTTGGTGTAAGACAATATACTCGTTGAACCACATGCTTTTGAATATCTGGCTAAAATTCACACCAGCATGTTAAAACATCATTACAAATTGTTTTGACTAGACCTAGGGGATTTGATTTGTGTATTTTAGTTATCAAGCTTGTTTGAACTTCTTAGTTTATCTTATAATCCATCTTATTCTTATCAATCTTTGTACAAAGGTGAGACAAACCCAATTGCTGACCAACTTGCTGGAGGGTATCTTAGGAATTTTCCTAAAGTGTATGAGAGAGGGAAATGGAAACGTGGGGGATGGAACGCGTCAGTGGGCACTCCCACAAATACTCAGTGATGTAACAAACTTCTGCCAATTGGCAGAAGTCAGGGTGAGAGGAAGGATTCGCTGATTGGAGAGAGAGTATTATAGCAGGGGTTGTTGCACTTTTTCTTTTTTAGGCTGGTATTGGGATCAGGTTGGGCAGGGAGCAGGCTATAGGATTGCCTGTATTGTTTCATTGCATTTCTTCTCTTCCTTATACTTTACGTTCACAAATTCAGAGAAATCCCCTGTAGTGGTTGATAATAAACAAGTAATTGATCCCAAATTACTATGTTTTTTTTTTTTAAGTAGCTAACAAGTGGTATCAGAGCACTTCTCTGGGAAGTGCATGGTGCTGACGCGTAACGTGATGGAGAAGCGTATGGATGGGCTGGAACAGCAACTAGCTGAGCTGAAAAACTTGATCATATCACGCAGTCGTTCACGCAGTGGACGAAAGCGAAGACGTAGAACGCACAGAAGATAGAGTGCAAATGAAGCTGCAGAAGGAATGATAGAAAGTGATGATGGTGCGAGTGAGACTACACGCAGCTACAGTCGTAATTCATCATGTGATTTTGGAGGAAGAAAACTCAAAATCCCCATATTTCGTGGAGACGACGCATATGGGTGGATCGTACGTGCTGAGCGCTACTTCAAGCTGAATATGGTTGATGAGGAAGACAAGCTTGACGCAGTCGTAACGGCATTGGAAGATAGAGCTTTGAGCTGGTATCAGTGGTGGGAAGATCAGAGCCCAGAACTGAGCTGGGAAGAATTTAAGGCAGCGCTGACCCAACGCTTCCAACCGGGTCTGGTGCAGAACCCGTTTGGCCCATTGCTGAGAATCAAGCAAACCACCTTTGTAATGAAGTACAGAGAGAAATTCGAGCGTGAATCTGCTCCCCTGAGAAAAGAAGAAAAGATCATGCTGAAGAGCATTTTTATCAATGGCCTGAAGGAAGAAATTCAGGCTGAACTGAAGCTTCACGCGGATGGATCTCTGGATGAACTGATGGACAGAGCCTTGCTGCTGGAAGAAAAAAATAATGCACTGAGAAAAGTTGGGCTGATGAACCCTGAGAAGAAGGGGAATGACAGACCATTTGTGAAACATTCTAAGGGCTTCACTAGATGGGAGAGAGGAGGTAATAAAGAGGGAATGAGTAGCAGAGGAGCAGAGCATGAGCTCACTGAGAAGAAGGCAAGCAGTGGAGGGAAGTTGTCTCAGGCTAGACTGAGAGAACGTAGTAGAAAGGGGTTGTGCTTCAAGTGTGGTGACACTTGGGGAAGGGATCATGTGTGTAAGATGAAGCATTTCCAGATAGTGTTGGTGGAAGGAAACAATGAAGAAGAGTCAGAAGAGGAGAGTGAGGATGAGCCAGAGAGCCCTGAGGTTCTCACTGCTAAAACTATGCAGTTATCACTCAAAAGCAAAGAGGGGTTAACTTCCAATAGGTTCTTTAAAACCATGGGGACCATTGGATTAGAACCCGTGGTGGTGTTAATTGATTGTGGAGCCTCTAGTAATTTTATTTCTAAAAAGTTAGTGGAGTTTCTCAAATTACAAGTAAAGGAGACACCTGAATTTATGGTGGAGGTGGGAAATGGGGAAGTGGTGAAGAATAGAGGGATTTGTAAGAAGTTGGAAATGGTGGTACAGGGCATAACAATTGTGCAGCACTGCTTTATTATGGAGTTAGGAGGAACTGATGTGGTGTTAGGGATGGATTGGCTGGCCAGTTTGGGGGAAGTGAAGGCCAACTTCAGAAATTCGATTCTGAGTTGGAAGGAAGATGGTGAGAGGAAAGGGCTGGAAGGTGATCCTTCTATGTGCAAGGTTCAAACTTCCTGGAAGGCTATGATGAATGTGTTGTTGAATGATGGTGAAGGTTACATGATAGCATGCCAACCAAAGTCAGAACATACTGACAGTGGCAGTCAGGAGGAAGGGACCTACTTGAGCAAACTTTTACTAGAATTTGAAGCTCTATTCAGAGAGCCTACTGACTTACCTCCCAAGAGAAGTTGTGACCATGCCATAATATTGAAGGAGGGTGCTGGAATTCCAAATATTCGGCCCTATAGGTACCCATACTATCAAAAGAATGAGATAGAGAGATTTGTGAAAGAAATGCTATCAGCCTGAATAATTAGGCCCAGTAACAGCCCATACAGCAGCCCAGTGATACTTGTCAAGAAGAAGGATGGGGGATGGAGGTTTTGTGTAGACTATCGTGCTTTAAACAAGCTGACAGTGCCAGACAAATTCCCTATTCCAGTGATTGATGAATTACTGCATGAATTGGGGGGTGCCAAAGTGTTCTCTAAACTGGATTTGAAATCTGGGTACCATCAAATACGCATGAAAGAGGGGGATGTAGCCAAGACTACATTCAGAACCCATGAAGGCCATTATGAGTTCTTGGTGACGCCTTTTGGCCTCACCAATGCTCCCTCAACTTTTCAGGCTCTTATGAACCAGGTATTGAACCCTTATTTAAGAAAATTTGCCCTAGTTTTCTTTGATGATATACTGATTTATAGCAAGAGTTGGGAGGCCCATTTAGAGCATTTGAGGACCATATTGCATGCCCTATTAAGCCATGATTTGGTGGTTAACAGAAAGAAATGCTCTTTTGGAAAAGATAAGCTGGAATACTTAGGGCATATCATTTCTGGCCTTGGTGTGGCAGCAGACCCTGCCAAGGTAAGAGCTATGGTGGATTGGCCAAATCCTAAAGATGTGAAGGGGCTAAGAGGATTTCTAGGGTTGACTGGATATTATAGAAAGTTTGTGGAAGGGTATGGTAAGATTGCGTGGCCTTTGACTCAGCAATTGGGTTTGTATCAAAAGGTTTTTAATTTATATAAAAAAGATTAAGGTAGTGTTTGGTCCAGTTTTCTTTTCTTGCATTTCTTCTTTAAAGGAGATGAATCAAATACATTTTGAGAAAAACTCTTAAAAAAAATTTAAGAGCTTAATTTTTATAAAAGAAAAGCCAGGAAAAAGTAGCTTTAATGAAAAAGCTAACTGAAGTAGCTTTGAAAAATAAGCCACATACCTTCGCCTCTCTTCCCTCTCATCTTGAACTAGTCAGTGTGGGACATTGAAACAAAGCTTTTAATTTAAAAGTATTTTTTAAGTTAAAATTGTCAAAACTACTTTATTTTTAAAGCCCTTATTTGAGCTTTAAAGAAAGTTGGGTCAAACATAAATGTGACAGAAACATATCCATGATATGGCCATATATTTGAATATTAGCTCATTATATTGACAAATATTTGATGATCCAGATTTCTAAATGTTTAATTTTTCCATTCACTTTCATTAGTGATGCTAATCTTAGCTTTCTATTGCACAGACATCTCTCTGAGTTAGCATTGCTTTACTGCCAAAGAATTGGTGATGCTGGTCTTCTCCAGGTTGGACAGGGATGCAAATTCTTGCAAGTGCTTCAGTTGGTAGATTGCTCAAGCATTGGAGATGAAGCCATGTGTGGCATAGCTAGTGGCTGTAGGAATCTAAAGAAACTTCACATCCGTCGCTGTTATGAGGTACTGTCTGCATTTTGCGTTTGGTTTTCTGTGAGAAAATGTCATTCTATGTGTAATTTTTGGCTTCAAATTAATGGTTTTTTTTATTTTTATTTTGGATGTCTCACTCACTTTCAAAATGCATTCTGCACCTTGTAACCTAGGATAACTGTTGAGTCATTTTGACTAGAATTAATACTAGCACACATTATGCAAGCTTCTACAATTTTGTCCTTATTTATAATATTTAAATATTTTAAAATAAATTTTTGTTCTTTTGGTGGATTCACATTCAAAAGTAATTCTACGTCCTTAACACAGTCCAAATAAAACTCAATTCTTACTTTTAGTCAAACATTTCCAAAAACAAAACTTTCAGGTTGTTCTGATAAAAGAGATGCACTATATTTTATCATAAACGAGTCAATGAATTCTTAGCTTTGGTTATATGCCATTATCCTTCAGGTTTTTTTGTAGCTCTTAAAAGACTACATATTTAATCATTTTTTTTATGACCATGCCAATTGTGTAAGTTAGTTGCATCCTAGTCCAGTGCTTCTCGTCCATTTTAAGCAACAAAGGACCTTGTTATTTACCTTTAATATAATATGCATTTACTCATTATTTACTTGCTACACCAACTCTAGCCACCCCTCCTCTCCTCACTCTGATATGATTAAAGCTGAGTACTGTTGTTTTTCCTCTTTAATGAAAGTGAGGGATATATAAGTATTTGAAAGTGGTGTAATACTTATCTTAAAAAAAAAAGTGGTGTAATACTTGCATGAATGTTTATAATACATCTAGTGTATAGTTTTTACTTGCAAAAAAGTGGTGTAATACTTTTTACTATTTATACTCTATATTTATTTTTTGTTTTATATCAGGTTTTATAGTTTTTTTTTTTTTGTCCTTTATCCTTATGTTTCTTTTTTTACCCCTTGTATTAGATTGGGAACAAGGGGATCATTGCTGTCGGTGAGAACTGTAAGTTGCTAACAGATCTTAGCATTCGATTCTGTGATAGGTAAAACCTTATTCACAGCTTTATTTATTCTCCCTTTCTGCAGAAATCTCAGATATATTTATTTTATACTCTACTATAATATTATGTTATTAGGGAGTTTGTATTACATCTTTTCTTCTGTATTTTCCTTTTGCATTTATTTGCAAGCTCTAGTTTACATTTGAATCTTTTGTTTCGTTCATTGTGGATGATGTCTACCTTAATCTCTTTGATAAACTATTAGGGTTGGCGACGGAGCTCTTATTGCTATAGCTGAGGGCTGTTCCCTTCATTATCTGAATGTTAGTGGTTGCCATCAAATTGGAGATGCTGGAGTGATATCCATTGCAAGGGGGTGCCCTCAACTATGTTATTTGGATGTGAGTGTATTGCAGGTGTGTATACGTCTTTTTTTTTTATACCCAAAGCAATTAGTTTTTCTTTGGTTTATTATAGCCTTTGTCATTTTCATTTTACTTATGATACATCTTTTTGATATTTTTTGTGCTTTCTTGATTCAGTTATAACTTTTATTAAAATATTGTTGATGAAACACATAGACTACATAAAAATTAGCATGTAAAGGAGACATCTCTATACCAAAACCCTTTTAAGAATATATATTAGCATGAATATTCTCTGAAGTGATGGATGTTACTTCAATAATGTCATTGAAACATAATTATCGTTAGTAAATTAATTATTAATTATTACTATTAATAAGATTTTCTATTCGTACATCTAATTATCCATGTAGTAATTTTATTTCATTTCCTCTTTCTTTTGAGGCAAGCACCTTAACTCTAGTTTAATATCTTCTGGATTATTTGAAGATTACTGTCTACGTTACATTTTATTTAAGAAAAAACACCTCCATATGAAATTTCATGTATTATGTTTACGAATGAGCTCAAGTTTTCGCGTATATAAAAGTTTTTGAACGAAAGAGGAGTTGGTCAACTTAATTCCTCATTCCATTGTTCTGTACAACTGCAGAATTTAGGTGATATAGCTATGGCTGAATTGGGAGAACACTGTCCATTGCTGAAAGAAATAGTACTCTCACATTGCCGACAAATAACAGATGTTGGGTTAGCCCATCTTGTAAAAAGTTGCTGCACAATGCTTGAGTCATGCCACATGGTTTATTGCTCTGGTATAACTTCAGTTGGAGTAGCCACTGTTGTTTCTAGTTGTCCCAACATAAAAAAGGTTCTTGTTGAGAAGTGGAAGGTTAGCCAACGTACAAAGCGTCGAGCTGGGTCAGTCATCTCCTACTTGTGTGTGGACCTCTAGATCTCCTTCGGTATATATGTACACCTCCAAGTCTTTTTTCGTAGTTAAATATAAATAAAGTACCAAGTCATGACAATTGGCGCAATAGTAGGATGCATGATTGTGCATGTACTAGAGACCTTCATTCACTGGAGCACTTACAATCCCTTGGTGAATGAAGGTTTTTCCTTGTACATATTCAGGAGTTATGACTCGACTTTATCATAGGAGAAGTGAAAAGTATAGGAATCAATAGGCCTAGATAAATAAGTGTTACTTTTAGTAACTGTTTCACAAAAATAAAGGATTTAAATATGTTTTTGGTCTCTTTTGTTTTATAGTTTTGGTCCTTAGAAAATCCATTGCTTTGTGCTCATTAAAGATAGAAGGATTTAGTATATTAATGTTTGTATTGGTGGTAGATGATGTAATGGAAAGGAATGGAAGTTGTTCCATTGTTTGATTTATAAAAGTTGGAATGAGACATAATGGAAAAGTTGATTGATCATGATCCATTCTATTTCATTGTTTCACCACAATTTTTTTCGTCCAATTTGTTAAGGTGTACTTGATGGACAAAAGATTTTAGATTGTAAAATAACTATTTTATCTTAATGACTAGTCCCTTAAATATAATAGATTGAAAATAAAGATAATATGGCAATCATATAGCAATCAAAATTTATAACTCATTTCGTTCAATTTTTAAAAAAGATGAAATGAAATTTTGTTTCATTCCATTATAAAATATTCAAACAATGGACCAACAAGTTTATTTCATTTCAATACATCTTATTCCATTATATTATATATAGTCCATTACTTTTCATTTTCTATCACCCATAGTTTGAAAGAAATTGTTTTTGGAGTTTTTATATGTTTTTTATTATAGTTTTTTTTTATTCTATCAGTGTTGTATATTATAATTTTTTATGAATTTATTTTTGTTATTGTTTTATATTTTAGTTACAGAACTGTCTTTTTTTTTAGGCAAGTTACAGAATTGTCAAAATTAATTGTTGCATAACATGTAATATTTACTTTATGACGCATAAAGTAAGATATAATAAATAATTAATATAATCATCATACTACATTTTAATAATTAGAAATACCAAGAAAAGATAATTATAAAATCACAAGTTCATGCTTCAGTGTTGATTTTTCAATATCTTCAGAAAAGTGCTTTCTCCATTTTGAATATCAAGAATTGAATGGAAAATTGTATGGGAGATAAATGGTTAGATTTGATTACATTAGCACATACCTATGTAGAGAAAGAGAGAAATATTTCACAGAATTGAAAATGAAAAAAAATGTTGGAATGAAGGTATTAGTAGATCTAAAGCTTATAGGGCAAGAAATTGATCTAGTTGATGGACCATTCAAGGAACAACATTACAGACTGATAAATCTATAGCTCAAATTTGCATAAATCGACTGAAATATTTGGGTTTTGAAGGTTAAAGAAGTGAATAGTAGATGAACGTGCTTCACATTCAAAGAAATGCCTTCATCCATAATGTAATTTTTTTTTAAAGAAAAACATAAAATTTTAAGAGGAACATACATGATTAAGTCGTGAAGAATTTTAAAAAATATAGAATAAAATAAGTATAATTAATTTCAAAATTTAGATTTTATTTTCTTTAAGAAATAAAAATGACTCATAGTATTCTTTAAGAAAAACTAAATTAAATATACTCTTCATAAAATATATTCTGATTAACAAATATTCCAGGCTTTAGTGAATTGTTAATGAGTTTAGATTATAGCCATTTAATAAAATTTAAACAAATTGGCGTGAGCCGGATTCAGAATACCCGACCTTACATATAAAAAATAGTCAAAGAGTAAAAGAAAATTGGGTGGAAGTCTAACACTGTTGAATGAAGAATGAAATAAGGGGATGCGAGATAAGACCACTTTTTGATTGAATGGGGGACATTTTAAAAAATTAATTATTATTTGGGAGAAATTTTTTTAAAAAAATTATCAAAGAATAAATTGGGGTATGATTTTTAGTTCAGAAGTAATAATATCTATTATGATTTTTGATTTTTTTTTATAATTGAAATCTTAAATTTCTTTCCTGTCTTTTTCTTTTCAATTTACCACTTCTAAACTTTTTTTTATTTGTTATGACTTTTGAAGTTAGTAAACTTTTTTTTAATTAGTATTTCTTTTTGTTTTTTTTAAATTAGTTTAATTTAATTATTAAAAAATGTAAGTACTTTTAATTTTTATAATTTAATTTAATATTTTGTATATATTTTTTAAACCATTTTATTTAATATTTATTAATTTAATTATTTAATAAATAAATAAATATAGAAAAATATAATTATTACATTTATTATATTTTCATATTTATTTTAATAAATAAAAATATTAAGTAAAATAAATTAATAAATTATTTATATTTTTCAGAAAAAAAAATTTATCAATTTTTTTTAAAAAATTTTTTTATCAATTTTTTAAAAAAGAAAGTGTTATGACTTTCAAGTTGTAATAGTTTTGTTTTTGTAAATTGATAAAATTTGTTTTTTTTTAAAATTATAGATAATTTATTAATTTAAATTAATTAATATTTTTTATTTATTAAAATAATATATTAAATATAATAATTATATTTTTCTATATTTTTTATTAAATAATTAAATTAATAAAATATTAAATAAAATGATATAAAAAATATATACAAAATATTAAATCAAATTACA
>PYAF01002934.1:173404-190751 GCA_007407185.1 Glycine tomentella | reverse complement strand
TGGATGAAAAAAAATATTTTTAGTAAACCAATCAAATATGTGGGTTCCGTAACTTCCTTCTGCAATTTCCGCAATATACGTAATGTAAGCCAACGGCTAGCTAGCTACAGCTGTACTCACTACTCACTACATATAAACAGAAAATAATTGGGCCCTGGGCAGGTGCCCCGTTTGCCCTGGCCCAGGGCCGGCACTGAGTCTTTAGCATCTTGCATGTCATCCACTCGAGTGCCATCATATTCTCTTTTCAGAGTGTAAACTTCAAATATTAAACATTACAGGTTTATTTTTATTTTATTTTGTTACACAAGGTAAATTTTATTTAATGAGACATTTGATAGATGAATTTTTTTTTACTTTACTAAAAATCTTAAATTAAAAAACTATAATTTTTGGGACTCAATTTTAGTTCACTTTCACTTAAAAATATTCTCAATAAAAGAGCTCCAACTTTCTAAAATGAAAGGAAAGTTTTAGTTATCTATTTTACTTAAATCTTTAATTTTTAGGAAATCTATTAAGACTAACTAAATATATTTTACTTATTTTTATAAATTATAATTTTCAGAAATTAATTTTTTCAAGTGATTCCTGAATATGAAAAAACTTTTTCCCTACTAAATATCCCAAAAAATTCAGCCTTTAAAAATTACTTCATCCAGTTTGGTACTCCATCTAATAAAATAAAATTAATAAACAAATAGTCCTCCAAGCTTACAAGCATGAGACTTAATAATTTTCCGTACATTTCTAGCAAATGATTAATCCTTAAAAAGTTAATTTGTACAATCTTAGTCTTTGATAAAATCATTAGTAATTCAAATTAGTCTTTAAAATGTTGACCGTAATTTACCTTCATCGCAATCAATGACTAATAGATAGGAGTCTCTTAACAAATTAGAAAAGTAAGACTAGACGAAGCTAAATTTAATCACTTGGTAGTATCGCAATTACACATAAGTTTTAAATTTGATTCAAAGTGAAAAAAAATGAGGTATATTTTAAATTTGGAAAAAGATAAATTCTACCTTTTATAAACTTTTTCCATCCAAAAAAATGCAATCATAATTAGCAAAGTAGAATGTTCTTGTATAAGTTTCAAATTCGAATCATGTTTATACAACTAATTAAATGCTTGTGGAGAGAAGGAATTTTTTCATTTATATTGTTTTTTTTTTTTTTGCAATAGCCATTTACAATAATTTTATTTAACTTGAACATAATTATCTATTACACATGTGGTATATATAAAAGTTAAAATATCAAAAAACATTTTTTATATTAAAAAGTGTTATTAATGAATTCTTATCAAGATTTCCAATATACTCTTAATTAATGTTTTTAATAATAAAAAAACAGTACTATAATTGTGAAGATAGTACATGAATTTTAGTGAAGAAGAGGGTACTATGGTTGTGCGGTGAGTTGAACGAGGGCATGATTGGGTAGGATTTGCCTGTACACCAAACTTGGATTGTACGGCAAAAGTAAACGAACAAAACAGCTGACAGACAATAGAAAGGAGGTCACGCAGCAAAATGATGCATGCGAGGTGCAAATAGCAATCAAACAGGGATTCGAATTTTGCAACAAATTTAAAATAAGACTTATTTTATTTTGTCTATAACCAGAGATTATCAGAGAATAATATAATTTTCATTAGGTTAATAAAATTTTACACACAATAAAAAATTAAATAAAATTCTCTGATTAAATATATCACTCACACTCATATGACACAAGCAAAACCTTATATTATTATACCAATCTTTGGGTTAAAAAAATAAGAGATATAATAAACATGCATTTGTTTTCAAAATGAAAGGAATGATATATGTGGCGTGTATGGGAGGATGGGATCATATTATGTGTGTGTCAATCCAGTATCTCCACCTTTTAGAGATAGATTTTGCTGTGGCATTGGCAGGGCTCGAGGTCTCACGTTAAACATTTAGAGGAAATCAATTAAAATAATTTTTTGATTGGCCTATCTCTGCATATTTTATTTTAATTGTGGGGGACTTTCTATTTTCAAGAGATTGGCCAGTTCAAAGCTCAGAACATGTCTTGTTTGTTTCAAAAAATCTCAGCACACCTACGAGGAATGATTCTTGTGTTGTGGGAGCCATATCCTTCACAAGAACCATCTTTAGTAGATATAGATTTAATTCATTATTTAATCTTTATATTTAAAAACTCTATATTTTATTGTTAGCTCTTTGCCAGTGTGAAATCATCACAAAATGAAGACATAACATAAGGAGTAAAACAATAAAACATGAAATATTGCTTGTATAAAAGTTAAAATGTAAAGTTTTTAAATATAGAGACTAAATTGAAAAGTTAATATAGATATAGAAACCAAATGGTTAATTAATTAATTTATTATATATTTAATTAGTTATTTGAATTAATTTTGTTTAATATGAAAACTTTTTTATTATACCAATATGAAAAAAAAATCCTATTAAAAAGTTAATTATCCCTATATTAAAATTATTACTAATCATGCACTTATCCTAAAATTTTCTTAAGCATGTTCATACAATCATCAAGATTCTACTTTGATCAGAACTGCTATATCTTAATCTTACAATCAAATTTTCTGAAAAAAAAAGTCTTACAATCAATTAACACCTGAGGTGGGGTACTATCAAAAAATTAATAAAATGTTATCCTCATGTTAGTTTGTTTATCTCATTCAATATATACTATTGAGTACACAGGATTAAATTCCTGTTTATCTTGCACGGCAAATCATGTTTAATTTGTAGAGGAAGATGGAAATGTCAAAAGAAAAGAATAATAAAACGTATCAGACCCACGCCAATATTAAGCTTTAACCACTAGCTACTAGCAAGCCAATAAAAGCCTGAGATACAAACGATGTTATTTTTATTGAAAAAAGAAACAAAGAAAATGATCAAATGAAGAATCCAACCACTTTTCATGGCTTCTTGGACTACTCTTGAGGGCATGCACTAAATTAATATGAATATTATAAGGGAAGCCTTTCCAAATTTTTAGTTGCAGCCTGGTGGGGTCGTGTTGAAGCAATTTGCTAAATTTTGTGCGCATGGTACAGTGTTGCTCATTAGTATAATAGACTAGACTCTTGTAAAATGAATTTGCAACACAACACTTATTTGTGCTTGTGTGGCAATTCGCTTCATTGTATGCTGAAATTTGCGCATGCAAGCAAGTATGGCGGCTAAAGCCCGCTTGTTCCTTGCCAACTTATGGCATTGTCTTGCAGTTAAGGGCTAAGTGGGGACACCATGTCCCTCAAATCTCATTAACACTTGAAACAAAGATGGACCCTTGTTGTGCCTTCAAGTTGGGACATGTTTTAGATGATGTGTAGCCTTGTGGGGCATCCACGGTGGTTGTCTAGGGGGCACATAGTGGGACCAATCATGGGTTTGGGGTTTGCATTATTATGGTGATTTGGGCTAAGGAATGAGGTGGAGGGTGGAGAAGAAAGTTAAGACGATGTGTATGTGGCGTTTAGGCTTGTATGGGGTTTAGAAAGGTGACTACTTTTAGTGGGACCAAACTTTAAGATTAAGAAGAAGATGGGTTTCAAGTTTCAACTCCAAACTTTTTACTCTTTTTTGAAAGAAAAAAATATATATCTTTTTCTATGTCTCTTCAAATTACCAAAGTCCTTGCCTACAACTAATTCTAGGATGGAGGAGATTTTGCTTGAAAGTGGAAACTTTTGATGCGAAAAAGGTGAGATTTGAATGTGTTTTCTTTGTTTTGTTTTGAGATTTTTTTAAACAAGATTGATTCGACAAAGAGGCTGACCATTTTTTATCTTTTGTGTATGATATTGGAGGATTTGGATTCCTTGTGGTCAAAGAAAGCACGCAGTTACACAATTATATAGATCTGACAGTTCATAAATCATTTTAGAAAATTCAACTGAAAAACACCTTTAAAATACTTTCGATCCATATTCCTGACTTCGTGGCTTGTGACAGTAGGAAATTTAAATCCGATATTGGATATGCAAAGGGAGTAAGCTAGATTTGCAAGAACCAATGTTTGTGATTGTGTGTGTGCCTGCGCGTGTGGTTGGTTGGTTTTGCCTTGCGTGTGAGAGAACATAAGTGTGGGCTTGTGAGATAGTGTTTTGAGTTTGGTAGTGCGCGTGCATCACAAAGAGGTGGATATTGTGGTCATTATGGTGGCTGCCAGCCACAACCATAAGATTTATTGATGACGACATACATGCTACATCATTTCAACCCCTTAAAACTGCAAAATTTTGATTCTAACTCACAAATTTTCATCATTGTCTTTCCCCGCAACCTTTCTCTACTCAAAATTTAGTTTATTCAGTCCCCTTATACCGTTCTGTTGTAGAGATAATAGTATAGTGTCTGCTAGATTTTGTGTACTTTTTCTTTTCATTTTGAATAATATATTCTACCCGTCTTTATACTAAAGAGAAGCTTCTGTATTGTTGATTATGCTGAATTATTATTGATATAATGTCCACAATACTCGTAAATTGAAAGTCAAGGAGATTAGGAGACCAACTATATGATGGAGAAGTTAGTTTTACATGTCGGCAGAGACAGGCTACCAAAACTTCCTATAAAAGACCATGAATCACTAATTACTTCCTTTTACTTCAAAATTACTGTTTCTTCTTATCAGACTAGCTAGTTAAACATTATGATCCAAATCAACTTTATGTCCCAACAAGTTATAAGAGTCATTATATTTGACCTTGGCTTTGGTTATGGTTAGAAACAAAATTAAAATTGCAAACTGAATGTCATTTATTTATGCTGTTGTTGTTGAGCAGTATATACAAGTTAGAATTATAAGCATCTGATGGTATTATTCCATTAGTCTTCAAAATTATTTTAAAGGAATTTTCAACAAGAAAGTGTTCAACTTTCATGGTAACATAATGATGAACATTAATTATTTAGTTGTTTTTATAACCCAAGCTTTTTTTTAAAAAACTAATGACTTGGATGATAAAGAGAATCATTTTTAATTTTGATGCTGACATGGTTCACAAGTGTACATCATGCTTTGATAAACACAGAAATTAAATTGTTAAATTAGAAAGAAAAAATAATAATGATAATGCCACCTAGCTACATGAAACTGCATGAAGAATAAAAATGATGCTGATGCTTTTCATTTCACGTACGGGACTCCCCAATTCAAGGATATTCTCATTATTTACCTGACACGCCTGATTTTTTTTGTTCCTTCATATTTTTCCTTCTGCAAAAAATAATAATTATTATTCTAACATCAAATATGGATGATATTTTGAGCACGTCAAGATTTTGGTTAAATAACACCTGCTCTCCTAGCAATAGACAAAGATGTCTCCATCAACTGAGGTTTCTTCACTTTTCCATAATGCAGAGGCCATTATCTATATCAGAGTATGCTCATATCAAACAGAGTCCTAAGTGATTGGGTCTTTTTACTTCTAATTTTATTTTTTGGTTACAAAATGTTCTGTTTACCCTGTTTTTAACTAGACCTCTAATTAAAACGGTCTATTAATTATCTGTACAGAGCTCATAATTGTTTTGCAGAACAACAATACAGCATCTAGATCCGGTTTATGATTATGTCTCTATTTTAATGGAATTATCATCAAAATAGTTAAGTTGAATGCTGAATTTTGTTTGACTCACGAAATCAAATTGCTTTGAATAACAAGGTCTCTTGAAACATTACCAAATCTCCAGTTTCTTTGTGATTGTAAAAAGAAGTGTAAGATATGGTTTCAACACTATTATTTCTGGCATTTCTCGTCATCAGTTCAACCAATCATTCTAGTCAAATTAGCCCCACATATCGTTCAAACTTCACTTTTAATTGATTTTACTTTAAACCAAATATATAGTAGGAAGACATGGAACTAACGTTACATACCAGAGAGCCCACATTGTAAAAAATAATATTTGAACAAATTTCCCCCATAAACCAAAATTTATTAGGGGGGGGAAAATACGAAAAAAGCATTGCTATTGTTATTATTCTTATATATATATATATATATATATATATACACACACACACGAATAATGATATATACATATAGTCTTATATATCAAGCAAAATGTTAGAAGTTACGAATTAGCCTTCGTTAAAAACACACAAAATTTCAGTCAAATTTTCTTTTATATTTTTCTAATTATTTTAACCAATATTTGTTGTAGGAAAATGCTAAATGGCACGAAAGTTAAATTGCACGAAAGATACGAATGATTTTGATTGGTTCATAACTATACTTATCCACAGCATGTTTTCCGTCAAAATACCAACTTAAAATTGAGTTATTTGTGAAACAGACATATTTTCGTTTAATTCGTTCAAAATTGTTTCGTACTATATATATAGCAGTTCTTCGTAAGATTTGTGCGAGCATGTATCAATTTGTACTAATTTAAATAGCAACGTTAATGTATCAAATACTTATTAATAGTTTTTTTTCTTTCTCTTTTCTTATTATATTATGTCAACTTTGTATATGTTTCTCTCTTTCTCTCTCTACCGTACGTATCAATTAACACCTTGCTAGATGTCTATAGATGATTTTTCCTATATATTATTCCCTAAGAAATGTAGAAAATATATTTGAAATATTAATTAAACCACGTTTCCCCCCTTAAACCTCTCAAGAGATTCGTCTTTCAGTTTTCTAAATTCCTAAACAAATACGGAAAAGCACTGTTATTATTCATGTACGTATATTATTGGAAGTTACTATGTAGATTAAGAAGGCAGAAAGAGAGAGTTATTAAGGTGAGGGAAGGGTGGAGGCATAGAATAGGCAATGACAAAACAAGAAAGAATTAATGAGCGTAGGCATATTAATTCTGTTGGTGTCTGTGAAGGAAGCTAAGAGAAGATTGAACTAAAAAAACATAACAAAATTGTTGCATATCATCATCCTATTCACTTCATTATGCCTACTATCATGATTCTTGGTTCCATCACCCGCATGCTCATGCTCACACACCTCTCTTCTAATTTCTAAACCCTCACACACACCTATAAATCCAAATCACCCTGAATATCCTTTGCCTCACATTTCTCTCACCATTATTACCACAAACAAACACCATTCATTCTCGATCTCCAATATGGCATTCGCATTCTCAGGTTTCGAAGGCTTCGAGAAGAGGCTGGAGCTCCATTTCTTTGGCGACGACCCAACTATCCTCCAACTAGGCCTCAGAAAACTCTCCTTCGAGTGCATACAACAAACCCTAGAAGCAGTTCAATGCACTGTCGTTTCAGCCGTTGGAAACTCCTACTTGGACGCTTATGTGTTATCAGAATCAAGCCTCTTTGTGTACCCAACAAAGATCATCATCAAAACGTGTGGGACCACGCAGCTTCTCAAATCCATAACTCCCTTAATCTTCTACGCGCAGACCCATCTCGGTCTCAATCTCTCTTTATGCCGCTACACCCGCGGAAGCTTCATCTTCCCTCTGTCACAACCCTTCCCTCACACGAGCTTCGAACACGAAGTTGCTTACTTGGAAACAACCCTTCCTTCGGACCTGTGTTTCAGAAAAGCCTCCATCATGCCCTCGAAATCCCCCTCACACGCGTGGCACGTGTTCACAGCCACAAATATTCCTCATCATCACTCTCGCGCGCCATACAGCGAAAGCCACGCTTACACCATGGAAATCTGCATGACCAACCTAGACCCCATCCTCGCCAGAAATTTTTTCCGCCGCGCCGGCGACGGAAAAACCGGCGACTCCGCCGGGAAGGAGATGACGGAGCTAACCGGAATTGACGAGATTAACCCGCACGCGCTCGTGTGCGATTTCGCGTTCGACCCGTGCGGGTACTCCATGAATGGCATGGATGGGGAGTGGTACTCCACGATTCACGTGACGCCGGAAGACGGTTACAGCTACGCGAGTTTCGAATGCGTGGGGTCCGTGAATGATGACGTGGACATAGTCCACGTGTTGAGGAAGGTGGTGCAGATATTCCGACCGGGGACGATGTCGGTCTCTACGACGTCGTTGGGGAGCCAGGTGTGGAGAGAGGTATCGGGCGCGGTGGAGCCCATGGGAATGAAGTTGAGGAGCTGCGCGATGGACCAGTTCCCGGATTCTGGGAGCGTTGTCTTTCAAACGTTTACGCCGCTTCGCCGGAAAAGTGCACACTAGGTAGGAATTGGATGAGGTAGGGTTTAGGTGAAAAAAATATAGGGGTGGTGACGTGGCAGGATGTGATCGGTATTTGTTGATCTATTGACAAAATTACTTTTAACAAACAAAACTGAAAACCAAACATAGAAGTAAGTGGTGGAGGTTGGGATACGGTCTGTGAGGATCATCATAATGCACCCCGCTTAGGCTTGTCACGCCTAAGATTTTTGAGGATGTGTTAGTGGGTGTAAAAGTTCTCTTGTTTTTCTTGAGGTTATATATTGAACTTCCTTTCCCTCTTCTGTGTTTTTATCAATCTCTTTGTCTTTTAATTATGCTTTGTTTTCTCACGAGTACGTGTCTACAATACACCGTGCTCTCCTACAGTAAAATGAGCCAAAAACCTCATGATTTTGTTCATAGATAAATTTAAACAACTGAATTACACTTTTGATGCATTTTATTGTCAGCTAATATCTCATTTACCCTTTGGTTTGTGGCATGTACATGTGTTTTAAAGGGTCGATGTAGATGCATGAATGTAATAAAGATGAGTTGGAACTTGGAAGTCACTTTTTCTTTTGCATGGGCTTTGTCTCGTTATATTATGTAAATCCAAAAAGAAAGAAAAAATCCATATAATTAAACCTAGACAAAAGAAAAAAATAAGAGATGGTAGGTACCTGATCGAATTTGTATAAAATAGAATTTCTTATTTAAATTACTATCTTTTATTCATTTGGGGGGATAATATTGTTCTATTTGTGAAACCCTTAATCTCAGTCTTGTAAGAACATTATATTATTATGAGTAATATGAGGACGTAGCACTTATATATGCACATGCATTACGCATTATGTAACTAACAAAGCATGGTAGTGTAGTGGTATTTTATGGTCATTAAGAAACTTAAAGTGCACGTGGCCATAATTGAATTTGGGTGACACGCCTTATAGAAGGCAAATAGTAGATGACAAAAGTAAGAGGCAAGTAGAGAAGCAATAATAATATGTTCCAAATTCTTAGCTGCCTTTTTTATAAACTATGAGATCTTCCGAAAAAGGTTCATAATTAGTATACCCATTTGACATAATACAAATTAAACGACAAAAAACGTAAATACAATTCAGTGACTTTAGGGTGACAATTCGTGTACTTAATTACATACACGTTGATTTTGAGTAAAGTCAAGATAAAGAGCATATTACGTACGGTAGAACTTAACTGTCCACTTTAACGTTATATTAGAAAGTTGAACTTTGAAATTATATAAAACTCAACTGATCTTTAATCAAGTTCATTATCAAATACATATTTGAAATATTGCATGGCATGTTTATTTATAACTAAAATCAAGTATCTCAAACGTTAATGTTTTTTGGTATAGAGTACTAGCTCTCTAATTAGATAACTTAGTTTGAGAGAAGAAAAAAATTAATAGCTTCTTAAAAAAAATTGGATTTACGCAGGATTGTTTTCTATAGTTGGATGGGTTCGAAAATCGTAAATTCAAATGGGGATATATACTACCTACATAGACTTCAATGACTGATGGAGGAAAAGAATCTTGTCATGATTTAGTGAAGTGCTTAACCTATCTGATATAATTATAGGTTATGGATTATATCTCAGTTGAAAAATAGGGAGGGAAAAAATAGAATAATTAAATTCATAATATATTTCATGTATATATATATACACGTGAAATGCATATCACTTCTTTACTTTCCCTTTCTCAAACTTGTTATTTATTGAGTATCTTACCACAGGCTTTAATCAAACTAGTGAGCTGGATATTAATCTTAATTAAGTATCAGTGTTAAACCCCTAAAAATGATGGCCTTAGGCTTTGTTTGTTTTCAAACCATGAACATATTATCTACGAAACTTAAAACTCCAAACCTCAATGACAATTGCAGGCAGTTTTTTCATATACTATAAGACAAATAATTTGCTATCATATTAATAACAGGGTTTGGAATTTGTTCGATCATGTCTAAGAATCCGTTGTAACTTATAAGCAATGTTATTAATTATGAAAAACTGAATACTCTTAATTTTAAAATGGTTATAGCAATTTATATCTCCATTTTGATTGAATAAAATATGTGGGTATCGTAAATCTCTTGTATCGTGTTAAACTACTACCAATAAAAAAAAAAAAATCCATCTTGAACACAGGTATAATATCCGTCTCAAATACCATATCCTCATCATTGTAAATTATTTCCCTTGCTACAATCTTCGAGATTGAATTTCGTTATTTAAGCCCACAGTTGCTACACAACCTAATCCATACGACAGTCATGCACGCATTAGAAATCTAAAATCTTGCTGGAAACTATAATTGCAATATGTTGCTAGAATCTAAAATCGTCGCCATGTAATTGCGAATCATTTTTAGCTCATTCACGTAGAGGTTTTGATGCAGAATCTCACTCAGGACTTGTGGGATTGTACATATAGAGTCTGAATAACCACCAACTACCTTTCTGAATAATTTAGCTTCCCAACAAATGCAAATCCCATAAAACAGGGTCATAATCTCAGCATGTGTTATGTATGTGTGAATTTGTCATGTAAATGAATTCATTGCCAAAAAAAATGTCACTTCTTCAGTAGAAACAATTTACCCGGTAAATGAATTAGTTCATTTTAAAAAAATGTTAGACTGACACCTCTTGTTTGAGCATAAAACAATTGAATTTGAGATTATATTAAAAAAAATATGGCATAATCACTTGAACAAATTAATCATCATTCATCAATATTACAAATTGGTTCTTGAAAGATGAAAAATTTAAGTTTAGTTTTCAAATGTAAAAAAAAGTGTGACAAATTGATTTTACCATTAAATATGTGAGACTACTCATTTGTTCTTATTTATAAGACTCAAATTTAAAATAATTTTTATGTTTCTTCTATTATTTTTATATTGGAAATATCGATCCCTATTAAAAAAAATAATGTATTGAAAAATCATTAGAAAAGAGAGAAATATTAATGACAAAGATAATTTTGAAAGAAAAATTATAAATTTAAGAAAAATTTATTTTTATCAATTAAATTAACCATTTTTTTTAATGAATTATATAATGAGTCTTATATATAGAAATAGGAGGAGTATTTTGATAAGTAGAGGGTAGAGAACAAATAAAGATCTAATAAATAAAACATCTAGCTGGTTTGCCCGAGTGATTAAGGGGGAAGACTTAAGATCTTCTGCACATAGGTGTGCGTGGGTTCGAACCCCACACTCAGCACATTTTAAAATTAAAATTTTGGTGCAAAACTATTATATTTGTGCTAATCATGAAAACATTGTTCTGTTTTCTTTCTTTCCCTATTTATAATTGGGCTCTCATCATACTTTCGTATCCCTTCTTTTTCTTAAATCGGGAATCGGAACTGATCCATTATATTTGTGATGGACGGGCCTAATACAAAGTCTTACATTTGGCATTAAAATCGACTATGTTTTTTTCTATCATATTTTCAGTATTCTAATAAAGAATATTTAAATGAAATATTTTGAAGAAAAAGGTTAACAATACACTCTTAAATACATTTTTTTAAAACACACCCTCTAATTAAATTCATTTAAAATCACAAAAAAAAATTATCCATGTCACTTATTTAATAAGTCTTTCTAATAAAATTTGTCTAATGCCACCAGTTTGCCAATAGTATATATTAAAACCACCAGTTTGCCAAAGGCCCAAATGTATACAAATAAGCAGTGAATGAGTGCTAGCAGAGCTTTAGTGCCCTTTATCTGAAAATATGAAACTGTGGCATATGCATGGTTCCTATTGCCTACTAGTACTACAAGGAAAACAATCCTGAGTGGGATTAAATACTTATACTCTATATAAAAGATAAATACATTTGGGTAAATAATTTAGTTAAGTACTCATTTAATAAGAAAAAAGAAATCATAAATTTTACTGTAAAATTAATCGAAATAAATTAAAAATATACAAAATAAAAAGCATAAGTTGTTTTTAAAACCTAAATCATAAGTTTTTTTAAACCTAAATTTAAGTTATTAGAAACTACTCAAAATATCTCCTAACTCTTTTTTGTTTTCATTAGGGTGATATCATAATTCATATATCTACAATCCAATCAATCCATTCATACTTACATCCAATTCAGTCTATCCATTTTAATAAATAATATTAAATGGATTGACTTGTTGGATTATTGATATTGATGGGTGGTTAATGATCCATCCATTTTCTTTTCCTAATTCGTTGGATTATTAAATTATTGGAAATGGATTGAGTGGTTCTTCTTCCTATTACTGTATTATTATTATTATTAGAAAAATCCAATTCTTCTGGTTGTTGATACATCTCCATCAGTATGTGATCTATCAACAATAATTAATATTACAATTATTGAAAATGAGTTTAAAAGTATGATATACTTGTAAATGAATGAGTTGTTTTTTTTAGAAACCATTTATGAATAAATGAGTTGGATAACTATATATTAAATAATATTAATAATCTTACAAGTACCATATAGCATCTGGTAGTCATGATAAAAGGCAGCAAGAAAGATTAAAAGTTTACTTTGAAACTTGAAAGTGATGTCTCAATAATTTCAGTTTTTTTTTTTTGTTACACAATAATTTGAGGCTGAAATGTAATGTAACATTGCAAAATATGGAAATGGCCGAAAACCTACCAAATCATGAATTGATCAGTGGATGAATGGGTGAGTTTAAATAAATCGGTCATTGATGGGTTAATTTTTTACAATATATTTTTTACTGGTAAGAAGTTTAGCTTTTAGTGATTTTAAAACTATTGGAAAAACCTCTAAAAAAATTGGAAAAAAATATCATATTGGATAATGAGTTTAAGTTTTAAGTGAAAAAGATGATTTTAAAATAATTATGAATTGCAATTAATTAATACTTACACAATAAAAAGAATTTTATAATCAAATAATTTCATCTAAATAATAAAAAGATTAGTTACATCTTTTTAGTCTATAATATTTAAAATTTTAACAAGTTTAAATGAAAATAGTCTTAGGTTTTTATACCATTTTAAACAAATCTATTGATAATATTATAGATTATTTTAAAGAAATCATTACTACAATTCATTGTTTTAGAAGATTCCTACAGCTAGAAAATAATATTTTTTATATTTAATGTAAAATAAACTTTTTAATTTAATAAATGAATATATTTGATTTTGATACTTTTTAGCATGAAATGTTCATAAAATATTTTCAACAATTTTCTCCATGAAGAGCAGATCTCCTTCTCCGAGCTCAACATGAATGGATTTCCTTTTAAAATTTTAATAAAGAAAAAAACCAGCAAGAGTGATTTGTTTGTCTCTCTTGTACAATAATGAATTGCATTTTTTTTTTCTTTTACAAAACTTGTTGATGGATGGTCAACGAGCTCAAATTCACTAATTAGTTGACGGATCATATCATTTTTTTAAGAATAGGAAGTTAGAAACGAATCAACTTCAGGATTTCCCAATATGGTTGACATAAATAAGGACTCCAGCAAATTTGTTGCATCAACTTTCATAATGAATGTAGAAGTACGAAAAAAATTCTTGCCATAATATTCTTTCATTGAATATCCTACCGTGTTTTTAACCTACATATCATTCCCTAACGATATCCCATGTTTACAATTCAACATTGGGAAGGTTTTTTTCTTTCTATATTCTTTCATTGAATCTACGAAGTTTTTAACCTACATATCATTGCCTAAAGATATCCCATATTTAGAATTGAACATTGAGAATATTTTTTTACAAGCAAATAAAGAGATTTAATTGTGTTTTTAGAAATTTATAATTTTCCTTAAGACTATAAAACACTTTTATAATCTGATGAATATAAATAGATCAGACGATGAGAAAAACAACTTTTTTTTAAAAGATGTGAGATCTAAAAACAAATTCAAAAATCCTTTGTCAATTAAACAAGAAAATATACACAAAAATTATATTGGTTCGTCTCAACCTCGAGACTACGTCCAGTTCTTTGCAACCACCAAGTTTTTACTAACTTATCAAAGTTACAAATATTGTTCACTGTCACTTCTGTCTCTTACACTTACAAGTTTTACCCTAAGCTTGACTTAAATCCAATGTTCTTTGTCCTACCAAATCATCGTTGCTTTAAACAAATCAACAAGATTTGTTAGAAGTTTGTTTACTGACTAAATTATGATCATCTAATAGTCAAATATATCACTTAACACTTTTAGTCTTTTCTCTCAAGATATATAAAGTGTTTTGAGAGCTTTGTATCTTTACAAGAATTTAAAAAAAGTTTTACAAGAAAAAAAATGAAAGAATGATTCACATAGGTGATCATGTCTTGTTTCTTCAAAACTTCTTCTATATATAACCTTCATCTCCAAGTATCTCAACGGTTGGATTCTTTATTTTGTTCTTCGTCTAATGTATTGAGTCTGTTAGAACATTTAATACTTGCATTAAATACACGTCTCTTCTTCATGCAAAGACCATGTTGATAGGATAAGATGTCTTATACTTCAACGAATAAGTCACTTCTTTCATCATAACATATTTGCAACAACAAAATGTGTCTTTTGATGAGGATCAACGTCTTTCAGACTTTGGGCTTCATTTATTCTTCATATAACTTTGACATATCATAAGAAAATGTTTTATGCATGAAAGAATCTCAAACTTATAGTATAAAATAAAGATTTTAAATACACTATTTAAATGATATATCATATCATCTTATGAGTGCATCGTCTAAAAACTTTAAACGTACAAAGACATATCATGATCTGATAGCATATCAGACGCACCTTTTATTATTTATATTTATTTGCATCTAATCAAAATAATTGAAAGTCCTTATTTATCTTTTATATATATATATATATATATATATATATATATCCTTTGACTTAATATTTTTTGTTTTTTTTCCTAAGAAAGGAAGAAGTAACCCGTATGAATACCAAACGATGTCATGATTAAAGTAATCAAGACGAGAATGCAAAAGATTTGAGACATCCACTTTAACGATGGATGGAATTTAACTTATCGTTTTCCATTCTCAAGGAGTAATAAACAACACTAGAGCTAGAGATTGTATAAGATGAGAATGCATAAATTACATAAATAAGGGTGACGTTCCTTGGAAATTTGAGCTCAATATTCCACCAATATAATGGAAAAAAGGAAAAGATTAATGCTAAGCATACAAAAGTTTTTTTTAAAGAGAGTAAGTATACAAAAGTTAATAATTTATATTTGTGTAAATGTCTATGCAATGTTTTCTTTTGTAATTTATGCATTTGAGACATACTTGCATTATTGCATTCTAGAGCGGTCACTAGTTTAATTTTTATATTCTAGATTGAACAAGAATATAGATGGTATAAGAACATTGAACAAATATATAGATGGCATGAAACAGCCTCAAAAGATCTTTTATGTTTCTTATGATTGTATCTTATAGGCGAAGTTTTGAAATACAATTGTATTATTTTATTTACAGACCCCTTAATGGTCATAGGGAATTACTCATACAATATGTATAGGATAGTATACTATTCGGACTCAACAAAACCTTTGTTTTCGGTGATCATAGAGATATCTTATTCTATTCCATGAGCTTTGACTAAGATATAAATCAGGAAAAAAAGAAAGTCTATCTTTATTGATTTATCTCAGAGAAAGAAAGATCAAATTAAGATACGATAATACTATATTCAATCTTACCTTATTAACATTATCTAATTATAAAAACTATACGCATATACCTAATTTCACCATTATATAAAAAGGTCAAAAAGATTTTTGATAACCAACTTGATTCTAACTTATTCATTCACACATGTTGGTAGAGGCGCAACGTATTAATAATATATTATATTATATTTTTTGAAATTATCCTTCAAATTTGTACACCTACTTGTATCAAATATAAGAAAAAAGATAAGACACATTAACTAAAAAAAATTAGCTAATTATATTTAATCGCATCAATTTCAATTAAAAAATATTTTTTCTTAACCTATCCTTCATTGAAAAATGATATCAAGATAAAAAAAGAGTCATTGAGACTAATACCTCAATTAAATAAATAATATTTTAAAGATAATAACATGGTAAAATTAGTTATAATTTATTATATTTGAAAACTTATCATTTCACTTTTTTTACCTACTCACTTAGTTGCTATTTGTAAGATCCAAGTTTGAATATCTACTTGTTTTTTTATAAGACTCAAATATAATATTTCTTACTTTAATTATTTTTAAACTAGAAATATTTATTATTAAAAGATGTGAGATAATATAATGACAAACAATTAAAAAAATATAAATATTAATGATAATGATACTTTTCAAAAAATTATAAATTTAAGATAAATTTATTACTACTACTTAAATTATATTTTAATTATAATAAATTAGATAATTGAATTTTATATATAAAAATAAAAGGAATGATAATGTTCATCTAATGAATCAATGTCAAACTAGTCATCTTTTCTAATATTGACATTAAACTGATTGAATTGTGTGTTGTTGGTATTATTGGGGTGTGTTTTTAAAACGATATTATACTGTTTTCTCCCTTGTTTTCATTTCACAACTCTCACAGTGAGAAAACAAGTGAAATTGTGTTGTTGGTTTTATTGGGGTGTGTTTCCTTGGAAGAAGGGCTTTATCGGTAGACAAACCCAACCATGTACTCATAGAATAGAATCTCGAAACCTGTCCCTGTGACTGTGTCTGCGTGTGCGTGTGTTACTGTCATCCTCTCGGGAGAACAAACCACATTCCCTTTGGATTCTTGCTTGCTACCACCATTTTCCTTCGATGCTGTGCTCCCAAACTAAATGAAAAGTACAATTCTTCCTTTCCTTTTCGCCAGCCCCACTCCACACGTTTTCAATGCCAAGCCACACCCTTTTGATCAAAGGCCAAAAATGTCTCCACCTTTTGGTGGGGTAAGCAAGCCTTCCCTCTCCCTCTAGGGTTTCAGTTTGTGTGGTTTTCTTCAAATCATTCTCAATTATTGTTTACTTCTCCATAATTCTCAACATACCCTTTTCTTTTTGTCAACCTCTCATCACAATTCCCTCCTCAAAATCCCGTTCCCCCCCCCCCCCCCCCCCCCCCCCCCCCCCCCCCCCCCCCC
>PYAF01002934.1:96498-173304 GCA_007407185.1 Glycine tomentella | reverse complement strand
GTCTCAAGCTTGGAGCCACATTGACCTTTACTTTGTGCTTTTGTTTTTTTTCTTTTCCTTCAGGCTTTGTTTAGCTTCTCTTTTCAAACATGGGTTGTGTCCTTGGCAAGTGCTGTACCCGTTACCCTTCACCCTCAGTGGGTGGCTCTAGAGACTTCAGAGAACTTGGACCTTACTGTGCCCAAAGGAAGCACATTCTTACTCAGAGTTCACTGCAATTTGTTCCTGTCCCTTCCCATAACTTCACTTTGGAATACTCTGTGCTCACTCAGAGAGGGTACTATCCTGATTTACCTGATAAAGAAAACCAAGATAGTTTTAGCATTAGGACACAGTTTCAAGGCAACCCCAGTGTCCATTTCTTTGGTGTCTTTGACGGGCATGGCGAATTTGGTGGCCAGTGTTCAAATTTTGTTAAGGATAGGTTGGTGGAAAATTTGTCTAGTGACATTGCATTGTTGGAGGACCCTGTTAAGGCCTACACCTCTGCATTCCTGACCACGAATGATGACTTGCATAAGAATGAGATTGATGATTCTTTGAGCGGGACCACGGCAATTACGGTGCTGGTTATTGGGAACACCCTTTATGTTGCTAATGTTGGTGATTCTAGAGCAGTGCTGGCTGTTAAGGACGGGAACCGGGTTGTTGCGGAGGACTTGTCTTCTGATCAGACACCATTTAGGAGAGATGAGTATGAAAGAGTGAAGCTTTGTGGGGCAAGGGTGTTGAGTGTTGATCAGGTGGAAGGGCATAAGGATCCGGATATTCAGACTTGGGGTGATGAAGAGAGTCAGGGTGATGATCCTCCTAGGTTGTGGGTTCAGAATGGGATGGTTCCTGGAGCTGCTTTTACAAGGAGTGTTGGGGATAAGTTGGCTGAGACTATTGGTGTTATTGCTGTTCCTGAGGTGTCAACGGTTCAGCTTACACCTAACCATCTTTTCTTTGTTGTTGCAAGTGATGGTGTATTTGAGTTCCTATCCAGCCAAACTGTTGTTGATATGGTATGGCATACAATCTCTTGATGATGTGTTCATTGGTTGAATTGAATTTTACTTAATGTATTGCTTGTAAGACCTGTCATCTGCTCCTTTTAATTTTTTTAGAAGAAATTTGGAGATTGTATGTTTTCTGTGATGGTTTTCATTTGCAAGTTGCAATTAAAAACTTAGTTGATAAAATGGATGTGTATGTTCTTTTTCATGTTTATGTTTTTTGCTTTACAATTGTTCTGGTTTTTCACTTTTTATGCTTTCCTATCTATGATGTTTGTTTCGTTGTTCTTAACTCGTTGCCATATTCTGTTTTACATCTGAAATTGAAGTTTGCTATTATTATCTAACTACTGGTTAGCTACATGTAGTTATCTTTTTCTCAATATTAATCTGTATGTCTTGCTTCAGTTGTTGGATTTTATGACAACAAATTTGTTTTAATGGTATTTAATACCTAATTATCCTTATGAGTTATGACAGAAGGACATATTAGTTAGCGTAATCTTATAACCTAACCTCATAGTGTCATAATAATGTAAGCTTGGTCTATAAATTGTTTACAAGATTAAATACTAATTGTTAGTCATTCTTTTAGGTCCTAAATGTTTACACAATTTGTGTAGGTTGCTCTGTGAGAGAAACTTCAATTTTCTGCAGCTTGCTGCTGATCATCTCTGATTTGTTGCATTAGTGTACAGAAATATTCGATTTTAACTGCCCTGTTTAATATACATTCACAAATTATTGTGAATTATTTGTGTAAAAATTACCTTCCACTAGTTAATATTTCTAATATTTAGCTCTAGGGTTGCTACTAAATCTGATGAGTAGAGGCAGAACTATGATTCAATGTCTTATATTAATGAATTCTGTGATTTCTTTTGTGGTGTAGGCAGCAAGTTATTCAGATCCCCGTGATGCATGTGCTGCCATTGCTGGAGAGTCTTATAAACTATGGTTAGAACATGAGGGTCGAACAGATGATATAACAATTATCATAGTTCAGATCAAAGGCCTGTCTAATGTATGATTACTTGAGTATTCCTTTGGCCTCATTTATTTTTAACGTTTTCTTCATTTAGGCTTGTGTGACGATTTAAGACTTACAATGTCCCTTAATATTCTCTCCCCCATAAACATGCCAATTCCCCAAAATGTTTAGTGGTGGTAAGAAATGACTTATTCTGTGGATGACCGTAGAGAAGTTAGCTCAGGCTGTTCCTATTCAGGTGGTAATCTATTGATGGTTTTTAATGTGCGTAATATATCTGGAAGTGTTAGAGATGGCGGATGATTAAGTTTAGTCAGCGTTGGTTACTCGTGACTACCATGTGTGATCTATAGTTTACCATCCTCAAGAAACTACTACTTCTATTAACTAATTACATTGCAATATTACCCTTTTGTGTCTCAAATGGATTTTCCCTTAATGAGTGTTGTATGGCAGAGCTAAAAAGCCCTTTGTGATTCAATTCATTGGAATCTATCCCATCATTTGTCTTGTTTATCTAATCTTTTGAATTTTTTTTTTTTTTTTTTTTTTTGTAGTCAGCTACATCTGGACATGGAGCAGGTGAGATCAATGTCAGTACTGTAACAAGGACAAAGAGCAAGAGGGTAAAAGGAGCATCTGAAATATCTGCCACTACTGGGTTAGATGTGTATCGTTCAGTCAGGAATGGTTTCTCTGATTTACAGTCCTGTCCACTGCATGTGGTCTCAACTAGAAGCCCAGCCATAGTGGTCCCCTCTCCAGCATGTCAAACTCCAGTTGAATTGGTACAGTCACACTAGCATTGTTTCATATTAATCATTGAGGGGTGCTAGCAACACACTCCAATTGCTTAAAATTGATTATAACTACAGAATTATGAATGAGGTTCATTAAACAAGTAGCTAGACCTACCAAATTTTATCATTTTTGATAAATTTCAGTCAACAGTAGAGAATGTGTTAGAAATAGTGTGTTGTTAGCATTTCTCTTAATCATTTGATTAGGATTTGTGTAAAGCTTTATTTTATTTCATTTCATTTCCCCCTTTTCAATGTTACAGTAATTGGATAGAGGCTTTATGGAAGCTTCACCATGTCTCCTCATACTTTCTCCTAGGTGGTACATTTCCATGTTCCATTCTTCTTTAATCTTCTGAATCACCATCATAAGTTTACTTGATTGCCACTATATTATTCATTAAGTCAAAATGCTGACTCAATTTTGTTTGGCTGCTGAAGGTTGCTGGTTTAAGGTGCATTATCTTGGCAGCTGAAGCCTGAAGGGACCCTTTTCGGAATGTAGAAAGCACAAATGATTAATGGTCATTTTTCTTCTTTTCTCAACATTTTGCCAATTCAAGTTGCTTGTCATTCAACCATATACAAGCACTTCAAACTTGTCTTCCCGAATAGCACTACACCTCCACTCTCTAAATTTAAACTTTGGAATAGGGTCTATAAATAACTTGAGAGAAAGGAGATCCGTGCAGGAGTTGGGTTGGTGACTAATTTACCACTACTACTTGCAATGAATTGTAGTCAATGGTCAACTTGTAAGACAAGCCGTGTGCTATTAGAATGTAAATCCATTATCCTCGTTCTCATGCTGGATCCGGTGTATCTTTTAGAAACATGTCTGTTTTAGAAACATGTCTGGATTTTTTTTTATTGCTTTTAAATATTAGTTTCATGTTTTTACTGCAAATTATTAACTGAATCAATGGTTATGGGTATAAGCAATTGACTCATTTAACAATTGATGTGGATTACTAATGTTTCATGTGTTGCGACTCTGTTAAATGAAAGTAAGAAAAGTGTCATTAAATGAGTCAAACTTATGTAGGTAAAACTGTTTCATGTGGATTACTACTGTTTCATGTTTTGCGACTCTGTTAAATACTTTTTAACACATTTTCTTTCTGATACATTTTTTTATTAGGGAAAACTTATGTAGGTCTCGTTAAATGAGTTTCATTTATAGACTAATGAAATCTATATGAATTTCAAACTATAACAAATGATGTATTAGAGAGTATTGTTATCACTCTTCATAAAAGTAATAACTACTCCAAATAATAGCCAAGCATATTTTCATTTAACAAATAATGAAATACTTCAAATGTCAAACAGCAAATGCCTTTGTCAGAAAAGTGGAAGCATCTTCGCCACATGATAATAATTAATAGTTTTCATTATTTTTTATGAATTATTTTATTTTTCACCAAGAAATCTAAAGTGGTACTGACTATTTGAGTTTTACATGAATTTTAATAAATAAAGAAGTTGTATTAGATAGTGCCGGTATCACTCTTAAAAGATTAGTAACTACAATAATTGCCAAGCAGGTTTTCATCTAACATAATAAAATAGCTTCAAATGTTAATAGCAAATGACCGACTTTGTCAGAAAAGTGGAAACATCTTCGCCGCATGATAACAATTAATAATTTTCATTCTTTTTTGTCTCTAGTGGTACTGACTACTGTGTGTGTGTCTAATATAAATTTTGCAAAATCAAGTCTGTTTAAAATTAAGTTTGTAAAGACTCACCTAAAGACATTAGCACTTTTATTCACGATAAGAGTCTATTCTTGGTGTGAATTTTGACAAAATGAGTTCAATCTGTTGAGTTAGCTTGTTTAAGTCGACAAATGACTGCAGTTTGAGTTAAGGTTTTCAACTCTTAAAATGAGTTTAACTTAACTCAATTCAATTATTTTTAACCAAGGACAGTTTGAGTTGGGTTAACTCAATTTATTACTAATTTTTAAAACTTATTTGTCGTTGTGGACTTATTGGTGTCAATGTTATAAAGGATTAATGTTTTAGTTTTTGCCTTTAAGATAATTAGTGGTTGTATTTGATTATTCAAGTATTTAGATGTTTTGATAGATTAACTAATGGTTATTATGGTTATGTTTGAATGATTGTCTTTTTTATTTTGAGTCAATCCGTTTTTAAACTTATTTGTTTGGGTAGAGATTTTCAATCCATTTTAAAAAAAGTTCAACTCAATCTAATTCATTTTTTACAAATTGTATTGGGTTGACTCATTTTACCATTCTTAATATGAATCTAGGAAGTTATAGTTAGCAATATACATACAATTTTACTAGTATAATAAGTCTTTATAAAATTAAATGTTAAGAAGGATTTTGAATTGAGTCAAGTGCAGAATGGAGTTAGTCAAAATATTTAAGTGGATACGAGACATTAATGTGAAGATAAAAAAAGATGGTGTGAAGGAAGGAAATGGCACGTTTATTTTCGTACCATGTGTCACAACTGATAATTCATTTAATCACGAAACAGAGTAATGGCATAGATAGGGACCAGCATCCTTTGTTTAATGTTTTTCCTCCTCTTTTGGGCAATCTTATATTTCAAATATGGTATGATAAATTATTTTTGTAAGATCATTTAAAAATTCATTAAATGCAATGCAATATGAGATTCCCTTCGGTCATCATGTCTCCATCTATTTGTTTTATGAATCTCAACGCTGCTTTAAAGCTCCACCTCCACGGGATGCCTTGGACCATACCGCAACATTCATGAGCGATGGGCTCACACATGACACATTAATCAACCAATCTCCTTAAACAGTGTACGATGTTATTTGGTGTATAATTATGCACGGAAGGATATGATTGTGAAAGCCAATTTTTTTTTAATGTGCACATTTGGGAAGCAAATGTTTGGTGAGTTTATTTTAGAATATTAAATTAATATATTTTTTCATATTTGAGAAATCAAATTTATGTAAACTCAATTTGAGAGAGCTCTTCATCCCTTACAGTAATTCTATCCAATTTGATTTAGATTAATCGAATCATATATAGAGATACTAATAATTAGAAGAAAGACAAACATTATATCAAGTCATCATAACATATTCTGGAGAATGAGTAGAGAATGTGCATTTTCACCTCACTTGATTAAAAATAAATAAAAATCCTGAACATAAAATATTCTCAAGAAAAGAATAACTTCAATATTGCCATATTTATATTCTCAAGAAAGGGGTGAGTAAATTGATTCCTGTGGGGTGAGAATAACATGTAAAATTTCCATTCTTATCTTTAAACTTCTTCTACACCCCACTTTTGCAAAAATATTTTTAATAAATTTTAGTTGTTAACCAAACATTTTTTTTAAATACTCACAAATATTATTTCTAAGAATGAAAAAGTAGATAGCTCAAATAAACATATCACGGAAAATGGAAACGCTACAAATAAACACACTGGCCAAATATTTTTCCTTCTCTATTTAACATGCGTTCATCAGTACCCGCATTATCTAATTAGTCTACACATTAATTTGAATAATAAAAAATATGGGACCATTTATAATACTAGAAAAACATGTTTCTCCAATTCCAATAGTTTCGCACGAGTTGCTTCTTTCTCCTCAAGTCCATGTCACCACCTTTGTGAACTCGGAGACGAAAGGAAATGAAACAGCAAAAGATACATACAAAATTTCATACAAATCAACATTTGATTGTTTTTTCTTTTACTTTAGTTGAGGATACATACAAAAAATAGAAACATAGAAGTCACGTGCCTATTAAAAGTATAAAAAAAGCTTCTTATCTATGCCATCCTGCAGAAAGTTACATTGCTCCAATAATTTGCTTAACTTGTCAGCTTCTTTGGTTGGTTTCCCATTCGTTAATGCTCCACTGTTAGAATTAGCACTGCATAAACCATCTGTTCCAGTTGTATCCAAGCTAGGCAATTTATCAAGTGGAAGATTGCTTTCAGTATCCATCATGTTAACAGTCTCATGGAATACATCATTTGAATCCCTATGTGGAGGACTTTGAAGTGCTTCCGGCCTCAGCTGATCATTAAGGGGAAGAGGAGAGTTACAGCTAACACTGATTATTTCATCTAAAGACGCATCTGGATAATAAGATAGCCATGTTTTGGAGCTCACATTTGGAAGAGCAACATGATGGCATTCTGAGATGTAAGCCGTGGAGACTTCCCTGCTAGATAAACCCATTAAACGCCAGTTGAAAATTCGACGAAAAATCATACCCCAATGTGGAACTACATGGTAGCTTGAGCCACGCAGCTCAAGTCTAGCACAGCTTTGCATTGTGACACGTGCCTCTTTTGTTGCCAAAGAAATTCCCATCGTCTTACTAGTATGAGTCAAGTACTGGATCAAGCAATTCTCAAGCTGTATCCTGTGGCTTTCAATCTCATGTCCAACTTTAGAACCTCTGGCCAACCAGGATATATCATCAGGGAAATTAGGGAGCTTACAGTTTTGCAAAGCACAAATAGTTGGTTCAGTTTTCACCCTTGAGCTCCACCCCAAAGTTGGCAAGCACATTTTTACTATTCTATCTTCATCACAAAACTCGTCAAGTAAACCAATTTCTGGACAAGGCCAACCAGTAGGATTTGAATTGGCAGTAGCAATAATTTCTTTAGTTGAACGATCTAAGGCTTCATTGAACAATGAAATATAGTCATCAGGACCCAAGTTGGAGTTAATGGCAATGTCCAGCATCTCTGAGAAAGAATTAAGATTGGCGAGAACAAGTTCTCGTATTTTCACACAGCCAAGGTTGGGTTGCAAGGGTGATTCACCTGCCAGCCATTGCAGCCCTTCCCTTAATCGTGTATCACTGAAAAATCCACCCAAGTGTTCCATCTGCTGCTGGTTTTCCCTGAGGAAAACAAGCAGAAAGCTACTAATCCGCAATTTATCAATGCTTTGAAGGCCCAGCTCATTGATAATAGCAGAAGAGAACCTTTCATCGTATGAGCCGCATAAGATCAGCAGAGGCAAGCAGGCCCCAGAGGGAATTGACATCAGAAGATTATGAAGATGAGATCTCTGTAGTTCCCATGAGATGCTCTCAGACACAAGAAATATAACTGCACCTGCCCCAGATACCGCCTCATCTAGACTACTAAATGCTGTATCCCTTACTACAGAGAGGTAGCAGGTAGGGTTAATGCCAGGTTGACTCAAAATCCATTTCCTCCATATTACCAAGCCAGGAGATGAAATAACCACATCTTCATCACTAGAAGGCATGAACTTTGAGGTCAACCACGTGCCTATTGCTCCCATTTCATATCCACTGTTCCTCTGAGAGCATAGAATGATCTTCCAGCACAAGCATTTAGCATCTGGATTTCTTCTGCCTAGTGTATCAGCAACTATATTGGAAACATTAAGTCTTGACCATGATTTTTCCTGATTTTCATATCTCTCCCTCATAGCTATATCAATGTCAAACTTGTTGAAGTTACCAGGTCGCTACATTAAAAAAGGGAACCACCAAAGTCAATAATAAATAAACCAAGTCAAAGATATTCACAAAAACTTACTAATAGACAATCGAGAATCGACAAATGAAAATTGCTTCTTTTTTTAAAGGCAAAAAGGAACAAATGAAAATTGCCAGATGGTATTTATGCTCATGCACACACAGTGGCAACATTTAATTATGCAAAATAGATTTTACTAATTCAGTAACTATCTTCAGGATTAATGAGAATTTGAAAGTGTTCAGCAGGAAGTAATTAGCTAAAATGTTCCATGAGAATATAAAATGATGATCCAAAAATACGTTTATTTTTAAAAGAAGCAAGATTTAAAACAATCATCTTTATTTAACTCTCATCCTCAACACCTGTTCTCTGGCAAGAGCAATTTACTAAAAATTTCACAAAAAGAAACTTACCAAACTTACATTTATAAAATGTTGAATTGGGGGGCCCAAAGGCATCGAGTTTAGTGCAGCATTTGATGCTAATTGCCTCTCTTCCCGTAATCTTCTTAATTTTGATGCTCGTCTCCTCCATAACCTGACAGGAAGACATGAAAAATGGCTTAAAAATAGTAAAATACAGCCGAACATTTTATTTGTAAAAATCTAAAATTATGTAATGAAACAAGGCATATAAACCTTAAGAACAACTTCAGCTTGGCCTCAGCAATTTCTTCATCTTGACAATTTTCTCTAACTTCATCAATTTCATCTTGATGTTCTTGGTGAATAATCAGAGACTCATCCTTGGATATACCCTGGGACACAGGAGGTGGCACAAAAAACCTATTTCCTAATGAACTTTCTGGTGGAGCTGCTTTGGGTACAATCTCCAATGGCCTTTGATCAACATTAGACTGCAAGTTTCTCTTTGGAGAACCTCTTGCGATTAAATCAGAATTGGTATCCTTTAAAATGTCAATTCTACGAAGTTGTGGTTCAGGTATAATATTAGGAAAAGGGAAGCTCAACAGTGATGGACGAGTAGTGGACATATCGTGATCTTTTCGACTGTCCTGAACATCCTTAAATGCCTTTCCTGATTTACTATCCTTTGGGGAGAAAATAGCTTCAGCGTCTGGAATTTCCTCATCAAGTATCTGGACAGAAGTATCATTTTCAACAGCTACTTGCGGTTCATGCTTGTATACCTTCCTCATCTGAATCTCTTTCACAGTCTCAACACGTGATGATTCAGCTTGAATTGAGGGTGAAACATCCTCGATTATCCTTCCAGACCTTTTCTTGAGCACAAGTTTTGAACACTTTGTGGAAAAGTCAACATCAACATTGAGAAATGGGCCTTCCTTCACCATGTATGGCTCTTCAAATGTTTTTAGCAAGAATCCATGATACTCCAAGAGACCCTCTATACCTTCATCCTAATTAAAATGACAAAGGTGAATGTAAGAGAAAGTTGGAAAATTCAGCAAAGCAATCCCATGCACCTGCCACACGCCCTCAATACCCACACTCTCCACTCACACAAGAAAAGGGGGAAAAATGAGACAGCGCATATACACATCTATCTAAGAAATATACCTCCATAGCAAGCCAGTTAGCAACATGAGCAACAGGGAGACCTTGGCCATTCTGTAGACCAGAATGCAGAGAAGCAAGTGCCTGGGTACGCAACTGGTAAAAGTAACACAAGACATAAAGGTTAGGATTTCTGATCAGATGTAGCCTAGTCACATCATGACCAAAATCATTACTAAAGTGAATTCCACAAAATTCTTTCCACTAATGTATTGCAGACTCAAAGGAATTGTATAGTAATACAATCAAATTAATGTTACTTAGTTATCCTTTTGAAATTTAAGCACCGTTAGACAGATATTCTATAAAAATGAGCAAGAAAATTCTTGCTTTTAAGCATGGCAGTATTATCATATATTAAATAATTGATCAGCACTGGTGGATCCAGGTTATAGGGTGTGGGGGCAATTGCCCCCACAAGATTTTTTTATTTGTATATGTGTAGTAAAAAAAATTTTGCCCCCATAGAAAAATAGATATTGCCCCCATAAGATGAACTGTTTTAAAATGAATGTAAGAAAATATAAGAAATAAAAAAGATAGAATAAATTGATACTAATCTTACTTCTTTATCCCTTTAATTTTTTAAGTATTGACAATAAAAAAATCATAGAACATTTTCAAAGTATGAAAATGCATAAAAGATAATTATAATTTGTAGAAGTATAAGTATTTCGGATTTTTTTGTTCATGATATTACGTATTTTGTGACAGCTGGTGACATTTTTTGTGTGATAATATTATAAACTATTTCTTGCCCCCATTAGGAAAAATTTCTGGATCCACCACTGTTGATCAACATATGTAGCAAGTTCATTCAGGAGAAGAAACTACTTCAGTTTGTCTCCAAAGTCCAAACAACTTAAGCAATTTCCTAAATTGCCTGCAATGATTGAGTAAATGCATGCCCAGTCTGTACATGGCAGCTCTAAGCTTTATAAGGACAAGTCCAATCATATTGCCTTTGTTGAGCAAAAACTAGAAGGCAGGAAAACCCCATACCTTAGCAAAGTGAGCATGCATTAGACATGCTTGAAGATAAGTTGCTTTTCTTGCAAGCCGAAAGAAGGCAATAAAATTACCTGTTCGGCACGCTCTGAAAAGGAAAACAAGAAGGAATGGTCAGATCGCAAACATGATAACCAAAAAAGAAACAAAAACTAACTTCTATAGGAATTACAACCTTGCTACACTGCGAGCAAATAGAACTTCTGGAGTCTGCCTTATCTCAGGAGACATCTTAGCAATTTCAAGGGAGAGCTCTGCAGGTTCAACCTAGTATGACTTGCTTAGTTCCTTGGTTTTTTCGTAGTGAATAAAGCCATATAAATCAAAGCACTACAAAGGCTACTTACTTTATAACCAGGGTGCTTATCCAGTTTAAGAAGAGCATAATAGCCTCGAAACTCTTTTTCGGTGGGAATATTGATTCCTTTCTTTCTGTGATCATCATACATCTGGAACAGATCAACTGAAGTTTTGTTCATCTGTTCAATATTGAGATGAGCATCAAAGCCCTCGGAAAATCCTTCTCCTTTAGTGTATTCACATAATTCATGCATTGCAATGATATGTAATTTTATCTGAAATCACAGAAATCAACAGCTTCATTAGCCTTTGCAATCATCAGATACTGCTTGGCAACAAGCATATGCATGTTCTAGATTAAACTAACTGCTCTTTCAAAAAATTATTCTACCAACACACAAATATGAAATTGATAAACACCAAATTTATATATTTGGTATTAATTATCTGAATCCACATACTTTTAAAGAACTATGAGGAAAAAAAAAAAACCCTTCATATTATCACTTAAATAGGAGCAATAATTTAGGTTTTATATGTAGTATTACAAGAAAAACATGAATATTTGCTTTGACATGTGATCTTGATTATACTATTACTCTACTAATAAGGATTACCAAACAAACTGGATAGTCAAGGCATCTAACAAGCAGCACATGATGCAGTGAGTCAGTCACTGATAACAAGTGGCAGTAATGTCACAAGACCAGACATGACTAAACCACAAGGAGACTTTCTGAAAGAAAAAACCAACAGATTTCCAAGTTCAAAAATATACAAGGGTTGGCGCAAAAAATTGAGACTAATACAGGCAGCATAACTTAGACTGAGAAGAGACACTTGACCATCAAACAAGGAATAAGTTCATGTTGCTAAAATTTAATACTGCACAATGAATTATTTGCATGTTTCCATATTTTAGGTTGACAATGGGAGTTATATATTTCCATTGGGAAGTAATAAATTTTTAAATGTTTGTCCACAGACCTAAGCTCTTTACGATGCACACTCATTCATAAAAGAGCACTAGAACCAATGTTTTTGAACATGTATGGGGGAAAAAGTGATGATATAACCACAAGGAAGCACCATCTGTTCCAGCATAGTAATAGCCCCTTGATTGAAAATGTGCTGCATTCTGAGGTCCATCCGAATTGCTCTCATCCTATCCCACAAGAAGTTGTATACACCAAGAAACCTTTCATCATAAGGCTGATCTAGCAAAGTGAGCAGATAATCAATTGTCTTCTGCAGGATAGGCATAGGCCGGATCAAAATGGCTTCCCTCTCTGCTGTCCTAGTATACTGTCATGAATCATGATTTATGCTATTAATAATACTTGAAAAAACAGTAAGCTGTTCAGTAGGAAAAACAATAGTATTTAGTAATATGGCACTCACCTTCTTAACTGCAAGAAGTCTGCTAGTTACATTTCTATCCCCATCCACACGTTCATATTGGTCAAGATCCCCTTTTCTTTCCCGTTCTCCCCTTTCTAACTCTGAAACAAATAAAAATTTGGGCTAAATTTTTCAGGCTGTGTAAACATTTATGTACTCGAAAAGAAACTCCAAAATGAAGTTGGCTTTGGGGTTCTCTCAAACTACACTTTTCAACATTAAAAAACAAATAAGGAATCACAAATGTTTCTTGAGAAAAGTTCATTGCAGATTTAGAATTTGAGATCTAATCAAAATATAAAAATTCTCACAGGTTCACTCTTATATTTAGAATCTGAGAAGTATACCAGGACACATATCTGGACATAAGCCAATAATTAAATTGGATGTTTCCAAGCCTTCATTGTCAGAAACAGCAAGACCATTGGTAAAGTTGCTAGCTGAATCCATTAAATTCCCTCTCACATATTTCTGCTCCAACACAGATTGTTCATGTCTATTTGCAAAAGCCTTCTGATTGGGAATATCATCATTATTTTGTTCAGATTTGCTTAGTTCTACCTTGAACCGAGCTAAACGCTTTGCCTTGGCTAACACTTCACTGAACAACACAATAAGAATAAAGATCCTTTAAAAATAAATAATTCAAGATAAAGTAAATACATAATGGACAAAAAATGGTGCCACTGCACCTAATATCTTACCGTTCAGAGTTGTCTTCAGAAGAAATTGAGTTTCCTTCAAGGGTTACATTGGCTGCAAATGATGGAGGAGGTGATCTTGATCTTTTAGGAGCAGTGGAGCTGATGGGCTTGCTTACAGTGGCTTCAGAAACATTAGATGGGAAAGATTTCTGGTGAATTTGAGAATGAGGGACAGTCCTTGGAACATTTGATGTACTTCCCAGTCTAGGAGGAGACAGAGAAGGCCTGGAAGAACCATTAAACAGGCTCAACAAATTAGAGATGGGACTTCACAATTTTTTTGGGAAGTAATGGACATTGTATGATGCTATGAATGCACAATTAGCATAAAGAATCTAAATTTACGTCTAAAAGATTGTCATATTGTTTTTCTCAACATAGGGAAAACCAAAAAGGGCTAAGCAATCCATTCCATTTACTCATTTCAGTTATTCATGGAAAAATGTAGTTTCATGATAAAGTTCAAAACAACAGGGTAACTGATATAATTATTTAAATGCCATCCCATATAATGATATAACAGAATTTTGGTCCATAAGACTGGATTGACTTGACATATTTCAGCTTTATACATATGATATTCCAATACAAACAAGAAAAAATTGATGCAGAGGTTCAGATACATAACAAATTAAAGAAATGTGATAGTATTAAAGTTTGCAGATGATATTATCTTACTTATTTCTTAGAACAGTTTGATCAGAATTCCTCAAAGCTTCAACATCCGCATATGATATAGGAGGAGATCTGGTTCTCTCTGGGTTCTGAAATCTTGAAATTCTGGCCGTAACACCAGTTGCGGTATCACGTGAAGCAATAAATGTTGTGACTGGAGATGGCCTTTCTGGAGTATCAGTATCCAAATCTGCATATGATATAGGAGGAGATCTGGTTTTCTCTGGGTTCGGAAATCTTGAAATTCTGGCTGTAACACCAGTTGCGGAATCACGTGAAGCAATAAAAGTTGTGACTGGAGATGGCCTTTCTGGAGTATCAGTATCCAAATCTGCATACGATATAGGAGGAGATCTGGTTCTCTCTGGGTTCGGAAATCTTGAAATTCTGGCTGTAACACCAGTTGCGGAATCACGTGTAGCAATAAATGTTGTGACTGGAGATGGGCTTTCAGGAGTATGGGTACCCAAATCTTTATAGAGCAGTTTCTGTCCATCACTCCAACTGGAAGAGTCAATGGATCTGAAAGAAAATATGAACTATGAAGATGCATCACGCAATTAACATCTTAAATATAAACTATAACCACAAAAAGAATGTCTTGTCTACACAAAGGATAAAACATAAGTTCTTAATAAAAAAACGGTGGTCAAAAAGTGCACCTTGTTTTGTCATAACAGACAGGATGGGAACTTTTTTTGTGTGTGAAAAGAGAGAGAAAGAAAAGAAACAATAAAATGGGTTTCACCAAAAGGGTATATGGAATTGTTTGGGTTTTATCCAAATTCTAGGTGAAGTCAGCTAGATGGGTTAAACAATGACATTAAGAGTAGAGGCTATTTTAATGGTTAAGCTGATCCACTTCAACAAATCACACTGGTATTTCGCTCTGGTGATTTACTGCCTAACATTCACTATCTCAGAGTATCACAAGTGTTATAGTTGTACAATAGAAAATTCCTTTCACTTACAAAGGCACTTAACCACCTCAAGATTAAATCTGAAACATTTCTCCAATTTATATATCCAGCTTAAATCCCAAGATCATTCAATTTGTGGTATAATGTGATGTGATCCCAATTTTCACCTCCAAAACAATGCTAACATATACCCCCACCTTACTCCTAAATCCTAATTAAAATAAAAGAACCACGTATGCAACAAGCAGCCAAAAACGTTTGAACCCTTCCAAATGCAAACAACAAAGTTCAATGCTAGCTACCCCTCGATAAAAATAAAAATAAAAACATTCATATCAGAATACGATCCTTTGCGGAAGATTGACATAAAGGAAACGTTTAAATGCTAACTAGTTCAAATTCCCCATCCCATTTCAACGTGGGGGGAAAACCCAGTAAAAAAAAATCTAGTTTTTAGGGGTTAATTTGAATAGATTATTGGAAAAAAATAAAAGGGTGATGAAGAATTGACGTACCTGGGTGTGGGTTGTGACGAAGGAGCAGGAACAGGTGAAGGAGAAGAGTTAGTGAGACCGAAATTGGGTTGGGATTTGGGTGGTGCGATGGGTCCTGGACTCTTCCCAAATCCCGGATACGATGACATTCTTCTTCTTCTTCTTCAATGGTATTCGTTTATTATGATGGGAACAACTCTTCTGTTTTTAGCACAGAACAGAAGCTTTTGCTTCTTCTTCTAATGACCTTTATTCGTTCTTCACCTTGGTTCAGGGTAACAGCGAAACGCAACAACTAGGTATCGTTTTCGTTTCTTCTCCCAAGTCCAGTAAAGAGTGAAGTTTGAAAACCCTGAATAAGTGGTGATTCAATGACAATCGGCAAGGCGGTGAGGAGAGGGTTGAAGAGGGAAGAACGAAGGCAAGCCAATGGAACTAAATCAAAATTAAGACTGATCAATTTTAATTTATAGTTCGATTTAGGAGTATTCATTCACACAATGGATTTGGGAGCCAAAAAAATATTCAATATAATTTCGTAATTTTGGCTTAACGGCTTTTTTTTATCCCTTTATTCAGAGATCACTCAATTTTTTGTTTAGGTTAGGTTTTTTTCCCAACGAATTTACTGTTTTTTTAATTATTTGGATTTTGAAAATATTTCCTCTAACTTACTTCCCATCTAATAATTAATTGTGGATACTAACACAAACCTTATTCAATTACATGATAACTAATACAATTAGTGGTTAACTTATTCTTTAGGTGTCTTTATTTTAAGTTTTGGGGTTATTATATATGTTTTATTTTTTGTGTAAGTAACTTAAATGTATTTTTGTTCGTACAGTTAGTAGTTTTTCTTTAAAAAAAATTATCAGTTTTGGATGCTCTAACACCATCATAAAATAGAGATTAGTGGTATAAAATTGCTAGAAATTTTCTAACAATTATTAAATCACTAGAAATATCTTTCAGAACTAGTATCAATAAAATAATTAAGATATTTTCTTATCCATTATTGTTAGCGAGGATTTTTAACGATAGTGTATGACCGAAACATTTTTATTTTTGACTAACGTGAGTATCATAAAAAATCAGACTTCAATTTCTTATTTATGGCAATGTTAAAGTACCGAAATCTATCAAAGTTAAGATAAAACTAACAACAAAGACCAAAATGCATTAAATTTGGTTGTATAAAGACTAAAACTTATTTTTGCATATAGGGACCAAAACTTAAAACAAGACCAAAATGCATTGTAGTTTATAACACAACAGATACATATTTTCATCAAATCAAATACGAGCTTTCATTTTGTTATTTGTTTCACTATAAAAGAAAAACATGTTCCAATTAGTGTTAAAAATAACAAAATGTAAACATATTTCCGTCGTGTTATAAATACATAAACGGAAATCTATTACTATTTGATTGGCAAAAATAGGGAAAAGGAACAAAAGAACTAAGAAGGTAACTTACCAAATATAAGGCAAAGTAGTTGGTGAAGAACAAAAGAAGGGTATATAGCATGAGGCAAACACGAAAACGGGAGGGAGAGTGACAAGTAAGAGTGAAGATCAGATATGATGAAGGTGCATGAGAGAAGAGAATGGGAAGGGTAGAGTCTCAAGTAAGGGGTGAGACTTGAGAGGAGAAGACAAAGTGAATGAGTGTGAGGGATGGGGATGAAATAGGAATTTTAATTAAACAAAATTTTGGGGTGTGGAAATAGAGAAAAAGTGGGTTAGAATAACACGGGCCTTCTCTTTGTGCCTCAATACCTACCTTTTCGGCCATATTTTTATTTCCATTGGGCCGGTCCGGAAAACAATAGGAGATTAACATTTTTTTCTTGACCAAAACTCTTTTTTCTTTTCTTAGTTTTATTTTCGTCCGCAGTAAAGAAATGGTACACTTACCTGTGCGGTGACACATGGCATGAGAAGGAAGTTCATCAGCGTGCCACGTGTTCCAACTTCTCGTAGATCATCCCCACTGTCACCGTCCAACCCAATTTTCCGTCCAAGTTCATTTTCCCGGAAAATCTTCTTTGTGGATTCCCCCGTTTTTTTTTTCTTCTTGCAATTGGGCACTATAAAAGGGTTTTTTTTTTTTTTTTTTCAGTGTGGAGCATCAGCGAAAAATGGCAGCACCAACACTGATTCACAAAACTGAAGAGGAGTGGAAGGTCATTCTCTCCCCCGAGCAGTTTCGGATCCTTCGCCAGAAAGGAACTGAGTAAATTCCCAATCTAATTCTTCGCTTTCTCTGCACTATCATCTGATGAATTGTTGTTATTTGCTACTTCAAATATTCTCTCTTTTTCTCTCTATATGTTTGTGATAAAGTTCGAGATTTTTTCGAAGGCGGAAATTGAAAGTTAATAAGTGCAAAGTGTAAAAGTGGATAGTTTTTTAAACACAGCATCATTGGGTGACGGGTGATGATCTTTTAGGGTAAATGAATGTGATTGCTCTCCTGTGGATTCGTTTCTGCTTTGTGCATCTTTTAGTTAGTTCAGCTCCATGCACTCTATTGTTGGTAGTGGTTTTATTGGAAAATAGAAGTGCTATGTATTTAATTGTTGAAATATTGACTTGCTCCAATTAGTCTTTGTTAGAAGTTTCAGTCCTATAGTAAAATTGGAAAAAACGGTTAAGTTTTAGTTCCTGTACAATTTTTTGTGACAGTTAAGTTAATCACTGAATTTTTCTGTAGCTGCATCAAAAAGTTTTTTAGTGTTAGCGACTAAGTCCTAAATTTAACTTTTTATGTATGTGCAGATACTAAAACTTAACAGTTCTTACAATCGAAATAATTATAAGGGCCAATTGAATAATTTAACCTTATTTTGTAAGTGTAAACACTTACTACCCTTTAAGCCATGAAATTGGTTTAGGTGAGTTGGATTGTAACTTTTCATGCACCGGGAACATGGGCAGATTGAAGGGTACAGGAGAATATAACAAGTTTTATGAAGAAGGAATTTACAACTGTGCTGGCTGTGGGACTCCTCTTTACAAGTCTTCAACCAAGTTGGATTCTGGTTGTGGTTGGCCTGCTTTCTTTGAGGGTTTTCCGGTGCCATCGATCTATCCGTGAGTGATTTTTCGAAAACATGTTAGTAACATTTCTTGGTTGGAAATTGGAATCGTATGAAATTTATGGAACTTGTGATTTTCAGCCTGACCCAGATGGGAGGAGGACTGAGATAACTTGTGCAGTATGTGGTGGGCACTTGGGTCATGTTTTCAAAGGAGAGGGATTCAAGACCCCAACTGATGAACGGCATTGTGTCAATAGTATTTCTGTCAAATTTGTTCCAGGAAATGCTACTACTTCAATATGAAACCCTACGTTTACTCTATTGGAGGTGTCTATTGAAAGATTGTCTTGTTTGTAGTCTTTTATAGACAGCTAGCTCTGACGAATAAAATCCTTTTCTTTGTTTAGTCTTTTACCATGGCTTTCTGTTTAATCGAGTAAAGATTTGGTAGGTCTGCATCAATCATATATAAATCAGCATTTCTTGATGTCTAAAATTACTATTGTTGAGATTAATTCAAATACTCATCTCAATCACATTTAATGATTCAAAATTAATTTCAAAATAAACATACTCTAGTATGTCAATTAAGACATAGGACTCACCAGTTGTTTGGATTTGCAATTTTGGAACCTCACTATGCACATTATTCACACCCAATCCCAGAGTCCTTTGTAATGTGATATTGTAGTCAAATTTTAGAAGACAGAATATACTTGTAGGGTCAGAAGGTTCTATCATTTGAATATACTTTCCAATTTCAATTTTAATAGGTCATTATTTCCTTTTGACTCGATTAAGAGAAAAACTTCTAATCGGTGGATTACTGTATCGTCTTGTTTGGTCTCCTATTTTTATATTATCGGATCCCAATCCTCTAGAGTTTTAAAATAAACTACACTGTGTGCAGTTCCAATTTCCAAATCCAACCATTAAAATTTAATTTTAAAGGTTACTTTATTATTATATTTATAACAATATATAAAGAAGATATCTTTTTTTTATGTACAAATTTATTTGAACATTTTTGCCCCCTCATTGTTTGTGTGTTAAAATAAAATGTGTATTAGTTAAAGGACATGGACAAATATTTTATTTTTAAATAAGATATTTATATTATTTATATAAATAAACAAAACGTTAACACATTACGTTTATGTTAATATATATATTTCAAATTAGATAACATTTATGAGAAATGAAATATGTCTTTCATTTCAATATGTATTGTTGTTGCAATTCTAAGCATGGAGTAATATGTATTCAGCAAAATTCTTTTGAGATTTTATTAAAAGATGTGTTGTACTCTTTGAAAAGTTTGACATTAATTTTCCTAAACATATGGTTATTGGGAAAAACAGAAATTGATGCTTTTAATAATTTCCTTGAGACGGAATTGAAAATCCAGTAAATAACAACATTGTTGCAATGCTAAGTATTGAGGAGCTGAGAATCTAAAGTATCTAAAAACATCTAATTTTGGGAATAGAACCACCAATAAACCTTATTTTTGACGGAAAGAGCAATCAGCATAACCACACCAGGACCATCAAAATTATGCATACAAGAAAGGAGAAAGAGTAGTGAGTGGAAAATATTATGAGTCTAGTAATACCATGTTGGAAAAAAAGAGTTAATTTTTCATTTAGTGGAATAGTTCTACAATCATTATATATGTACATGATAGAGTTAAAATAGAACAACACCTAATTACTTACTCTAATTAAGAGCTGATTGATAATAGATTTAGAACTAATTACTAATTAGAAAACTGACACATGTAATAATAGTTGTTTCAAACAATAACAACTTTTATGATAAAAATTATATATTACTTACAATATAAAACTTGTTTTTATAGTATAAATAGATAAGTAATAAATTTACAAAAATAATCATCTGTATTTTTAAATCAATTAACTATATTTAGAAATTAATTTTAACAAGTCTCTCATAATGCAACAAAGAAAACTATGTGTGAGTTGTCAAACTTATAACCCCACATTAAATAGATCAGGATTTACTAGTTCAGGTCAATTTGAATAATTCAATACCCTAATTAAGATGAGTGGGCTAAACTTGTTTTGTTTTTCTAGAGCAATTGCTTTTGATACTCATTTTTACATCTGAAAACTGAAACCCTCCATTTTTTGGTCACCCTGCTCCGTCCTTACCTCTCCATCTTAAACCCCAACTCCCCATTTTTTTCATCTACTATCCTCCACCGCACTCCTCCACTCAAAATTGTAACCCTTGTTTTTTCGAGCCACTCTCCTCCACGGCTTCACTCTATTTCTCTATCTTTAAAGTTTAAACTCCATCCCCTCCCTCGTTTTTTAGGATCACCTGTCTCATAACCCCATGTATAAAAAGCCAAATTATTTTCATTATTTATATCGCATAGTTCTTCCAAGGGTCATATAAAATTTTACATGTACCCTATCACCAGTAATTACAGATAATCTTCGTTTCAGTCCAAGTTAAAAGATTCAAAAGCATGTGAAATATAACATGTTATCTGTGGGCTGTGGCAAAATGGATTCATGAGCATGCTGACGTAGGTATACAACTAACAAGTCAAATAGGATTTTATGCAACAACTAAAGGGTACCCCAAAATCCACAATTTCTTTACTGTGTTTGGAGTTTATATAAGAAGGTTCAGTCAATGTCTCTTCAGATACACAAGTCACGGGTAAACGTAATCATGCTCATGATGTTCATACAGCCACATTCATTTACACTATCAGGGCACATGCTGTTACAACAGCATCAGTAAGAGAATAAGTTTGGCGGTTGATCTTGTTTTTTGCGGAGCCAGCTCACCCTTACTGTATATCAACATTTGTTCTCATTATGTAATAGTAATGTAATTCATTTTTCTCCTAAATTCAATGAATTCAACATTCTAATGGTGACCCTGAATCTTTGAAAATGTATCGGTGTTGCATGTGCGCTATTTCTCTCTTTTATATTATAAGTTAGTCATCATAAATTACATTTTTCCTAGAGACATTTATAATTTAGTGGAATAGTTGTGGTAGGTAATTGGACCATTATCTACAATGGCTTTCCACACCTAGAGACAAATCTTTTGATGCATAAATTGTGCCCCACAAGTCCAATCCCTACCACATATTGCAGTATTACAAGTTCAGACTTTTTTTTTTTTTTTTTTTTCAAATCCTTCAAATATGGCTATAATAAGGCTATTTTATCAAGTCTTCTAATTATTCTAAAGCTATTTTTAAGTAAAAACACCCTTCTCCTTGCACAAAATGATAATTTCACTATACCATTGCTTCAAACAGCCTCATGCAAAATAAACACATAAAACTAGATCAAGATCAGGTACCAAATTGCAAGTGTTTGACGAGTCAACATTCATATAACACACTATCATCAACAGCAAAAAATACACAATCCAAATGAATGAATGATTTTACGAAGTAAAAGCAAGTTAAGGGGGGGTGACTGCTCTCACCCCAAAACACGTATTTGGTATTTCCAATCAGAAAACACTGCTTATTATAGATCTCTGTATATAAAAGTTCCCTTTCCCCAAGATCAATCTCAATCACTTTCAATTGAACTATACTCCAAAAACATTCATTTTAGGAGGAAGTGTCTGTACTGTGTACATCATAGTGGAACCACCAAACATACCTAGGAAGCACAGAGGATAACCTTATTGCCAACTAAAAAAAGTTCCACCTCTGCAAAATTCTACTTTCCTTGCATGTTCTTTCTCTTTTCAAAGCATTCCCTCAAAGCATATACCTCTGTCAAAAGTTCATCAATGGTTAACTGTTATTATTATTATTATTTCGGTGCAAAACTGCAATGGTTAATTCAAATACAATCATGGAAGGTAAACTTGCTGACGAAAATATTTTACAAATTCTAATTCAATAAAATAAACTCAGACGCACAATTAGCTATTTGGATTCCAAGTGAAAATATTTCCATGAATTCCAACAATGCATTCTTACACACATTCAACTAGAAATTTAGAAATCGAAAACACGTTACGCACACAGAAAGGATTAAAGGAACAGAGAGAGTGTGGAAAATGGATACCACACCTGGCTGGCATTCTTTCCAATTCCTGTTTGTTCGAACAACACAATCCTGAAAATTACAGAAAAGGAATTTCCTCAATAAATCGATAAGTTCGATGAATCTAAAATTTGAGGGTTTAGGAAGGGAAAATAAGTAAATAACAAAGGGAAATGAGGTTAACCTGCATCAAGCGATAGAGAGAAGAGCATTCATCGAGCTGATTCACGTTCTCGTCATCGTCGTCCACGTCGCTCTGGTGAAGGACTTGCGGCGGCGCTCCGGTTCGACGGTAACTGCTCCATTTTTTGTAACTGCAACCGTTTCATAAAATACAAAACTCACCCCTGGGTCCATCGCATATCAACTCTTCAAAGGGTGCGTCAAGAAAAGCCAGCTCGTATGCATAATTTGGAATAATAAATCCGGAAAGTGTATTCTTTTTTGTATATTCCGGATTATCCAATCCTGAACTGTAAACAGATCTGAAAAAGAATCTTAGAACTTACCTCAAAAAGTTTGCTTCGGCGTAGAGCAATGAACGGTGGTGGGGAAACTGTGATGATGGAGAAAAAGGGAGCAACCGTCGTGGTGGAAGCTCTCAGACGGAGTTTCTATGAAGGGCAATCTTGGGATAGTCTAAAAAAAGGAGGTGCAAGAAGTAATTGTTAGTACTGCTTTCTGAACTACTAGTGGGCTGCTAATACTCAATTAGATTTTGTTATATATTTGCCAACATTACATTAATTCTTTTTTTTACCCAAATACTGCCAAAGTTTTTTTAAATTTATTTTCTAATTCATAAAAAATACATAATTATGATAAAAAGGTGGTTATAACGAATATATATTTAAATAAATAAAATTTTATTTAAAAATAAACATATATGATATTTAATTCTCAATTTGGATAGGCAAATGTAGTAGTTTCTGTTCTCTCTTTTATCTATTTTCTTTTCTCTCTTTATTCTCCCCCTCTCTCATTTCTTAATATCTTTATTAAAAGATTTGCAAAAGCGTCACAATAGAAATTTGTGATCCTAATTATGTTAACACCACAAGTACTACCATTCACGATTCATCTGCAACAAACCAGAAATTTAATAAACATAAAATAGAAAAAGAGACAAACATGGGTTGACATATACCAAATTTATCAAAGAAACAAGCATGAGAAACTTTTACTCAAACCTCTATGATATTACACATCCAAAAATAATATTATTTATTTTTTTCTTTTAAAAAAAATTCTCTTCACAAACTATAAATTATTTGATAAATTCAGTTAAATAACCGAACTCGCAAATATTTAAATTATTCTTTTAACATCCCATTATTTAAATAAAAAATAATATATTGTAATTTATGTAAACTGTGATAAAATACTCAGTTTAATTATTTAATTTGAATAAAAGTTTGTAAAAATTTTAAAACATTTAAATTTGAATAAACAAATACCTTTAGCATTAATATTATGATGGGAAAAAAATACGAATACGAGTTAAAGATGATCATTTTCTAGAATAAAATTCTTCACAAAAAGACAATAACTTCTATTATATTTTTCTGCAAAATTAGTTGTTATTGTTTTTGCTTTTGTCAATTAAAAGAGACTAAAATACAATTTTAACCTTCTATTTTACTCAATTTATAATCTTGGTCCCTACAGAAAATATAGACATTTGTTTTCTATTTCTGAAAATTATAAGAATTTTAGTTCAATGGTTAATAGTTTCAGGTTGTTGATGCATTAGTAAGAAAATATTGACTGCTCAGACACAAAAAAATTATCGACTGCACGTGACATTATAATTTTAATTGTTAATTAAATTCTTTGGTTATTTAAAGAGATTTTCTAATAATTAATATTTTAATTAAATTTTTTACTCATCAAATTAATAATTAAATAACCCAATATTATAGTATCACTTTAACGATTTTGCGGACAATGTCTTTTTATTAACGATTTTGCCTCTCTAAATTTGTTAAATAAAAAATAGAAGTTAAATATAATTAATAAAAATGACAATGATAGAATAAAAAAACTAATAATATAATAGTAGTGAGAAATTAATGTAAGTTTAAAGAAAAATTTGAAATTTAAGAAATGATTTAAAGATAAAATTGTCCTATAAAATATAACCAAAAAGAATAATTATCTATATTAATAGTTATAGATATCAACATTCCTAAAAATAACGGTTGAACAAAAAATCTTAATTTTGAAAAAATAAAAGGAAAACCGCCTCTATGAGATTAAAATTATGGATTACAGGAATAAAATAAGGGGGCCCTCTTAAAGAAAGACAATTGATAAATACGCCACTAACTTTTACTTTTGCACCCATCTCTTCTATTTTTAAAATTTGTTATTACAAAACTGCCCTCAAGTTCTTAAACCTGACTATTTTGCAGACCTGCAGATTGCAGTCATTCATGCACACACCCTCCTACGGTCATACCCTTTGTTGATTCATCCAATGGAGCTCATCTTATATTCATTTCCCCTTTCTTAATTTCACTCTAGTTTTTTTCTTTGACAAAGTGGTTCCAAAGGTCAAAATCTCACTCTCCCCTGCAACATTGTTTGACACTCATTCACCTACATGGTGTCAGATCGGAGGTGATAAAGGGTGCGATGGTGATGCCGAGGGATTTGAGATTAGGGATTGGATGGAGATGGCCAGGGATTTGAATTGCTAGAGGAAGAGAGAGTACGAGAGATAGCGCTTAGGATGAAATCGAAAAGAGCATAGCCAAAGACACTTGTTGGTGTTTTCTTGATAGTTTAAAGGAGGGGTGTGGTGAAGGAGAAGGTCAAGGAAGCATACGCGCACGCTGATATGCTGGAAACTAATTCTGGAATTCAGTTTCTGGTAAGGGCAATTTTAGAAAAGAAAAGTTGAGAGGAGGTGCAAATAGTAATAGCCTAAAAAATCTCTATTTTTGTATTAACATCTTTTGCAGTGCATAAAGTGCTAAGTGGTAACCTGGTTACTATAGAGAGACGTTCCACGCTTAAAAGGCTTTTTAAGGCCAGAAGCTCTTGCAGCCTCAACATAATAAAATAAAGGAAGCATTAAATATAAAAAAAAAAAAACAAAAAAAAACTGTGGATTTTCTTTCTGATTCTCCTATGTTCTAAAGATCAATCTTACCTTTGATTGATACAAATTTTGCTTCAATCGGGTACGTCTGGATCGTTAGATACTGTTATAACTCTGTTTTTTCTTCCGCGTCTATTGGGGATCTTCTGTCTATTCAGGGGCTGCCAATAATATTGAAAACATAATTTTCTATCATCACTTTTCTGATCTGTGACTGTGTGTATAGTATTGATATGTTATTGAATGCATTTGGGTACTTTCTATTTTCTCTCTTTTTCATCTGGGTATGTTCTTAATGCTGTGAGCACTGGGTACATGTTTCTTGGTAGCTTTTGATTTTTTTTATTTTTTTTTCTCTTTTTTTTTTCTGTTCGATTATTCTTGATTGGTTGGTTTTTCTCAATCTAAATGTTTCAGGAAGTCATATATTCTAGGCCGCAATACTGAGATACAGAGGTAATGGATTTTCTTCTTAAAATTCTAGCATTGAATTATAATTCAGTGTTAGTTTTTTCTTCTTTTCCCTTTTCTTGGTCGATAATATTAGAAAGCTTATTCCGAATTTCCCTGATCAATTTTAATTTTCAAATTATCCCTTTTAACAAAACTTGTATTTGGATTTTGTAAATTTTGGATGCTTGTGACTGATGCTAAATAAATTCGTAGAACTTGACGATATATATATCTATATATATTTTCCTTCATGTTAATTCTGATTTGTAGATAAATGGCATCATTGGTAGCCAGTGGTAGCAGTCAAATGGCTCCTTCAGTTTCTGTCCAAGAAAAAGGGAGTAGGAATAAGAGAAAATTCAGGGCTGATCCACCTTTAGGCGAGCCAAATAAGATTATTCCTTCCCCTCAACATGAAAGCCTCAGCAATGAATTTTCTGCTGAAAAGTTTGAAATGACTGCAGGTCATGGACAAGCTAATGCTTCTGACTTGTGCAGTGTAACTTGTGTAAGCCAAGATCATTCTGATGGGTTGAAGCTTGACCTTGGATTGTCTAGTCCTTTACCTTCATCTGATGTCAGGCTTAGCCAACCTAAGGAGGAACTTGAGGTTGATGAATTCCATGATGCCGATTGGAGTGATCTCACTGAAGCCCAATTGGAAGAACTTGTTCTGAGCAATTTGGACACCATTTTCAAGAGTGCAGTAAAAAAAATTGTCGCGTGTGGCTACATTGAAGACGTTGCTACAAAGGCGATCTTAAGGTCTGGCATTTGTTATGGATGTAAAGATGCTGTGTCTAATGTAGTTGACAATGGTTTAGCATTTCTTAGAAATGGCCAAGAGATTGATCCTTCACGAGAGCACTATTTTGAAGATTTAGTGCAGCTAGAGAAGTATATTTTGGCTGAATTGGTCTGTGTTCTTCGAGAGGTTAGGCCATTGTTCAGTACAGGGGATGCAATGTGGCATTTGCTAATTTGTGACATGAATGTGTCACTTGCTTGTGCAATGGATGGTGACCCTTCAAGCAGTTTAGGTAGTGATGGCATTGATGATGGCTGTTCTTCTGTTCAGACTGAATCACAGTCAAAATTAGAAACAAAAGGTCCTGAATTAAGTCTTCCAAGTCCTTGTAAATCAATCTCCTCAGGTTCTCAACCCAAGAAATCCTCTGTGGCAGGAAATACTGGTTTGGACAAGTCAAAGAAATCTCAAATTCTTGTTGGACCATCGGAAAAAGAGGCTGCTAATTCTGGATGTGATTCTATTGATAAATCATCTAGTACTTCTGGGACATCTCAATCTCCTTTGGTGGAAGAAAATTGTGGGAGCGTCAGAAAGATCCATTCCAGTAGCAATAAGAGAGACTACATTCTTCGACAGAAGTCATTCCACATGGAAAAAGGTTATCGAACATATGGATCTAAAGGGTCTTCAAGAGGAGGAAGACTAAATGGCTTGAATGGATTGATCTTGGATAAAAAATTTAAATCTGTATCTGAGTCTACTACCATAAACTTAAAGAGTGCATCGATAAACATAAGTAAGACAATGGGAGTTGATGTGACACAAGACAATTTAAATGCTGATTTTTCATCTAATGATGGACCATCAACCGCCACTGCATTTAGTCTGGATTCTACTGTTAATGTTTCTCAGTCAACCAATACTTTATCTTCAGTGCATGAAGCAAATGCTATACCTGCAGTTGGTAGCCCAAATGTATTATCAGCTACCGATACTGATCTTTCTCTTTCTCTGTCTTCAAATAGTAAGTCTCCTACAACAACTGTCTGCTGCAATAATGAGGCACCTAATAGTAGTTGTATGGGGATACCTCATGACAGGTCCCTGGGGAAGTGGATACCCCAAGATAGAAAGGATGAGATGATTTTGAAGCTAGTTCCAAGGGTTCGGGAGCTGCAAAATCAGCTTCAAGAATGGACAGAGTGGGTAAATCAGAAGGTTATGCAGGCAGCTCGTCGGCTGAGTAAAGATAAGGCTGAGCTTAAGACACTGAGACAAGAGAAAGATGAAGTTGAACGTCTTAAAAAAGAAAAAAAATCTCTAGAGGAAAACACTATGAAGAAGATTTCTGAGATGGAAAATGCCTTGTCTAAAGCGAGTGCACAGGTAGAACGAACTAATGCTGATGTCCGGAAACTTGAGGTGGAAAATGTTGCACTGAGGAAAGAGATGGAGGTTGCTAAGTTACGAGCGGCAGAGTCAGCCACAAGCTGTCAAGAGGTCTCAAGGAGGGAAAAGAAGACCCAAATGAAGTTTCAATCATGGGAGAAGCAGAAATCCTTGTTTCAGGAAGAGCTAATGAATGAAAAACACAAATTAGCTCAGTTGCAGCAAGAATTAGAGCAAGCTAAAGTGCAACAGCAGCAAGTCGAGGTATACTATTTCAAGCTTATTCTAACTGCTTTTCAATGGCTTTTTATTTTGTAATGGTTCACCTGATATCCATGCTAACATACATGGCTCAGGTTTTAAATTGCTTCGGTTTTTGTTCATTATAAAAGCCTTGTCCCTAAAAAGAAAGAACTTATAGTTAGGGAGTAATTATTTGAAATTTCAAAATTTTCCCAACTCTCATTTAATGCTCAGAAATAAATGAAATAAATTTGAATTGACACGCATTGACATTTTATTTGTTATTCATCTCTATGCATGGTTTAACCATTGACATTGTTTCCATTAGAATGAGTGGGTAGTGCTTGTATTAAATGAATCAAAATATTTTCCCCTTTCCACAGTATTAGCTAACAAGATCATATCCTTTTTACCTTCTAAAGGGTCAAGAGTTGAACTGCCTTCTCTCACCAAGGAATTAATGCATATGATGATCTATCATCTTTTTTCTGTCCTTGTGCATCTTGTTTGATTCATACTTTGAAGGTTCTATTTATCTCGTGGTGGCAAGACTTGTCTTTTAGTTAAAGTATTGATACCAGGACCACAAAAATGTAAATATTGTTTTACAAAGTGAAACATGAGAGTACAGTTTGGTACACGTGCATCACTTGAGATTCTGCAGATGCCACCATATTCAATGTGTAAATGCCAAATGAGTTTAGTTATGAAGTCTGTTCTAATCATAAAGGAAAAATATCACAGGCTAGGTGGCAGCAGGCAGCAAAGGCAAAAGAAGAACTCCTCCTGCAGGCCAGTTCTATAAGAAAAGAAAGGGAACAAATTGAGGAGTCAGCAAAATCAAAGGAGGATATGATCAAACTGAAAGCAGAGGAAAATCTGCACAGGTACAGAGATGGCATCCAGAAACTTGAAAAAGAAATTGCACAACTGAGACAGAAGACCGACTCTTCTAAAATTGCTGCACTGAGAAGGGGAATTGATGGAAACTATTCTAGCAGCTTTATGGACGTAAAAGGCACGGCTCTGAAAGAATCGCGGGCCACTTTTATCTCAGAAATGGTTTCAAATTTAAATGACTACTCTTTGATAGGGGGTGTAAAACGGGAAAGAGAATGTGTCATGTGCCTTTCTGAGGAGATGTCTGTTGTATTCCTCCCATGTGCTCATCAGGTTGTTTGCACAACCTGCAATGAGCTCCATGAGAAACAAGGTATGCAAGACTGTCCTTCTTGCAGGAGCCCCATCCAGAGGCGTATTTCTGTCCGTTTTGCCCGTACATAATTTATTTACTTGAATGAAATGAGTGTTTTGAATAATGTCTGTTGGAACACTCTTGCAAAGAATAATGCATTCAGAATCATGCATCTTGAGTTTAAAGATACATTAAGTTGCTTTCAATGCCAAGGTTGATTTTTATGTTACAGCCTTTCTTTTTCTTCTGCTGTTCCGGTTTTGCTTGAACTTTCTTCTCTCGTGAAGCTACGCTTGTCTTTCTCTATTAAATATAATGCTCAGCTGTTACATTTTTATCCTCATTAGTAATATATAATTTTTTGACTCAGAACAAAAATCTGACAGTAACGTTTGCTTACATGAAAATCAAAATGGAGATTTTGGTCCCATAATGAGAAGGTCACAACATGCTCATTCAGAATTAAAAGCAAAATGGAGTAGATGAATAAGCTTAAAAAATAAAGCAAATTAAAAGAGAAAACATGATATCTACAGATATTCTTAATTACTGAAATGAAATTATGATGGAATGTTCGTGCTGCAAGGTATACACAATGTGTCAATTCCTAAATAAAATTCTAAAAATTGTTAGAATGAAACTCTTTGTTTCTGATGAAAATTACAAAATATCATTAAGCAGGAAAAAGCCATAACATTTTGAAATTTTACAATAATTTGGACTGGTTTATTATTATATTTAATTTATAGACGACATTGGTTGCTTGTAGGAAGTTTTAAATTCTACCTCTTGCTTGCAAACTGCTTTCATAGAGGAAAACCCCAATACCTTGTGGGAAAAATGGAGTTGGAGAACCACTTTTGTAATTTGCATTTTACTTACCATAATAGTACAAGAATTGGGAGCAGGGTTTCAAAACATTAAACATGAGTTGCATTGTGTCGTTGTTGCTCGTAGTGATCCTATTTGGATCGAGCAGAATTGCTCCTGGGAGAAGATACTTGTAGTTTATAAAAATGATTGATTCTCCAAAAAAAGATTGAGTTGCATTGTGTGATGTGGCTGCAACATTTTGATTGCAACTGCATTAGGCTATGATAGCAGCCCACACGGTGGCTACTCTACTAAGATCAGAATTTAAATCATTGGTTGGGGGGTGTCATTCCAAAAGCAATATGGGAAATATTCAGGAAGTACAGGAAGCAATTGCCTTGGTTGGGACATTGGATCACTATAGCAGTAGTTGGGTTGAGATTTCATTCTGTAGCCGAATCCATTTCATTGTTTCCATTCTCTTCAACACCCTTGCCACTTCCATTGGTTTCTTTGTAGGAGGGGGATGGATATCCATTACATAAGATTTTCACATAATCGTATCATATGAAAAATTAGTGTCTTTCTTAATTTTCTCATAGACTAACATAGATTTTAATAATATCCCACTTATTCAATGTATATGAAGATGGAGGAATAGGTACGAAATTTTATATGATAAGATAATATGAAAATCTCACATGAGAATATCTACACCCTTGGAGAAGAATGATGTGTGAGATGGAGACCACACAAGATGCTGCACCTGTGAATTAACATCCTTTCATGAAATGCACATCTTGGCAACAAATTGTTATTTTGCGCTCTTGAGCTCACTAAAAGTAAGTCTATACAGTATTAAAAAATGTAACATGGAATCATTCACGTCTTTACTTAAAGCTTAAACTTTTGAAATTAATTATTCATGTCACGGTAACAGAGTATCAAGTACTTTAGAGTTTGATCCTTGTCATCCTTATTCTTGTAATAAAAGAAATTGAATATCAAGCATAAGGTAGGTGAGCTTTTGCATTATCCATATTTCAAGTCTAAAAGGATATTGTGTGATGAGATGTGTTGAAGATATAATATAAAATCATTTACGGGTCTTCTTCACCTAATAGCATAAGATTTTAGATTTTTCAGTTTATGATATTTAGACTTTTTGTAATAAACTTATATATATATATATATATATATATATATATATATATTAAGAAATTCCGTAATATCCTTGAATATTTAAGGATTCAGATATTATTATTGAGAATCTCTTCTTTTCTTTTTTTGATAATGGGAAAAAATAAAAACAACACTACAGCGCAACACTACGCTGGAACGAGACACCCCTCGCCTCTTCGTCAATGATAGCACGAAATAGGGGAGGGGGAGAATACATCAAAACTCCTTGATGGCCAAGGTTGCCAAAACTCTCTTTCTGTTAGTGTGCCTAAACTCATTCAATTATTGAAAGAAAAAAACTATACCAAAACCTTTAGATTTGTCGGAGTACCATAACTACTTTCCGTACATATTATGTGTCTTTTGAGAGCGATCTTTGCCATAATGCTGAGGTCACATGTTTAATCTTGGAAATAGTCTCTTATCTTTAACTTTACAAGGATAAAGATATGTACATCTATTCTTCGTAGACTTCACTAATAAAGTATTTTATGATTCTCTTGAAACTTTCTTTTAGAACACTGCCTTTTGCAAAGGAATGTAATATTGGTGATTTCTTTATTTGTATGCACAAGATGCACCTTCATTAGAATAGCTGCTCCAGTTGTACGTACTACATCATTTTGTAGTTATCCACTATTCTTATTAATGATTTGGAAATGTAAGCACTATTGTAAGCATTTTTTGAGTACGAAGACTTTTTCTGGATTTTCTGTATAAAAAAAAAAGAGAGTAGAATCGTCATACATAATAATAATACATAATAAAAAATCAAAGGCATAAGAAAACCCACTGATCCGGAGAAGAATGTTCCGCATCCAAATTATCTTTGACAAAAGAAGGACTATGCTTCCAATCTAAGCGTGTTAAGAATCTAGTGAGGTACTTGTAACACAAGACAAACTCATGATGGCAACGCAATCAAAGGTTGTAGAGCTTGTTCTAACTATGAGGAAGGCCTATGGTGATGCTTCGTTTCTAGAAATCGTGCTAGCTATGAGGAGGACCTATGTTGAACTTGTTGATGCCTCGTCTTATTCCACCTGGAACCAATCGGCGATCACACGTCTTATAAACAATTCTGCTGGACCATTCAATGGTCATCTCATCGGTTCTATGATCATTAATTCTATTATCAACTTTTTTAATGTCTTTATGAACAAAAGGTGAGGGACTTGAACAGCTTCTTGCCTGTACGTGGAGATTTGAATGGAGTAGTCCTTATTTGATTTCCTTGCCAATAATTAAGCTTTTGATAGATTTGTATCAACTTTGTAATCTAATGCTGCTAGCCAATATATTCAACCTGAAGAAATGCTAGCTACACCTTCCCTGTAATACTCTCTTTGTGTTTGACTAAATTTTAAGAATCACCAATTTTGGTGGGTCTAAGTGATCAATGATTTCTCCCGTAAGTTAGATGTGGGATCCACCAAAAAGTTGTAGCCTATCATAAAGAGAGTATCACTAGCACTTCAATCATAAACTACCCACTCTTAAGCTGAATATTATACAATTGTACATCTATTGTTAGTCATGCTTATTGCAAGAGATAAAAGGCCTCAATGATTTAATATCATCAATATCTACTTGATCTCACTAACAGTATTCTAACTAACAAACTAACTATTGCTAGTATCAATCTTTTAATTAACAATTTTCTGAAAAATCTTTTGGCACCAAGTTTTTATACTTAACTGAGAACGGTTCAAATTTTTCAGCTTAGAATTTATCCAATGGTCACAATTCAATCTATTTCTTTGACTCAAACGTTTCAATTCGTCAAAGGTAAAGTCTTTTTTGTCTAATAACAGTGTGCAAAAATTATTAGTGGTTAGTATTTAATGAATTGCATGGGATTTAAAAAAACAGAAAAAATTAGAAGATATCAATTAAAAGAGTAAAATGTATTTAAAATTAAGGCATATAAATAGTTCGATCAAAAGAGAATTTGAATTTGAAATCAAAGAGAGATAAAAAAAAAAAAAAACAAATTAAGAATAACACAGGTTAGGTGTGAGATTACTCTTTTTTTAGGAGTGCCAAGACTATTCTCTATAAAACTCTGTATAGCCTAATTCAAATATATAATATTACTAGTACAGATCCTATCATTGTTCATCAGTAATGTAGTTTAGTAACACTAAGTGTATCATAAAAGTTTACCTATTGTAACAACTGCATGATGGTTTCGCATTGGTGTGGTCTTCGGATCTTGTCTGTCTCTCACTTTCTCTACCTACGTTATTGACTTTTTTGTTTAGTGAAAAAGACTCTAAAATCTTTGTTTTCCAACTATCCTTTTGAGGGTTAGAATAGCTCCATCCAAATGACAATAGCATACTGCGCATACAAATTTTATCAAGAGATTATTATGTGAAGTTTAGTTTTCTTTTTTAAAGAACACAAATATTTTCTAAGGGAGGCAAATATACTCGAGTTTGGTAGGATTATTATGGATAACAAACTCTTTTTTCTGAGCAGTTAGCAGCTGCAGCATGTCCAAAGCTTGAAGTCGAGATCATTAGTTAAGCTGGAACAATTTTGTGCCGGTTGTTTCATATACTCAGCGATAAAGTTTAGATTGTTTTAAAAATTGTAAGCCGGATGATCTAATATTTATATAATAATAACAGCTCCCACACCAGGTTAAGAGGAATGTATAATTTAAATTTTGTTCTGCACGTAAATAACAACATTGCAACTAAATTATATAGCTCTTTTATAATACATCCGAGAAAGCTAAGATTTCAACTCTCATATATTATATAAGAAAAGTAGAAATCTGCATCAGCCTACGCAATGGCATCTATGTAGTCAACAATGTCTGCAAATCACAGGATGTATATGGAGGCTTCCACTCCACTGGACATTGTCTGACCCTACTTAAAAAAATCATTAGTTAATTTATGCAAATTTTTATAATGGTTTTGTTATTTTTAATTAATACTATTAAAACAGGACGTTAGTTAACTTATCTGTTCTTGTTGGTAGCAGTTGGCCTTGTTTTCTTGTGTTGGAAAAGAAGCTCAACAACATTGGCGCCATTGTCAACTCTTCTGACTCTTATCTACCTCCCTCCATGGAGTAGTTAGGACCTAATTTTGTCTCCACTTATTCCATATATTCGCTCGTTTGTAAGATGTGCCACAATTAAGGTGGTGAAAGAGAATGAATATTTTATGAAATCAGAAACATTGAACTTTTATTTTCCTTCCCAATAACCAGTTTGTTAGATTGTTTCTCTAGCAAGATGTTGGGTGTCATTAGAAGAAAACTCCGGCAACTTTACTCAAGGATATTGTGGCTACTATGGAAGCGTCCCAAGTCTAAAGTTGTTATCAAAAGGTTTAGAAAATTGAACTTTAAGGGTCACCATAGAGCAGAATTGTGTAAAAACAAATCTACAAGTGACTCAAATGGCCTCTTAGTTGAGTCTCAATCTGGAAGGCCTATTAGGATTGCTACATTCAATGTTGCAATGTTTTCACTTGCACCTGCTGTTTCAGAATTTGATGAATGGGTTGTCTCCAATCATGAGCATGGATCAAACAAGAAGAATCTTCTTGCAAAGGGTGATTTTCCAAAGAGTATACTAAAGCAATCTCCATTGCATGCCTCTTTGGACAAGGCTCAGAATCTTTCTGACTCCAATATTCTGCCACGTTCGAATTTGAAGGTTTCTATCAATCTCCCTGACAATGAGATTTCATTGGCAAATAGTAGATTGCTTGCTTCAATGGAGAGAAAAGAGGGTACATCAGATACAATCATGGGAAATGTTTCTGGCAGGCATCAAGTTCCAGCAAGGTCTCCTGTGTGCTTTCCTTTCATTATGAATTACTGTGAGGGCACTGAGAGGTTCACATGCAGAAGAAGCATCATGGAAGTTCTGAGGGAGATTGATGCTGATGTGCTGGCCCTGCAGGATGTGAAGGCAGAGGAAGAGAAGAACATGAAGCCTCTTTCTGATTTGGCAGCTTCCTTGGGGATGAAGTATGTGTTTGCTGAAAGTTGGGCTCCAGAATATGGAAATGCTATCTTATCCAAATGGCCTATTAAGAAGTGGAGAGTTCAGAAGATTGCTGATGATGATGATTTTAGGTGCTTTATTTCTCCCACATTTTCATTGAAATAATTGACACTTTTCAGTTTTCATCACGAAAGTAGTTGGTTATTATTTGCATCTTTTCGGGGGAGGTTAGCCCCTCAAATCGATATCCATACATGAGAGATTAGTCTTTGGCTCTCGGTTGGAGATACCTTAGACAACTAAAAAAGAATCATGAAAGTGGTTAGTTAGTTATTATTATTGTTGTTGGTGACGGCTAAGTGCAATGACAATTGTTTGTGCGGTGTAGGAATGTTTTGAAGGCTACAATTGATGTGCCCTGGGCAGGAGAAATAAATTTCCACTCTACTCAACTTGACCACTTAGATGAGAATTGGAGAATGAAGCAAGTACATGCAATAATCCGCTCCAATGACCCTCCTCACATCTTGGCAGGAGGACTTAATTCTCTATATGGAGCTGATTACTCATCTGAGAGATGGACAGATATTTTTAAGGTAATGTTCTTAGTTATCACAATTCACAACTACTTACATTAATTTGAGTTTCTTTTCCACACCCATCTCAGAGAATTTTTTGTATTGTAGTATTATGAGAAACTTGGAAAGCCTAGGCCAAGGTCAGAAGTGATGAACTTCATGAAATCAAAAGGCTATGTTGATGCAAAGGATTATGCAGGAGAATGCGAGCCCATTGTCATCATTGCCAAAGGCCAAAGTATTTTACATTTTTACTTATTCAATTCCTTCTATGCTTACTAAATTTAGTTTATTACTACTATGATTGTGATTGTTCAAACTTCAAAAGTTTAATTTGAGTGCTGAAATAGATGTGCAGGGGACATGCAAGTATGGCACAAGAGTGGATTACATTTTGGCCTCACCAAACTCACCGTACAAATATGTACCAGGGTCCTACTCAGTCATTTCATCAAAAGGAACTTCTGATCACCATATAGTGAAAGTGGACATTATGAAAGTAAATGCATCTGCTCAGAAAAATGTCATTAGGCAGTGCAGGAAACTAAAGAGGAAAGTTGTGAAAATAACACCACCATGTTCTGCAACAGGTGTAAGGGAATCAACCCCACCTCCCAAAATACTTGTGCCATAAGAAATTGATTGATAGAAGTCATATGGTATATTTGGATAAGCAATGCTTTTTCAGTTAGTTGTAAAGTTAAAGCGGTATGGCCATGCAATGGAGTTTGACATTTCTCAGTGCCCTTGATTGAGCCTCAAATTGATGAGGTTTCCAAATCCCATATATGTATAATAATATTGAATTATTGCCCTTTCCAGTTTCCTTTCATGTTTGTACCTTGTCCTTGCTGGATGCTTCAAATAAATAATTCAGTTCAGGGTGTGATAACTGCACTAAAGAAAAAGTGAGTGTGATAATTCTGTATGTAACAATGTAATACCCAATGACCTTTAACAAAAAACAATTTATTGACAATTATTAATTTTTTATTAGGGAATCGAACTCATAATTTTTTTCATTTTTCCTTTTTTCTTAGTCATCAGATCCACGTTATATTTCTCCTTTAACAACATCTTGCATCATATTGCAAGTAATTTAAATATTAAATTAAATTCAAGCAATTGTTGAGTTTATTTTGGTCTTGGCAACAGGAAATCCTGATATTTACGATTCAAACCACTTATGCCACTTGATGAGGTTGACTACGGATTTCCCAGATTGACTTCCAAAAAATATAGTGCATGAGTATAAAATTAGTGTTCTTTTTCTTCTTCGAATCTGACATCTTTAAGATCATAAGGAGTGCCTGAGGAACCTAGTCGAATTTCGGATCTTTCTAAGTGTCACAATACAATTCGACCATTATGTGCCGGTGAGTATCTACCCTGTAAAATTTACACGCAAGTTCTGAAGTCCCAATCCCAAGAGTACTTTCGGAAATATCAGCCCAATTTTTAGACTAGGGCTCAGAATTAAATTTTGAGCTTGAATTAAATTAAGTTTTTTTTAAGTCTTATTTGATCATAATTTGATTCAGGTTTAATTCGCAAGAAATCCAAAAGAATAGAATTTTATCAAGTTTTTTTTGTCACATGTTATTAATTTAATAAAATTAATGTGGTAAACTAACGAAAGAATTAATTTGGTCTAACAAAGACAAGTTAAAGGACTAAAGTGAAAAATTTTATACTTACATGACTAAATTAAAATGAAAAAATAAAATAAGATGAGAGATCAAAAGTATATTTTAGTCTTATTATATTATTATTAAATAAAAAGAAAATATGCGTCTTTAGAAAGAATAAAATACAATATATTAAATAAAAAAGTATATTTAGATCAATATATATTATTTATTTATCAATTTGACTTATTATGTCAATTTTTTTTTAATAAAAAATGAAGATATAGCAAAATTATAAGAAGCTTAAAAGTTAACTTATTTTAAAAATAGATCTATATGATATATTAAGATTCAAGATTTAAAATTCATTTAATATTTAAAGTATAATTAATTAATTTAAACAATAAATATACGAGAGGAATTAAAAATAAAATAAAAATTAACTTGATATAATTATTATTTTAAAATTATGTAATTTAATTAGAAAATGATACTTAAAAAACCAGGAATAAATATTTAAATTTTTAACTATCATATTTAATAAAATTAAATTTTATTATGTTATCCATCAAAATAAAACATTGGAGTATACTTGTGAAATAAATAAATTGGGGATAACGTGTAGATGGGCTTGGTAAAAGGTACAATTCAAGAAAAAATTAGTCAACCGAATCAGGCTTTTGCTATATCCATTTTCCCTTTTGCTTAGTACACTCTCTTTTGTTTTTTTTTTTAAAAAAAAAATTATTATCATATATACCCTTTATAATTTATACTTATACTTATATATCCCATTACCATAAGTATGCGATGTGAATAGATCCTTTAAGTTGGGTTCGTGAAGTCAGCTTGCAGCCCAATCGATCAAGAGCCATACATAAGGGTCACACCTCTTAGCTGTCTTACCCCCATATCATAAGTCATATTAACTCTTTTGTTGAGATTTTTTAGGGTCTCTTTAAATTTTATTTATTTTTATTTATAAAAATTGAATACAATATAAAAAGGTTTATAAATATAATTTCAATAAATAAATAAATTCAAGCTATACGTTACTGTATAATAAATTATAAAATAAACTTTCAATGATTAAGAATAACATGCAGTTTTTTATAGAAAGAATAACTTACACAAATATTCCAATAATTGATATAAATCAAGTTTGACCAAAATATGCAAGTTTGTAACAATTTTATTAAATTAATCCTATCACTATTATTTTAACACAATAGTAGTTATTAGGAGTATAAATGAAAAAAATTAATATTATATTTAAAATCAAAATTATATTAAAAAATAATAATTTTTTAATTTTTTTTTCTTATACAACAATTAACAATTATTTTAGAATGGTCTCTTAATTAAGAAGCTTTGCATCTAAAATAAAATAAAAAAATTGAAGCAACATGTTTCTGTTTAACAAATATATAAAATAAACCTTTGAATGATTAAGAATAACATATAAATCAAGCTCGACCAAAATATGCAAATTGGTGCATATATATGAAACAGAGATATTATTAAGTCTGAGACTTCTGTTGGGTATCGTTGGAATCGGAGCTTGTAGGGTAACCAATTCCATGGCGATTATTAGGGAACATAACGAACACAGTACTAGCAACTGCTCCAATAACCGGTGGCACCACCTGCATCAGAATCTTCTCAGCAGACTCAAACTCCGGGTAGAAACACCGCACGGTGTTGGTGTCAAGGAGTCCAAGCACAGCGAACACAACCAGCGAAAAGAACGCATGCACGAAGTCCCCGAACCGGAGCTTATACGCCGATAAATTAACAGACTCCGACGCCGGCGAAGGGCACAGCCCCTTGGCCGTGACGACGGCGTAGTGGAGCTCGCCGTCGCAGCCGGTGTAGCTGTCGGTGAAGGAGGCGAAGGCGCAGTTGAATGCGCATATGACAAGGAAAACGCCAGTGAGGTACTTGTGAAGAGTGGTGCAGTGTCCGCTGTTGGTTACGACAGGGATGAGGAACTGGAACAGAATGACAGTGCCGGTGGGGAGGAGCTTGACGAGGTTTCCGAGTCCCGAGAATGTTTTTGTCGACATTCTTGAAGATGAAGAAGTACCACTAGCTGTTTTGGAGGCTATAATCATGTTGTTTTTGTCACTCATTTTGTTATAGCTAGGTCTTGCAGTTGAAAACTTGACAAAGTTGCAAAATTTGTGGTTGGGTCTGTTAGGGTGGTGTTAATTTGTGCAGTTTTTTTTTATAGAAGCGGGGAGAGGGAGAGAGGGAGTTAATTAATATCATGAGTTGCTTCTACGTAGAGTTTAATTCGTGATGTAATCTTGCTTTTGGTTTTGGAAACAAAGAAAGACAGACCAGACCCACCCTGCAGCTTCAATTCTAATTCATTTCTGATATCGTTTAAACGTCACTTCCTTGTGGTTTCTGCTTACTGCTAAGTGCTAACACTCGTAGAAAGTAGAAACAAACTGCATGTCCAAATACTCACTTATGTAGAAATTGGTAGATATTATGGAACAGACTAACTAATGAGTAATAATTGTTCCAGGCTTTGTTTGGTTTGGAAGAGGGATTTTAGAGGAGAAGAGATGGAAGGGAAAGGTTTAGATAGTGACATCTCTTTGTTTAGGAGTTTTAATTTTTGAGAAGAAGGATTTGAGGATTTTTAAAACTCCTCTGAAACCCTCCAAAGTCTAAAGTTGTTGTTCTCCCAATTTTGGGATTTTTAAAAGGAAAAGTAATTAAAATTACTATCCTACGCCAACTACAAATTCAAAAATATATTAAAATATATTTTTAATATATTTTTACATTTAAATTATATAATTTTTACATTTAACATCTTATTAACTCTCAATTTCCTTCTCTTAATATATTTTTAACTCCCAAACAAAGAGGAAGGAACTTCTCTCATTTTCCTCTCATTCCTTCTCCTTAAATCTCTTTCCTTTCCTTCTTCTCTTAACTTCCAAACAAAGTCTTAGTCTTAGAGGCAATATACTTCAAGATATTGTCTAAATATTAACATCCGCAAGTTAATATCGGGAATTATATTATTTAGTATAACTTTTTATAATAGAATATAGTTGAATTTAATTTAATATTTAGATACCAATGTTTGACAATTATTTATATTAATTCTTTTTACGAGTAACAAAAGGTTTTGTTATATGTTGTGACTTATATGCTGTTATGATATATCCCATCCCCTTATTACGAACAATTCTTTGAGGCCAAACAGCTATATTATAATTGATTTAATATTTTATTAAAAAATTAAATATCAAAGTAAGCTTTCTCTCTCTCGAACATCCTCGTATTTTGCTGACTATTTATATGACAATATCATATAAAAGAAATTGATAATTACTTATTGAAATTATACTATACTGTTTTTGTATACTTTTTTATAACTAATCTTTTATGAATAAAATTCCCAATTATATGAATATGAAATAGTGTTGTGTAAGCATTATTAAAATAATCAGATATATTTATATGGAGATTTTTAGTTGCGCGCATGCAGATTTTTTTTTATTAAATATTAATTCATTTGAGAATTCAAATTAATTCCATCTTCTTGTTCTTTCATGAGGATCCTTTGTTTTTTAAGAATTCAAGGGGATCTTATACTAATAGAAAAACATGATAATATTAAAACTTCATAATCATTCAGCAAATCAGAGTTTTAGCTTCCATAGCATGAAATTAAATTTACGTCCACGTAATTCAACTATCATCAGTTATGCCGCTTCGTATAAATTCTAAGCCAAATTATATGAAATAAATAATATACTTATTACCAAAAATCATATATAACCAACTTCGTCGATCAATTCCTTGTACGAGGAGTGTTTTTGTTTTGGGAAAAGTTGTGTTTAGCTGAAATTAGTTTGAGCAAGAGCTTAGATCTTTCACAAATTCCTTGGACGGTACGTGTACCTTTTTAACAAACCAAGCCAAAAAGTCATGCATAATTAAATGATTGGTATCATTTGCATTATGTGTTCATCAAAATTATATCCTTCAATATTTTTTTCTGTTTTCCATGAATGATTGATTGGTATCAGATTTTGCTTCCGTTTACTGACCTTACAATATTAGAGTTAGAAAAAATAGCTAGCTGCTTGATTTGGCTATTGCTCTGTTATTACGCACTTTCTGATTGAAGTTCTTTACTCCAACTAATATTTAAACCAATGAGAGGTTGAGATTAGAGAGTTGTGAGAAGTAAATAATGCTGCATAGTGCATACTACGTACAAGGGTTTTTGTCAAAGGGTATAGTGGTATAAAACTTATTCATTAATCACAAAAAAAAATTGTAGTACTTCAATTTTATATTCTTTTGTGTCACGGTTAAAAGCGATTCTGTCATGATAATTTTAAATATTTTATATACCGTATTACCGTTGCTTACTCATAAAGTTGTAAAATTGAAATATGAAATTATAACTTTAAGGCTGACAAATTGAATCAACCCGTTTCTTCCTATTATTATTTATTAACCTATAAAAAAATTGAGAGAGGACGAGTTTACCTATTTTTGTATAGGCTGAAGTTTTCAACTCTTTCCATTTTGTCAAAAGTTGATTCGCTAAAAGTGAAAAAATAATAAAAATGAAAAAGTGGGTTGACGAGTTGATGAATTTGCTGAGTGATAATGGAAAAATTAAAAGAATCCAAATATACATTAACATAAACATGATCCTCTCAGCAAAAAAAAAAATATCTCAGCAAAAATATATATAAACAAGATCCACCTCTAACTCACTTTCTTGGCAAGTTGGTGGGACAAATGAAAATGAGTTGGTAGGCTGAAGTCAAACTGTCACGTGGAAAAGAACAAGTTAAATATGTTCGTTCAATTAGTTCAATATGCTTTAGAAGTCAATAATTTTATAAAAAAAAAAAATGTACGATGGTGGTTATAAGAAATTAAAACTTTACAAATTACTCATATCTCTCTACTACTAGACCGAGTTTAATAATTCATCTCTTTAAAATAAGCGCTTACTTATTATTTTTAATTCCCTTACTCTGATAGGTGTTATAAGTTTTAGTTCTCCTTATCTCAATTGCTCACATTTAATTTATAGTTTCTCAATTGTTAAAATAAAATTAAAACATATTTATAAATCTATATTCAAATATGATTTGACTTCAGTATAGAATAAGATTTTTTTAAATAATAATAATAAAACAAATTATTTATGAAAGTAGAGAAGCATGAAAACTATTTACGGTGTAATAATTGTTTTTATCACGTCAGATTCAGGAAACTCAGAAGGAGTGATGTCTTGTTTGTACCTTTTGTCCTTTTTCATAAAGCTCTATCATGGTTATAGTATCACGTGCAATGTTGACACATGTGGAATTCCTACAAGATACTCAATCCTAAATGTATTAGTATCAGGAAATGTCATCCTATGTGGCGTCTTCTGTTATTTTTTAAACTTTGATCAGTCATTGTCCAGAGATGAACAAGTGGTGTCATCCAAGATTATGCATCCACTGCAATTTTTCGAAAATAGAAGCGGTTTGATTCTGAAAGATATGGCCTCAAAATATTGTCGTTCTCGATTCTTCAAAATTATGTGTCAAAGTCGACCAAAATCTACACACATAAGAAATGAAATGCACTTCACGGAATTACAATGTAGACAAACAAGTGGCCATTGCAGGTTTGAATGACACAGTAGGAGTAACTATCGGCAATTTCAAGTTCACTATGGCCTAGATCAAGAATGAAAATCAAAACAATCCTTCCTTATAATTTCAATGCAAATTGTGCTAGTTAGCTTTCATTTAATATTGTAGCTTGTCTTTCCTTTAATATTAGTGCTTCTTTCTTAATTTTTTTAGTTTCTATTGCATCTGTTTTGCAATTTTAACATAAGTCAAATCACATCTATTTTAAAAAAATTGCAATGGATATGCCATCTTCGATGGTGTCTCTTATTCATCTCTGGAAAGCAACAACGACTAATCAAATTCCACATGATGGCCTCGTGTTCATATTTGAAAATAACACAAGATGATATCTTCGAATTCTACTACATTCATGATTTCGCATGTCTCAACATTGCATTGCAACATGATACTATAATCAAGATGAAACTGAATGAAAAAGGACAAAGGTACAAATAAGACGTCACTCAGGATGATATTCCTTGAATCCGGCTTGGAAAAAACAACTCTTGCATTGTAAAATAATTTCCATACTACTCTACTTTCATAAATATTTTTTTATTACTATTATTGCAAAAAAGACAGAGAATAATGTAGGATCACACCAACCACATAAGAGAGGGCCGAACCGGTCACACATGTGAAACATAATGTACTCTTGTTTTGTGGACCAGCCTTGTGGAACTAATGGGCCACACAGAGCTGAGCCTAAATAATCTTCGACATATGAAGCAAGGGTAAACAAAAAACTTTATCATTTTACTGGGATGGTTGTGAATCTGTGAGATTCATTTACCCAACTTCATTTATTTGTAGGGGTCCCACAAAATACATATTAATACAATACTCATCTTTTTATGCTTTCTTGAACGTAACATGTATAATTTGCTTCAATTGGATTTTCAAAAACTACAGTCTGGGAATTGGTTCTGGAAATAGTTCCTGTAGGATAAACCATTGTCATTTTCCACATTCCAAAATATTTGTACACCAATACACAGTATAAGCTTTCTCAGACATGGATATTAGTAGGCAACTCAGGCATTAAAACAATGAAAACACTCTTCTATCACTTAATGTTATTTTCTGGAATATGTATAAGAAAATATTTATTGTTAGTTTTAAAAAGTTATGTTAAATTATTATTCGAAATAGATAAAAAAAATTGATACCATATACATGAATTATATTTTCCTTTCTGGAGGAAATTAATATTTTTGCTGGTTCAACGTCAGACACATTTTAAAATTTTACAATCATATTGACGATTTCGTTAACACATAACATTCATAATTCACAAAATTTTACAATATCTTTTTTTAAAAAGAGTTAAAACTGAGGCAAGAGTTTTGTTTTGAGAAAAGTGGATATGGTTCTGCATGGCATAGTTTATTTATATAATTTCTAAATTTATTTCTATTCAAACTATTACAATCATAATTAGAGAGAGAGAGAGAGAGAGAGAGAAAGTTAAAGCTGACAAAAAAGTTATAGTTTTGAGAAAAGTGAATCATGATTCTCCATGTCCACGCCGTAGTTTTTAAGTGAATTTGAATTTTTATATTTTGAATTTTTATATTCTTTTGAAAGGAATTAATTTATTCTTTTACTTTTCTTTTTTTTATATTTTGTTCTGTCTTAGAATTGAACTGTGCATAAAAAGAGAGTGCCTTCAGGCTTAGGCAACTTGGGTTTCTGCCACAACACAGATAAATTAAATACAACAGCTGCCGACATTTGAACATAGGCGTGCTATACCCATACCATACGTCTCTACACTCCACAGACAATGACACAACTCTACACAATTCTCATTTTCACCAAATACCACACACCAAATTATCGAGGTCTTTCGTCTCTCCTCTTCTAAAGAAAAACACCGAAAATTATAGACCATAATTTTATGGCTGAAAGAAGATTTCTCATCAAAATTATTTTAGACAATTTACTTATATTTTTGAATTGGAAATGCACAAAAACATAACCCAGTCTCTCCACCAAACCTTGGTGAGTTGGTGGGGTTTGCTATGCTATCCTCTGGTCGGCACAAAATTTCCAAGCGAAGACCAATCATTCTATGATCCAAGTAAGGAAAATATTCAATGGGACAATAATTCAGTATCTTTCATTCATCCTTATACTGTTTCAATGTTAGTATCATTTATATAAGAGTTTGTTTTTCTAATTTTAATTAATGATAATTCTTTTTGTTCATGGAGACTTTTTTTCTCAGATTATTTCAGATGAAACAAAATAAATAAATAAAAACGAAACAACTTCAAAGATAATCTGAATCTGGCCAAAGTTCCCTATTTAATTTTTCACTTTACATTACAAAAGGGTATACAGACCTACAAGCAGAATCCATTTTTAGCCCACATAAACAACCCCATACACTTCCGGATTTCACAAATCAACCCCCATCTTCCTCCATTTTTTCGTCTTGTTTTTTAATTTAGCTTATTTTTTCCATTCCTACCTGAGATTACAACCTAAACATACCCTTCACAACCCATCCTCCACCACCACAACCACAAGATCTTACAATCTTACAAGATGTCATAAACTACTCCAAACTTCTTTTAATAACACTTTCGCCCCCAAACTTTCCCCAATTCCAGATCCGCCTTCCCGTTTAAAAAAATCACGGTCGGGTCATGACTCCAAAATCAGAGGGGCGTAAAGGAGAAGCAGAAGATTCTAGATTAAGGAAGAGAACGAAGAAAGGAAGACAAGATAGGTTTTAGTCGGGTCAGACCCCACCCGAAATCCGGAAATGGCACCGATTCGGCTCATTCAAGCCGGAGAAGACGCCTAAGATCACGAGTCGCGGAGTCGGCAACCGCCACCGCCGTCTGCCTCTTCGAAAAAGACGGCAAGGGCAGCGCGCTAGGCGACGGCGACACCGCGAACGCGGATCCGGCGTAAACCTCGCGCCCGGACCTGAAATCCACGATCCGGATCTGCTTCGGGACCATATCCGGGTCGGGTCCGAGCCTCTGGGTCCCAACCACGACCAAATTATCACCTTCCTTCTTCAAAGCCTCTGTTTTCAGCTTCGAATCGAGCGATTCCCCCCTCCGGAGAATCATGACCTTCTCCATCTCCAAACTCGAAAACCTCGAATCATCGAAACTGGGCCTTTTGTCCACAACCCGTTTTCTCTGTTCGGGTCGGGTCGCCGGCTTCCGGTTACCCCTGGAATAATTGTTAACGTTGTTGTTGTTGTGGGTCCCATAGGTTCTTCGGCGGGAAAACCCCGCCGGTGGAACACCGATGCGTTGGGTGAAACAATCTTGTGGCCGTAGAACCTCCGTGCCCATGATGTAGAGTTTAAAATTAGAAAATAGAGCAGGTTATAGATCTGAAGGAGGTCAAAGTTTTGTTTGGAGTAGGATGTTCTGTTTTTGATGTTCTTCCTTGTTTACCATATGTTGTTGGTACTCCTCGGAAACAAGGAAGACGAGGGGTGAAAAGGGAAGTAGAAAGAGAGAGAAGGGTTGAGTTTGGGGGGAGAGAGAGGGTAAAGGGTGATATATAAGAGGGGAGAGAGAGGAAGGAGACAAAGGTGAGGTGGTTTCCACCGACTTTGCGATGCGCGTGGAGAGAGAGAGAGAGAGAGAGAGAGAGAGAGAGTGGGTTTGATTTGACAAGTGGATCGGGTCTTTCCGTTAACGGTGGACGTTTGTTCTTCCACACGTCACTCTTTTTCTTTACCCGAAACTGACGTTAGGGAACGGCGCCGTGTGAGCTCGGTTAGTTGTCATTCTCGATGACCATGTTTCCAGGAAATTACTGTTTTCGGTGGGGTCCAGCTGAGGTTGCCCAATAATTATGCAATTTCCAAGATTTTTCTTTTGAAAAAATTTAAGTATATTTCGGCCATCTTCAAGATTTGCTAAAAATGTAAAAATGGTAGGAATGGTTAGTCTGCTAATAATAAATTTGACACCTGGTCACTTTTCAGTAGTCTACTCCCACTCCCAGTCATTACTCAACTATTCAAACTGTAAAATAACATTGTGACTTTTTTGTATGAATACATATTATTACCAGTTGTTTGGTTGGAATGATAGATGTAACTTTTTTTAAAAAAATAGATGGAAAATATTAATATAAAATAAAATATAAAAGATGTAGAACTTTTTTTTTTCTTTCTATAGATGAAGTTAAACTTTTATATTTTAATAAGTAGATCAAAAATATGGTTATGCTTTCGCGAGCCACATGCATTGGTATATTTGTGCGACTGAATTTCCCCCTAACGAAACTCTTTTGAGTTCAATAGTACTATTGGGAGACTTCCCATCTGGTGCCAGACACTATGTTAATCAAGGTAATTAGTGTTAGCCTAATATACAAACATTATCTTCTGAACAATATACATATATCGATCAAATGAAACCACACGATTTGATTCATACTACTATTAATTAGAAACTAATATGTGTGCATGTGTATAAATAAAGGGAGAGGAATGATTTTGCACTTCACATGGCTTTGTTCATGCTCTTAACAATGAATGTTGTTGAATAATTCATTCTTATCTAGTTTTTAAAGAGCATCTCAACTTGGCTGTTCCCTTACCACCCATTTATTTGCTAACCTGCGATCATTCTCTAACCTAATTTATATTATTCATATAATAATATTTTTATAACATTCTCTTATAACATTATTATTGTCATCACATCTTTCATCCTATTATTTTATACTTCTGTCTCTTTCCTTTTAATCTCTCTCATAATCGTATAAACTTCTGAACAATTTTATTGCACAAAAAAATATCTCAATAACAAAATAATTAATAATCCATAAAATCAAGGCTAATCTTTAAAAAAGATAAACAAAAAAAGATGGCCATGCAATATATTTAAAAGTAAGGGGTGAAATGGACATTTCATCTCTCTTCATGGGTGTCAGTGTTCGAATGAAGCAAGCGCAGTTTTAGTCAAACTTTCCATTGCTTACTCAAACAGAAACACTTGTCCACTTGAACCGGTTTTTGTCTCATTGGATTTAAAAATAATAATAATAATAATAATCCCTTTAAATTGAAAAATCACTTTAAAAAACAAATGAGAAGTTATTAAAACTAATTACGTAAATTATTATAATATAATTATGAAAAATCACTTTAAAAATTAATTGTTGAAATTTAAATAGTATAATTATACAAATTTAGCCAGAATTTGCAGCATTAATTTTTGAATAACAAAATTAGTATTCCTATCTTGTAACTTTATTTTTTTTTTCAATTTGATTCTATTACTTTTTTATTTTTGTGATACATTTTTTTATATTTTAGTTTGGTCCATTTTATCAGTTGTTTTTTCACCGCTACGTTGTTTTGTCAATTATTATAGCTTTTTTAAACTGTAGTAGTTTTTTACTTTACCACAAAAATCAATATGACAAAAACGAAACAAATTGAAAACCATAAAGAGATAAAGTGATCATTAAGGTTAAGATTTTATCAACCTAACAGCCCAGAGAATTCACAAGTACAGTCGTATGTCAATTTTGAAACCACACTATAATATTACTTTTTTATTCATCATCATGTAAGTGAATTTAACAAATTAAGAGATTTTCAAGTGAAAGCTTAGTCAAAATTCTCATAAAACTTTTTAATGTGTATTACGCGTAACATCAAATAAATATCATAAAGTAAAACCATTACAAAAAACTTTAAGAACTGTAATCACACTTAAAAATAAATTAATAAGTTTTGATAAGTATGTTCAATGCCTTATTGAATGTCACGTGTAATTGTTGTTGTAAGGACCTAAAGTTATCTGTTTAACAATTTTTGTAAGGCAATTTAACAAATTTTGTTGAGCTGTTAACATGATATTAGATGATGATATGAGAGTTAATATATTATTTGACATATATATACATATATAATTATATTTTTTTGTCTTTCATAATTACAATTAATGCCAAAAAAATTAAAAATGTAATTAAGTTAGATCATTATATGTGTCAAGTAATACATTAACTATCATATCATCAATATGTGGTTACCAAATGTCGCATAAAAAATCAGTTAAATATTTAATAAAATACTAGCAAAATGATTAAGATTGTACAAATATAATACTTGAATAACCTAATTCATACAATTGAAACGTAGAGGACCAAAATCGTACAATAACAATGTGTGTATGAGAGAAATGAAGGGAACATGACAAATTTTTTTGTGAGAAATATGCTCGTAAGCAAAGGCCTTTATGCACGTATTTTTTTATTTTTTTTTATGCATGAGATCATAAATTTTAACCTCAATACAAATTTGTTTTGGACATGGCCTAAGTTTTTGCACAATGGTTGATTACCAGCTAACCATAGAGCTCAACGCTAGTAGCTTTGTTTGGATCCTGAAGTTCAATCTCTCACCTCAGTCTTAGGCCATTTGCGTGAGCCATTGACCTCAGTCCCCAATGTAGATCTTGCGTCTCGCACTTGCCTAAACATGGATATCGTTATTTTACCCATAAACATCGTTGTTCTACCAATTTGCTTATTTTAGATGTTCGAATCTTATAAGTGATCATCATCGTTAAACATCAATGTGAAGAATTGGAACATTGCTACTTTTGACATCCCAAGGCCAATCTTGGAGATTGTACACGTAAATTGAATAGTGTTGAATAGATTCCCAACGTGTTTGGTGGACGTAGATCCAGTAGAAGTTATAAATAGCTTTCGCGTCTTACTGATTTTAACGTGAAAATCTGACTATATTGCTATCCTTAACACGCTTATGTGAAACTACAACTCATCACCTAGGCACATACTTGGCATTCAATGCATAATGAACATTCTAAATTCAAGTCATACCAGTTTCAGTAATTAAAATGATTAATAATGTGCGCGCAAATCATAATATATGCTGTTTCATCTTTTAATGTCAGAAAATTATATAATATTTCTTGTGTAAGTATAACTAAATTATAATTTTGCAAGAGGATAACTACTTTGTCTTGTTCTGTATTAGAAGAAATTTTAGTACCATAACTTGAAATAAAGGTAAGATTCACTGTACCTCAAAAAAATCTTCATTTGTTCTAGCAATTTAATTAACGAAGCGAATCAATATAAATATATATGAACAAATCAATCGTCGTTATTACTACTTTAAAAAAGTTATTGTTTACGCACAAAATAATATGTTAGTGTTTACGAAGTTTAATAAATAAAAAATATTTCAGATAATTCTATTTTAGACATTTAGTATTCTAAAGTTATACATCTTATAATTTTTTTAAAATCTAAAATGTTGTCATACATTTTTTTTTTTTGGAAGGTAAAGTGGGGAAAACGACAGGTACGGATCCAATGGAAAAAGGTCTTGACCTTCCTTTCTTAGTGTGTGTGTATATATATATATATATATATATATATATATATATATATATATACGAAGAAATAAAAAGAAAAAATATTAATGACATAAACATAAAAAACAAGTTTTTGAGTTGATATTTGTTTTAATTTTTTTAGTAATAGATCATATATATAATTTTATCTATAAAATTAGCAATAAATATTTTAAAATTTATTATTTATTAAATGATTATTTATTAGAAATTAAATATTTAAATAATTATGTAAAAAAAATTACAACTCCCCCTTAATACACTCTTGGATCCATCCTTAAGTGGGGTTAATTTTTTTGAAAAACTAATTTAATGATAAATAAAATTATTAAAAGATTAATTTAATGATAAATATTTAAATATATATACAATATAAAAATTATTTACGACATTAATTTAATGATATTTAATTTTGAAAATAAATAAAATAGGGAATATAACATTAGAGTTTTCTGTCTATATTTTTTTGCTGGATTAGAGTTTTCTCTATATTATAATCGTTGCACTATGCTTTCCTTATTTCTTTTTTTCCTTCGCCCTTTCAGTGTTTTCCGTTCTAGCTCCCTTTGACTTAGTTCAGGACCCAATTCAATGTTGAGTTTTAACTTCTTTTTTAATAATAATAATAATAATAAATGATTCTCTATCCCCAAATGTCTGTTTCAATAATTTTTGCTAGAGAAAAAAATGTAGTGGAAACAAATCAAATACGATTTTCAGTCTTCATAAGGTGTGGGGTCGATTGAACCTTTTTTCATAATAGTTAATTAATTGCAAAGAATATGCTGTGTGTGTTTTCGTCTCCTTTTTCCTGTACAGTTTACAAACACGGAATAGAAACTAATACATTGGGAAGGAGAGATGAAACATCCAAAGAAGGGATAGGTGGCTTGAAAGGAACCTTCGAAGGTGTCAATTCATTTAACTCATATTTTTGGCGGATTAGATTAATGTGTTAACTTGTTTAATTCGTCAAGAAAATAAGGTGGGACGGTCAATCTATCAGCTTTCTTTAATATAATAATAAGGTTATATATACATTCATATTTAAGTCTTGAAGGATTGAAACAAAAGTTCTAATGATCTAATTACTCCAAAAGTATTAATTTCTTCTTTTGCTATATTTTTTATAATTATACTTGAATCCTTGATATTTTTGAATATATAAGGAAAATTAATTAAGTGATAATTGACCCAACATATACAAAAATGATACTAGGTTAAGTTTCATATAAATGACAATGTTGATTGCGTTAATTCTAGTATGGCATAAGAGAAATTGAGCCAAGATAATATATTTAAAAAATCTCTTAAAAATTAAGGAGTTTAACTTTTATAAATAAAAGAAACAAGAATAGAAAAATAACTTAAAAAAGAATTTGATTGGAATGTAGCATTTAAAAAATATTGCATACCCTAACCTGCCATTTTCTCTCATCCAGAACGAATTAATCATTTGTGCACAAACCGACAATGAAATTGAACTTTTAGTTTGGAAGGGAATGTTAAGTTTTAACTTTATTAACTTTTTTTTAAAAAATTGAATAAAACTTATCTTAATTTACTTTTACATATGTTCACCGATTTGGATAGCTCTTATTCAATCCTACTCAACCTAACTCAATTAGTTTGGGTTGAGTTTTGTAAGGATTTGGGTCAAATTTGACATAATTTAATTATATTGGTTCATGTATGATTTTTTTTTTAAATCCGATTCAATCCATAAAATAATTAAATTTATTAGTATATAAATTAATTAAATACAAAATACATTAATTTTTAACCAACATTGTTTATTAAATTAAATTACTCATGATATTTTTTCCTTTTTTAAGCTATTATTTTTATCTTTATCTTGATTTTATTTATGTTTTATCATGCTAAATAATTTATATATAGCGTTTTATTTTATCTAAAATAAAATATTAACATTAAAGATATTAATTTTATTAGTCAAATATTATCACAAATTGATATCTTTGAAGTACATTTAGTATTATATACTTACAAAACTTTAGACAAAAATAAATTATTATTATAAAAAAATAATTTTACAAAATAAAATATTTTTCAAATATTCATATTCAATTAATCCAACGTGACTCAATCCATTTATAATGGAATTGATTGATTGATTTTGATTGAATATATTAATAAAATTACACAAACCAGATTTAACCCAACTCACAAAATTTTAATCAAGTTAAGTAACAAATTTAGCCAAACTCAATCTCTAAACACTCTTACTTCCTTTGGATAAGTAAGTTGAAATAAGAGCTTTGATTCTACAGGTCTTATTTTAAATATTTTTATGTGGATAAAATTTAAAGGGAAAAAGAAGAAGAAAAAACTCTTGAAAGTTTATTTATATAAAAAATAATTATAGAAAAATTGCAAGAATAGACATCTAATATGATGGGAAGTTTTAAAAAGAGAAGGAAAATGCAGGATATATATATATATATATATATATATATATATATATTAGTTTGTTGATAAAAACGTCATTTGAATTACTAAAAGTTAGTTAATATAAGTGTGACTGTGTGAGTAAGCACATATATTCAATAATGCAAATGTTTTTAATCCGAAAAGCATAATCTCAAAGGTCAGTGATATACAACGTGTGAGTAAGCACATGATTAATGGTTTAACTTTTAACTATACTAATTGAGTAGTTAGGTAATAAGAAATGTCCTCCTGATCCTGAAATCTTGACATGATGAACGACCTACCTTTGACAAGTTGAAAACATGAATTATAGTTAAAACATTATCTTTGTCTTAAAAAAGATGTAAAAGCTTCCTACATAGATTAGAACACTTTAGATTTTCAAACATTGTATTAACATACCATTACAAATGTGAAGATGTCCCACCAAATGCTCCTTTGCTGTGAAAAGATCTGGTCAATTATTATACAACAGCTTCAAACCAAAGATAAGAGGAACACTTAGAGAAAATCTACTTGCACATCATTCAGATTTCTGGCTCTAAATGATCGACCAAAAGTTATGGTCACAAAGAAGCTGATGAGCAATCAAAAGCATTCATTAATGGGTTAGTAATTATATGCGATGATGAATGGCCCACTACATACAGGAAAAATCTCAAAAAGTTTTTCGTTTCCCATCTCAGAGGCTGAAATGAAGGTGACACAAATTTTCAACCCCACAAAACTCGCCATTTATTAATTAGCATTAACAAATCATGTTTACGTTTATCAATAACTACACATCTGGGCCGATTGGCCCTTTATTCAACAATAAACAGACTAAGTTACTTTCTATTTACATACTTCAATTTTGATAAGTACACTCCCATGTCCCCTTTTTATATTTTAATCACCCATTATACCCTTTTTCCATGGCAAAAATGGAGCGTGGAAATAGAAAGTGCCTAAGACTAAATATCTAAAAGCCCAGTGGATGATTTTGGGGTCCGTTAGCCATAAGAATAAATGTTCATGATAGGAAGTAGCCAAGTTAAGGCATTCTGGAATGTAAATTTAGATTCTGAAATAAACTTTTCAGAATGCAATAATGAGAAATGTATGATACAATAATGAAAGTGTAGGATACAATAGTCCCAAGTTAAGGTGTTTGGCACATAAAGCCCACCCCAATTGAAGTATGCTGTGCTAGGCCCATGCCATCAACCACCACACTCAAAACCTCAAAATGAAACGAAGCAGGTACATACTAGCATATATTTTAGTGTATGTTAAAATTTCAGATGAGAGAATTGAAAAGCATTTTAGTCTCAAAGTAACAATTTGCTTTTCTTTTTGTATTTTTATTTTGTGCACTAAAGTTCACGTTATATATTAGAATTGGTCAAAAATATTTCTTCAACTTCAATACAAACATAACTTACTCTTTCAGGTGTCCTTGGGTTGGACGCAAGTGTATTTGCCGATTGAAAGAATGCAAAACTGAAGAAGTGACCTTTATCATATGCAACTTTTATTTTATTTTTTGAGAAGATGTCAGACAATGGTAGATCAGGCCAACATGATGGCCAAGTAAAAAACCTAAGTCAGCAAGGGAACAAGTTGTTCTGAAAGTACAACTCTATCGATTGAAGATGTTTTATCAACTAAAATGAAAAAAGAAAGAAAGTGGTGCACTGCAATAATTTTTGGATTTGGAACCTCTCCAGCAAGGATAAGGACTGTAGGATTAATCTTATGGATGAGATTATGGTGAATAATATAATTTACGTCCGTCTTTTTATATTGGCTTTTGTATTTTTATTTTCTTTGTCCTGATTATGGTTCGAACTCATTTCCATTTGGTTATGCGGTAGCAGTACGTAAGTGTATTCTCAGTAGTCACTACTCATTATTACTAACTCTATTTTGATCTCTTTTCAACTTCATTTTCTTTCTATTAGAAATGGTTCCTACAAGGTCCTTGTGTGTTATCTTTCTCTTCCTTCTCAAAGATAAATACCCCTGCACTAATTAATTACGAAAAATTCTTGCATTGTGAGTTATGAGTTACAGAAGTTACAGAGCCAATATCCACCACTGTGTCTTCTTGTCTCCTTCAAATCCTATCCTTATTCAAACGTTACCAAGCCACAAGTTTTGGCACCAAACAAAACTAGGAAATTCATTCATCAAAGAAAAAAAAAAAAAAAAAGAGATAAAGTTAAAACGTCTTCCGAGACACTCATCTGTGTCATCTCACTATCCATTCCACTCTGCGTTCCTCTCAGATTCATGAACAAAATATGATACTAGCACATAAATCCAAACTAAAATAAATTAAACAAAAAATGTATTATATAATATAGCCAAAATTAAAAAAAAGAAAAGAAAAAGGAGCAGAAGAGGAAGATGTTGGTGAGTGAATCGAGTGGTTCGAAGGTGGATCTTCCGGAGGAGTTGCTAAATGTTCTACCGTACCGTCTGATCCTTACGAGCAGCTCGATGTGGCCCGCAAGATCACCTCCGTTGCGCTGTCGACACGTGTCGACGCGCTTCAATCAGAGTCGTCCGCTCTACGCGCCGAACTCGCGGATAGGGATAGGCTTATCGCTGAGCTTCAGCCTCAGGTGGAGTCCATCGACGCCGCGCTCTCTGAAGCCGCCGATAAGCTAGCCAGAGCCGACCAAGACAAGGTCCGAACCGGTTCCTGAATCCGGTTCAGTTTACAGTAACCAATTATTTTGAGTTATTTATTTTTATTTTCTGTTTGAGATTAATTACAGCAGAGTTTGCTGAAGGAGAATGCTTCGCTCTTTGCTTGCTTCTGAAATCTGAATTTTTATTGCATGCAGTTGTTGTTGGACTAATGGGTGGATATTTTGCATGCAGTTGGAGACTTTCAGAAAGACGCTTATGAAATCATTTCGCGAAGATGAAGATAATTCTGTACGTTACTTTTGTTCTATTATTCTATTATCATTAAATGTTAACAAAGAGGGGTTAATTAGGAATCAAAGTTTAATGTTTTTTAAGAAAATATTATCAATAGATTTTTATAAAAAAATTGATTATTATTTTTAATTAACTAATATATGTGTTTACTGTTATTATTATTAATTATTTATTATTATGGTTGTAGTTCTTGTGCAGAAGTATTTGTTTTGGTGTACTGAAGAATGTTTTTATTTATTATTATTATTATTATCATCTTGGTTTGGCTTAATTTATTAGTTTAGTAATCTTAATATGCGACTATTTGTGAAATACTAAATCAGTTCAACAAAATACTGTATCTACTAATGGGATTCTTTGAACGAGAAACCTTTTGAGATTGATCAATTTAAATCATGAAAGTTTTCCTATAACTAATTAAGCTTCAGTAACTTAATTAGTAGCATTGCTTGGGCTTCATCTTACTGAATTTTGATAATTTTCATGTCTGTTTGGTCGAATAAGCTCAATTGATTAATTTTGTGTAATATACTCTGTCTTTTTTTCATTTCTTTATCCACCCTCCCCTTAAGGATCATCATGAACTTATCTTGAAAAAATAATTATCATGTTTGCATCGTCTATGATAGTAGTAGCTAAATAATAAGATATTTATTTCGAATGTTACTGGGGGACGTAACATTTTGGTTTGCATTTGAGTTTGGCACAGGAAGGATCGCCGGACATTGCTGCTAAGTTACATAGTCAAGCAAGTTTCACCTCCACATCGCAATTTGGAGGTACTTTCAACTTGTCTGCTATTCATTATTCACCTTAATTTACTATTTGCCGTTCTGTTGCTTCCTTGATGGTGTGCCTGTATGTAAAGTAGTATAATTCTTTAGTGCCACAAGTGCCAGCACTCATATCACCATGACCAATTGGTCAAGTTAATCAGGGAGAAGTGCTTGTGTACATGTTTTCATACATTGTAATATAACATATTGCTACTTTACATTAAATAATTACGCATTTTTTTTGTTCTAATTAGTAACAATGTGCCTGTTGTTAAATATTGGTTAAGTTTACATAAGCATAATGTACAAGAAATTCTCTAAATCGACATTCATACTTGAAGTCTAGATTAGATGGACCCCCATGTGGTATGTGTGCCCGAAGAATTATTTTGAAAAATTATTTAATTGTTCATGCAAACTCTTTTTTGATCTATTAGTCTAGTTTTACAACAAGACAGCATTTTGGTCATACTGTGAATAAGCTGTAAGCAAATCAGCTTAATTATTTTAAGCTTCCAACAAACAATTATTTGAGCTGTATTTTTCTCATTTTGGGTTTTGATAATTAAGTTCTTTTTTGATTGCAGATGATGATGCTTCTTCAACGCTTTCTTCTAGATCTTCTTCGATGCGAATAAACACTTATGATATGGGAAATTATTTAGCAGAGGATCGTGAGTCTGATGGTGAGTACTATCATCAAATGGGGCAATAGTATACACATATTGTTTTTATGTATCATCAAAATAGACACGATGGTGCCTATATCTTTGGTTTGGTATTGCTGAAAAATGAACAAAAATATGCTATTTATCTTCACCATTCTTGAGTACTTCCAAAATTGCAGGCTCAAAATCTCGAGCATCACATAATCTCCTCTTAGCATCTCAAACTAGCACCCCTCGAATTACTCCCCCTGGTTCCCCTCCTAGTATGTCTGCATTGGTGTCCCCTACAAGAACATCATCTAAGCCTGTGTCTCCAAGGCGCCATGCAATGTCCTTTTCAACCTCAAGAGAAATGTTTGATGATAGGTCTTCAGTAGGGTCACAAACTGGTGAGACTTCCTTCAATTCCTTGCTTTTGTTGCATTTGTTCTGCCACATTTTTATTGACATTTTTTCAAAACAATGGCTCATTCACTAGCTTTTCAACATTGTCTCAGGACGAACAAGGTGGATGGAAAAGAATTTTTTCGCCAAGTTAGGTGAGGTTGCTTGTTTTAATAATTTATTTTTGCTATCAAACAATTTGCAAATTAACATGACATTTATGAAATAGATTCAGTTTCTTTTTGATACTTAAAGTCAAAATAATCTCTTGCAGTTACCTAATTACCTAATAATACTAAAATCTATTTGAACTTTTTGGGAGGGGGTTGGAGTTCTAAGTGAAACGGCACTTCAATCTGTTAGCACAAATGTTAGTGTGTTTGATGATACTTCACTTTCTATTGAATCTTCATTCATTTTCTCCTGTTTGTTATTATTAGGAGTCGTTTATCTTATGAGCAGTTTGGTGCATTTGTAGCAAATGTTAAGGAACTGAATTCTCATAAACAGACTAAAGAGGTAACATCTCTGCTTCCTTCCCTCCCCATATATCTAAGTTTCTGTTTAATTGCCACTTGTATGTGTGTGTGTGTGCGTGAAATTGCAGGAAACACTACAGAAAGCTAATGAGTTATTTGGGCCTGAAAACAAGGACCTCTATACTATATTTGAGGGATTGATAACTCGCAATGTCCATTAGCACTATCTTGCGGAAATTTAATGACTGAAGTTTTGTTCTAAGTTTGTAACAACTGATATTCGCTCTACTTTAGTCACCTTTTCCCATTGTCAATGACATAGTATTACTTATTGCGTGATAAAGTTTTAACTGAACTGTACCCCCTACCCCCCCCCCCCCCCCCCCCCCCCCCCCAAAAAAAGTTTTATTTGAATTGAGGAATGACTTCTCTTTTGAAAAGTATGCTGTGTTCTTGATTCTGTTGAAAATGAAAATATACAACTTTTATTTAGAGAAACTCAAGTTACAAATACTTTCACACACTTGAATTTTACAAGGACTACTTTGAGTTTCACTCACTCACTTTTGCTACTTATTTTCTCAAGTTCATTTTCACTCTACACTTACTTGCTTCTTCCACACCCACACTCACATCTACACACTTGCTTTCAACCAAGACACTTCCTTTTAGCCAAGAGTCTCTACCCCTATTTATACTTGCTTTGTGAGGTTTCTAGATTCTTCTCCTATCTTCTTCATTACTCTTTGCTTCACTATGTCTCTAGATTCTTCTATAGGTTTCTTCAATTTTCCTTATGTTTCCAGAAGCTTCTACAAGATTCCATAAGTTTCCAGAAGTTTTCATAAGCTTCTACAAGCTTCCATATATTTCTAGAAGTTTCTACATGCTTTTATAAGCTTCTAGAAGTTTCTTCAAGCTTTCATATGTTTCTAGAAGCTTCCAGACCTTTATAGATTGTGGACTAATCTAGAGATGCAAATTGAGTTTGATTTCTAACATGTTCATCCATAAAATGACTAAACATGAGTAATATTAATTTAACTCATTTTTTGTGAACCTTTAATGTCACGTGAGATTTAAGATCTTCAAGTTTTCTTTTCAATGATGTAACTTTAAGAACTTAAAAATGTTTGTTTATATAAGAAATGATTTTTATATTAAGAATTAACACGTTTCTAATTAAACATGATAAGAATTGATTCTTTAAGTTTAAAAAGCTCATAAGCATATATGTCTCGATTAAGATGCTCTGATGACAAATAACAATCATTAATTGTTTATTTTTCTTCCATTTTTTATTCTTTACTTGCTTCAAACCGAGACATTTTCTCCTTAAGGCTGTCTGGCTTTATGCATCTGAAAGCAAGGCTTTCTTTCTCCGTATTGGGTTAGAGTTAGATCCCCTCGAACCTCGGATTCAGACAGTAGCTTATTGAGTTTTGAGATTATTAATATCCCACGTTTATTGAATACTCCGTTTTTAATTAAGACAACCCTTATTTTGGGATGGAAGAAGTACATGTTTTTTTGAAAAGAACTTTGTTAATTTTCTCAACCTGATTAAAATTCTGTACAATATTGTTAATTATATAGGTTGGGTACGTAATTAACTACTAACATTTTCGTTCCAAGCCATTAACAATAACTAAAGCCATTTATATGTAGATTAAAAAAATAAAAAAATACTAAAGCCATTGGTTGGTTTCACCTCCACGTGCCAAAGACGTGGGAGGGAGAGAAGTTGGTCATCCCTACGTGCAAGTTCATAAGCATCTCTCCAACCAGCCACAGCCTTTTAATTAAATTTGACTATCTTAATTTCGTACAACTAACTTGCATATTCATTTTAATTTTTTTTATTTTATCAAAGGGTGGAGAAAATTCAGATATTGCATTAAGAAGAAACAAACAATGAATGAGCAACAAACTGAAGCCGTATTTGGGGCAACAAAAACCGGTGTGAGATAATGACAAGGTTGTAGTATTATCATAGGAATTAGGAAGACAGAGAAAAATCATGCCAACCGCTACTTTCATTTTCATGTCTTTCTCTTTCTTCTCTTCCTCTCTGACTCTATATGCGTGCGCGTCATTCCCGTGTCTACCCTTTTGGTTCTCGGAAACTCGATCGTCTTGCCTAGCCTAATATAATTGGCCACAATGACCGATGAACAACGAGAACCACAAGCTTCCGCGAGGTAATAACTATCTATCTTTCATTCATGCATATGTATTCTTGTTACTTCTTCATTGGTGCATGTCACCATTACATTCTATTTGTTTTTTCATGCAACGTTTGTTTTTCATCTCATGCATCCAAGGTTTGTCAATTTGTGTTTCTTCTATTAGTTTCGACTTTCAATTTGAATTTTTTTTCATGTTGGTTTCCTTAATAATATTAACCGACTAGTGAATAAATTAATGTACACTTTTTTTACTTCCAAGTTTTCAACCATGTCATGATCTTGCTGTTGCGTTGGTATTTATTTTTGTCTTGTGGTTCTGGCTGTCGGTGGTATTTGATCATATACACATGATGGTTGCATTGGAATTTGTTTTTAGTCTCTTAGGCCATGCATGTCCAATATATTGTCATGCTCTTTGGTTTTTGCTGACAAAAAAAGATTATGTTTGCAGCAATGGCGTCCACAAGTTAGAAAGAAAACAAATAGCTGAAAGGGATAGATCGGTTTTTAGTGGCAGGCGTCGACGACCTGCGTTTTCTGATTCATTTTCAAGCGCTGGTAATTGAAATTCAATTCCCTTTCTCTTCTTTTCTTGTTTCCAACTCTTTTTTGTTTTAGTTTTTTCTCCAAACATGTTGTTGTGTTGAAGTGTTGAAATTTGAAACCTTAATTCTTTTCATTTATTTGTTACTTTTTTTTTTTGTATTAATCCTGAAAATGAATACCATATTAGACTTGGAAGCTTTAGAGATTGAAGAGGGCTCTCCTAGGAGTCAAGGGTCTGAAACGCCAAGTTCAAGGGCCAGCACTTCTGATTCGGAGAGTCAGGGATCTTTTGCTGGGACACCTAATAACAATAACCAGCGGCGTGGTTTCTTTAAACTACTCAAGAAAGGATCACAAATGCCTTTCCAAACTTTTCACCCACTTAAAAATGTTCCAAAACTGACGAGAAGAAAAAGCAAGAGGATCAGGGAGGACCTCATTCCTTCTCTGAATTCTCCAGCTCTTCATGCATCTTTTGACACTGAGTTTGGCTGCTTCAAATCTTCCTGGAAAAACTTCACTCTGGCCGAGATCCAAGCTGCAACCGATGACTTTAGCCATGGTATGCAATTCTCTTTACAGAAAAATTAAGTTTCTATTGATTTGTGTTAGCTAATCCTTGGTAATTGGTATGCTAATCCAATAAGTCATTAAGTAGGGTTTGTTTGAATAAACTTCTCAGCACTTATTGGATAAAAAAGAACCATTGCTCTGTATGAGCTAATCCATGGTATGCTAATCCAATAAGTAGGGTTTGTTTGAATAAACTTATCTGTTAGCACTTATAGGAAAAGAAAACAAGAAGGAAAAATGAAATAAATTTTTCCACAAGTACTTGTGGAGAAGTTTATCCCAACAAACTCTTAAATCCAAGTAACTCTAGAAACCTTTTTTTTATGATGATATATTGACATCATTTTAGCTTGGCTGTTAAGCTATATTATAAATATGTTTACTTTTGAAGAAAATTTGATTGGGGAGGGAGGCTATGCTGAGGTTTACTTGGGCAAATTGGAGGATGGAAACTTTGTTGCCATTAAACGGTTGACAAGAGGGTGCCAAGAAGAAATAACTGCAGATTTCTTGTCTGAGCTTGGCATTATAGTGCACGTGGACCACCCAAACATAGCTAGATTGATTGGATATGGTGTTGAAGGAGGAATGTTTCTTGTTCTTCAATTGTCTCCACATGGTAGCCTGTCATCCATACTTTATGGTATATATACTAACTAACCATTTTGAGAGTTTCTGGAATGCCATGCAAATTTTTGGATAATAACAAAAGTTATAATTACCTTTTTTGTTTTTCCTTTCATTTGCATGATTTCAGGACCTAGAGAGAAACTGAATTGGAACCTCAGATATAAGATTGCTTTGGGGACTGCTGAGGGCCTTCGCTATCTGCATGAGGGGTGTCAAAGAAGGATCATTCACAAAGACATCAAAGCTTCTAATATTCTTCTCTCAGAGGATTTTGAGCCTCAGGTGCCTCTTATGCCTCAGAAATCTGATTATGGAACTTCTTCTGTTCTAAATCAGTTTACAATCTTAATTGTTTCATCTAAGTAAGTTTGTTTAATGCTAATCTTATACCAGATATCTGATTTTGGGCTTGCAAAGTGGTTACCAGACCAATGGACTCATCACACCGTCTCCAAAGTGGAAGGCACATTCGGGTTTGTATATTTAACATCTTCACAATATTTCTATGTTTACATATTTTTTCTTTCCTTCTTTTCACCAATTAATTAACACTTTTTTTATGTTTTTCTTTTGCATTAACCTTGGATGCCACAACAGCTACCTTCCTCCTGAATTCTTCATGCATGGTATAGTAGATGAAAAGACTGATGTCTATGCTTATGGTGTGCTATTATTGGAGCTCATTACTGGTCGACAAGCTTTGGATAGCTCACAGAAAAGTCTGGTGATGTGGGTATGTCTGCCTTTGCACAAACAAATACTAAATGTTTGTTGACCATCTTGAAAAGGAAAATGTTTAATATTAAAAGTAAATCGGATAAAGGATTTCTACATTATCATCCAATACAGTTGTTGTGCATGATAAGTTTGCTAACTTTTATAATAAATTAATAATCACTTTAAAAGTTATACCTACCATAAATTCTAATTGGTTGACAGTGAAAAGATACTTACACTAACCGTGCATAGAAATTAAAATCTAATTTTAATCTACCTTTTTACAAAATAATCTTGCAGGCAAAACCTTTGCTAACTGCAAATAACATCAAAGAGCTTGTGGATCCAGTTTTGGCTGATGCTTATGATGAAGAGCAGATGAAACTTGTAACCTTAACAGCTTCTCTGTGTGTAGACCAGTCCTCAATTCAGCGACCGGATATGATCCAGGCAAGTCTTTTATATATTCAGTAGATTGCTAGAGCAGGTTGACTTGTCCAAGCATCATTGTACCAACCATGATCCTAACAATGTTTAGAAATGATAGCTGCAAAATTGGTTAAGCATAAATAATAGCTGAAAATTTTGGTTAAGCATAAATAAACAAAAGCTTTTAATGTTTCTGTTTTTCTTTTCCTGATTGGATGCAGGTATTTGATATACTAAGAGGGGAAGAAGAGAGCTTAAGAATCATGAAAGAACGATCGAAGTCAAAACTTCAGAGGACATACTCTGAAGAACTCTTTGATGCAGAAGAGTACAACTCAACAAAGTTTTTGAGTGAGAGGGATCGACACATGGAGACTATTCTAGGCTGCAGTAGCTCTGTTACAGACGATGAAGAGAAAATCTAGCATATGGCCAGTGATTCAGATAATGTGTGTACATGGAACTACATAAGTTGAAATTATAGGGCAGTGTGATTTATTTGCAGAACATGAACTGATTCTGATTCCACTTGAGGATCCAGAGCAGACCAGAACATGATGGGTTGAAGGGGTTAACAAAGACAGAAACTGAGGTAGTGGCAGAACCTCGTGTGGATGTACATGTTTGTCAATATTTTTATTTAGTCAAAATGATGCTGGGTATAATTTGTGAAGCCCAATTAAAGCTTCAGAATGGTTGCAGTGTCAATGATCATCATAATTGCAAATACCATTTTCAGCAAGTTGTTTAATTTTCTGTTGTAACCATAAACAGATTTGTCCAAGAAGATGTCCTTTGATTTGTTCAATTTGTGTTTGCAAAAGAACCCAAATAATATTTTTTTAATAAAAAATTACTAATTTGGAACTGTTTTCAAACTATTTACCAATAAGGGACAATAAGACACGCCCATTTTGGGCGTGACTAGTCATGCCTCATCTGGGCATGACTCCCCCCATTGCGCCACGTGTCCGTTGCGACACGTGTCACGTATCCGTGCATCGATGGTGATATTTTACGTAAACGGTTATAACTTTTAATAGAAATGTCTAATGAAGGCGTACGATATGTCAAAACGCTCGAAATTGAGAGGGGAAGCCCTGGGCAAATCCCCATAGGTCCACCATTTTTTTTTCCAAAAAATGTCTCTAAGTGCCTCAAAATTAGAATTTAAGATTCAATCATCCAAAAATTCCATTGTTTTTTATTTTTTAATTATTTAATTAGTTAATTCAATGCTATTTTTTATTTTTTAATTACTTCTCTGAATTTCGAGCATTTTAACATATCGTACATCTCGTTCGGACGTTTCTATAAAAAATTAGACCATTTGAAGGACATATGGTATGCCTTTGTAATTTTTTTCGATATTCTAAATTTTTATATGGTTTTGTTTAATATTTTTTGATATTAAAAAAGTATTATTTTGGTTCTATTGCCGAATAGTGGGTGCATCATTCTATTTCTATTTGCACCCTCGCACTCCTTTCCCTCTATCACACATCCTTTATTTTCTTACTCGTTGTACACTCATGCATAATCTATCCCATATCTGTCACTTGATGCTGTTTTTTTTTTCTCTTTATTTTCTCCCCGTCAAATCTGTATTTATTTAACTTAATTGTTTATCCTTTTAATCCTTTTTGCATTCTCTATATATTTAATTACTCCTACATAGAAAGGCATAATCCTAATAAATACTTTCAATAGTTTACTACAAATGTGACTGATTATAAGATTATAGAATAAGTGAACTTTGTGAATTGTGATACTGCCATGATCTTGACCTTTTTTTATATTTACATTAATATGTTTATGTTTTTTAACTTGTATTTTTCAATAATAATTTAAGAGTTTAATAGAGTATGGTTAATGTAAAAGTTTTTATACTATTGATTATAAATATTTTAAAATAAGTTTTTATTAAAATCAATAAACTTATTATATTTGATATATATTTTTTGTAAATATCATATCTATATTTTTATGAATAATAATTTTTTTGGTATTAACACAAAAATTCAAAATTACTGGTTAAAAAGTTAAAATATTTTGGTATATTATAGTTTATAGTTGAATGAAAGTATAAGAGATTAAAGTAAATAAATTATTTTACAAGACCTTGATAATTAAACTCAGTATAAAAATAATAATTATCATTTTGTAAGTTTTGTTAATAAATAATCAAGAGACATTCATTCACTCAATTTCGAGCGTTTTGACATATTGTACGCCTCTATCGGACATTTCTATCAAAAGTTATGATTGTTTACGTAAAATATCACCACCGATACATGAATGCGTAACACGTGGCGTAATGGGGGGAGTCACGCCTCATCTGGGCGTGACTAAGGGGGTGTCACGCCTCATTTGGGCATGACCAGTCACGCCCAAAATGGGTGTGTCTTACTGCCCCAGATTGGTAAATAGTTTGAAAACAGTCACAAATTGGTAATTTTTTATTAAAAAAGTATTATTTGGGTTCTTTTGCCAATTTGTGTTATGTAATTTTTATTTTATATCTCATCCATAGTTGTAAGTTTTTAGCTTTGAGTTTTCGAAAAAAAATTTAAAACTTCAAAACAAAATGTGTCTTTTTTATATATATAGAAAACAAAATGTGTCTAGTTAAAATAAATATGAACCGGTTTTGAGTCAATTTAAAATAATTTTAATTTTTTTTTCAAAAATTGTTTTGGATTTTTTATTTTTAATCATAAAAGCAACCCATTTAAACTTAATTTCTTCATATCTCCTGAAGAGCACACATTATTATTATTATTATTATTATCATTTTTTATAATCACTATTATTATTATTATTATTGTTTCTTCTTTTTTGTGAAACCATTATTATGAAAGTAAATTATACTCGCACTCCATGTGCTTTGCTCAAATTTCACTCGATACTTCTCCTTTTTTGCTTCCATTCCTCTCCAACGTTCGCGATCTTGTCAGCGAGTTCTTCTTCAGCGTTCATGAGATGCGAGTTCTTTCTCTCACGACGTTCACATTCCATTTCTCTGTTCGCGAGTTCTGTTCATCTCCCTCTTGTTGGCGAGTTCTTTTTCAGCATCCAGGGGGTATGAGTTCTTCTTTCTCTCACGATGTTCATGTTCTATTCCTCTTCACCGTTCGTGAGTTCTTCACTGTTCCTCCTCTAGTTCTCCACTATTCCTCTTTCAGTTTGCGAGTTCTCCACTATTCCTCTTTTCAGTTCGCGAGTTCTCCATTGTTTATCTTACAGTTCATGATGTTCACGAACGCCTCCGTTTGTCTTCCTCTTCGACGTTCACGAGCGCTCTGTTTCTCTTCCTATTCCACGATTCTTATTCACACTAGGGTTATGCTTGTAAGTGACTATTGGACCTTGAATATAGATTACTTTTTAAGATTATTTATATAATTTTGATTATTTCTGAATAGGGTTTCAATGGGGGACCAGCTTGGGACCACTTATGATTTTTAAAATCATTTATTTATTATTGTTGATTAAAATAGTGTTGATATTTGGGACCACATAAAATACAATGGAGGAATGGAAATCATTTGTTTATTATTGATTAAAATAGTGTTGATATTTGGGATCACAGTAACACAATAGATGAACTGGAATATAGGATCCTAAACCAGGCAATGTGGATATTTTGATCCACTTTACGGACCAACGGGAGAAACCAAGTGAGATATGCAATATTGATCCTGATAAATTTGGAATATTCGACGCACATGACTGTGTGAACAACATTGCTAATGATTTAGACTTGCCACCATGTCACCCTTTTCTTTTGTGGTTTTGTTCTAATGCTAGTAGTAAAATTCTTCTCCTTAATATTCTGATCATGATGTGCTGAAAATGTTTGTTGAGAATCAAAATTCAGTTTATATGTATGTTAATAGAACAAAAGATGAGAGGAATGATATTAACCATACCAATAAGGTGGGTTCACGTCCAACAAAAAATTGAATTTACATCCAATTACAGAAAAAACAAAAAAGAAGCAATAGTTTTAAAATATTTTAGATTAAGAGGAAGAAGATGAAGATGTTTTAGACATAAAATTTCATTAAAAGTCATGTGATCAACATTTACCTAATTTCTGTTAAATTATTAAACGATGTTTATGATGAAGGGAATTTGGATGTAATGTGAGCTAAACAATTAATGAGTTTTAGTATGTACAAAAAGGAAGAAATTTTGGGTGAAATTTAAGGAAAACACATGAAATGCGAATGTAATTTACTCTTATATTATCATCATGATTATTTTTAAAAGTAACTTATTATTCCTATTGTTATTGTAGTTAGTGTTGTGATTTCCTATATTTATCCTTTTGTTAATATGTCTTGACAGTTGACATAACAAAAACATTTTTGTAACACTTACAGTGCGTAGTGTGACACTATAATTTTTAGTATTAAAGTGAAACCTAACATAGTGCTGAAAAAATTGAGCTACTAATAATTAGGAGTATTCATGATCATGAATACAAACAAGGGAAAGAAAGAAAAAAAGTAAAAAAAAAAGTATTATTTTGTATCTATGTTTGATGGTGATTTGATTTGAGAATGACCATTTGATTCGAAAAACAGAAAGAAAGAATTGGAGTTATTTTAAAACAATGTCATTTTTCAAAGTCAATATATTTCGTTTAAGCATACGTCTAAGATCGTGTTTGGTGCATATTTTTGTAGTAAAAGAAATCATTGTTCAAATATAAAAAGCATATCTATGATTCATTTTCAAACAAGGCTGCTCTTTTATTTAACATTGGTGTGAAATTGTGTTTTAACTATTTTTTTTTCAACTTTTATAATTTTTTTGGCTGCTTGGTGAAATTTTAAAGTATTCTCACACGAACTATAATCATTTGTACTGATTATAAAAGAAACCTAATTATATTTAAAATTTATCGTCCAGTTTTTAAAATATATCATGCAAATAGATATCAAACTTAAGTTTTCTCTGCAGTTATATTGAATAAATCTTCAATTTTATTTTTGAAATATAACTCTTAAATAGTTTTTAAAATAAAAAATATAAATAATCTTTCAAATATGAAAAATCATGTAATAATTTTTAAAAACGAAAATGTCTGTAAATTGCTCCCTGAGTTTTTAACTAAGCCAATGATAATAATAATTACTTAAAAAATGAAATTAATCATGATATAAAGCCTTCAAAAAAGTCAACCTGTCTCTAACAGTTTGTTCTTCCTTAAACAAATCGTGAAAAGGCAAAGTACAGACAAAGTTAGTTAGAAATTGAAAGGGAAACGAAAATGAGTAGTAGGGTTTGGTGTGTGGTGATGGTATCAGCGTTGGCGTTGATGTTGCAATGGCACGAAGCATTCAGCTCCTACGCTGGCTCCGCAAGTGCGATCATCGACCCTTCCAAGGTCAAACAAGTTTCGTGGAAACCGAGGTCTGTTTCTACTTTCTAACACATCGTTTGCATATGAAACTCAATTTGGTACTCAGCGAATGATAATGACAATGATTTGGATGCGTTTGGTGCAGAGCTTTCGTTTACGAGGGTTTTCTGACGGAATTGGAATGCGATCACTTGATTTCCATCGCCAAATCGGAGCTCAAGAGATCTGCGGTGGCCGATAATTTGTCCGGCGAGAGCAAGTTGAGCGAAGTCAGAACGAGCTCCGGCATGTTCATTCCCAAGAACAAGGTTGATTCCCCCTTCTCTTCATTTATTACATTTTATAATTGAATTTTTATGTGTTAGTGGTAGATCCGATATCAATCTTATAAGTACTTGGTGCATGTGGGGATGTAACGTAACTACAAAGGAACATTTTTTTTTTTTTTTATACATAGAAATTGAATTCGGTACCAGGGACTTACAATACTCATACAACATCTCAACCGAGTTAAATCCTTGTAAAGGAGGAACATTTGTTTAATGTCTTTAACCTGGTTTTTTTATTTTTTATTTTGACAAAAAATGGTAGAACGGCTAGACACTCTCAATACTACCAGGCAGGGCCCCAATAGCTTGTTGGGACTATTATTAGTAGAGGCCCATTTAAAAGATTGCTGCACAGGTCTAGATCACAAACAGTTTTACCCGGTCATAGATAACTCGACTAGTCTTTGAGTGTCAGGGGATCTCCCTAAGGAGGTTAAAACAATTGTATTGATCATTCTAGTGATTTGGAAAGTCAATTCCATCTATAAGTGAGAGAACAGTCTCTAGTGATTTGGGAAAGTCAATTCCACCCATGGTTTCATTTTTTGCTTTTACATGGCGAGTTAGTGAGTATAGGGACTGTTTATAGAAGAATAACACGGTGAGTTACTTAGGGACAATATTCTGATTGGGGTTTGTGAGTTTTCCTAGTTTTGACAGGTTTTGTGGAGACTATGGGGGATTTTTAGGCTTGCTCTGTTGTTTGAACATTAGTGGTTTCAACTTGTAATTCATATCATAAAAAAGAAAAAAACTGTGCTGGGTACTTTGTATGAAATGTTTTTTTTACTCTGTTCAGTTATTTTATAGGATCCGATTGTTGCTGGTATTGAAGACAAGATTTCGTCATGGACCTTTCTACCAAAAGGTATGGTTTATATAAAATCATGATGCAAGTCTGCATGGTATTATTGTAAAAACTGTGGAACTTATATCTTTGCCCTGCTGATACTTGATACTAGGTTTATATGACTTTTACTTGGATGTAATGGGTCAACTGCAATTATGATTGTCATTTGTTATTTATTACTAATTTTGTTGGTTTTTCTCCTTCTATAATGTCTGGATTATACCCAATCAATTTAGGTTTTGGCCTGAAACACTAACATTACAAGTGAATGAGAAGGTAGTCCCTATTCTCTGTATCTTGGCACTTGTTGCTTTGGCTTTAAAATAAAGTCTTTTAAACCAGGGCTATAAAAAACATAGGAGGAAACCAATCATGAAAATGTTTACTTGTCGAATAAAATATAAGCAGATTATTCCAGGACTGAACTGTGATGCTTGTTGGGCTCTGGAGCTATTATGATTTACAAAGTTTTTGAAGTTTTAGGGACCCCATTCTCTCTCTTCCATCTGCCTGCCTACCATGTCCTTCCAAAGTTTATCTTCCTGTTTTATTCTGCATGTCAGGATAGCCCTAATGTGAGTTTGATGCGTGGAATTGTTTATTGCAATTCTCCATTCCTCCAAACTTCTAAAATTCCACAGTGAACTTTAAACTTGTCCCAATTAAAGAAAGGAAGCTATTATCAATTTAATAATTTAAACAAGGAAACTGTTGATTGCAATATTGCATTGGGTGTCATCTTACGTGTTCAGTACGTTCTTACTTAATAGTAGTTTTGGAGGTTTAAAACCAGGACCTACATTACTTTATTTCCTAATTAAAACTTTCCAGTATTATATTCTTAATAAAATAGCATAAATTAAAATAAACTGTTTTTTTTACTGAATACTTAATTGCTTTAATTTGTTTAAATTTATCTTTACCATAACTCTCAACATTGACTTTAAAGATGCTAGGGTATATGGAAAGCATGAAGGGACTCTCATCCTTTTATTTCCTGGGTATGGTACCCAACAAGCATTCAATTGGCTGCTGGTTATATTTAATAGAGCCATAAACATCTGTTACATAATCAATATTCAATAAATGCTTGACAACTCACCATAAGTACCATATCCATCAGGTACCATAGCAACTTCCAAGAGGGAAAGGAACAGTTTAAAGCATTCAAAGTTTACTGGAGAAAATCAGAAATAGAGGGGCCAAAGAATAGTTATTGTGAATCACAAGTATCTTGTGCAAATAATCTTCATAAAATCATGTGCCTAAAAACCTATCTTCATAAATTCAATTATTTTGTCTAATCAGTTAAATAATGACAATGCATTTTCAGCTTCTCTCCCCTCCCCTCCCTAACCACCGAAAGGAAAAAAAAAAAAAAGATGCAATAATCAATTCATTACAGTATTTGATTATTGATTTTCAGAAAATGGAGAAGACATACAAGTATTAAGATATGAGCACGGGCAGAAATATGATCCTCATTATGATTACTTTGCTGATAAAGTTAATATAGCTCGGGGTGGACACCGAGTTGCCACAGTTCTCATGTATCTCACTGATGTAACCAAAGGTGGTGAGACAGTGTTCCCTAATGCAGAGGTTTGTCTAGTATTTGACATACTTCCATAGAAATAAAAATATAATCCTGGTAAATCATTGCTGTTATAATTTGTCAAATTAGTTTTCTTGGCATCTGCATAGTTATAAATGGCCTTGAGGCCTAACTCAGATCCTAATTTAGTTCTATAATTTTCTTGTGTCAACTGAACTTATCACTGGGAACTATTCAATATTTAAGTTACCCAAAATGTCTTGTGAGATTACATTCAGGTCAGAGTTTCTCTCATTTCTTCACTAGTTGCTCATAATTATTTTTAGTCTTTGACAATATTTTAAGATTAGAGACTGAGCAAAAACTTTTGGAGTTAGAGTTTATACTTGATTGGGACCTCTTTGGTGTATACTCAATTGGGTAATAATATATATTGACTGTACAGTGTACTTCTAGAAGATGCATGCTAAGAACACTTCAGTTTTTGAGGAACGAGAGGTTGAGGAGATGCAATGGCCGAGGAATCTGAACATTACTAGTTCTGCAAAGGAAATTGTTTCCACCTTTAACTTCTAGTGACTAACTTTGATAAGATAACTTTATAATTCTGGTTTCAGGAATCTCCACGTCACAAAGATTCTGAAACAAATGAAGATCTCTCTGAGTGTGCCCAAAAAGGAATAGCAGGTGGGCAACTGAACACATAGTTAGTTACTTCTATTGTTTTTCTTTTGTATTAATGTGTCAGCCACATTTGCTGCCTTTCGAATTATGTTAAATTAAATGATTAATTTTTTCTTCCTTCCTTGTATGGGCAATTCACAGTGAAACCACGAAGAGGGGATGCACTTCTTTTCTTTAGTCTCTACCCAAATGCTATCCCAGACACACTGAGTCTACATGCAGGATGCCCTGTAATTGAAGGTGAGAAATGGTCAGCAACGAAATGGATTCATGTGGACTCATTTGACAAGGTGGTGGGAGATGGAGGGGATTGCAATGATATGCACGAAAACTGTGAGAGATGGGCTACCCTTGGAGAATGTACTAGTAATCCCGAATATATGGTTGGATCTCCAGGCCTTCCTGGCTACTGCATGAAAAGTTGCAAGGAATGTTAGAAGTGTTACTGAATGCTTTCCAGATTCCACATGGTATTTTTGACGTTGACTCAAATTTCAATTGGTTCTCAGAAATATTATGTATTTTCTTTTTTTGTGAATTGTATTGTATTCTGTCTCATTATAATTAGTTCTCAGATAGTGTTCTAGTGCATGGTCACACTTCAAGAGGTACATTTCGTCCGATACTTTGTATGTAAAACTACAAAAAAGGAAGTATACGTTGTTTTATCCCATGTTATTGTTTCCCCTCGTTCTCGTTTTGTCAATTTGTTACGTTTTCTTGTTGCTTTCATGGAATGAGAATATTTCCTGAAGTGATTCAAGAATTCAACAATTTAGCTGGGGATAGAAATTGAAAAAGAGGCAGAATACTTTTCTTATCACCAAGTAGATGAATAAGAAGCCTAATTGCAGATTGCAAAACATGCTTTACCGCATTTCATATTGGGGATTTCACTGACTGGATCATGAGACATTATAAATTTATAGCAACTACTCGTGAACCTTATTTAAAGGAGAAGCATTTTGGTCACTATGGTGAAAAGAATGAGAAAGTAAAAAGTAATCTTTGTAGGGCAGTGACAATTTTTTTCCTGTATCTAAGAGGTACTGTGATTTCTATTGGGTGATCATTCTTTCACTAAGTCAGTCCATTTTGAGAGTAAAATGATATCTCTAGTCTCGTGAGTATTATTTGGCAAGTACAAAATAAGTAAAGTTGTAATTTAATTAATCATAATTTACTTTGAAAGAATAATTACAAAGAAAGTATGAAATATTTTCATGTTTTAAACACATTGATTTTTTATTTAATATTTTCTTTATAAAGTACAATTAAAAAGATTAATAACTAATATAATAAGAAGATATACCAGTATTCTTTTTTGATTCATATATAACAATACTCTTTATAAAAAGTAGTAATTGATAAAATTTCTTTATGAATAAAATAAAATGTCGAAAAAATTATTGATGTGGTCCAATCTTCTTAATGGTGTCTCAAAATTTGTAAGTTGATTGTACCTCTTTTGGTTGCATACTCTTGTGAATATGGTATCAAAATATTGATGTGATGAATAAAGTTACACACGTTTAATTTATTGTGTGAACAATCCATGCATGCTAGCTTTATTGTTTTTTTTTTTTTTGGGGGAGGGGTAGCCGTGATAATTTCTGCAATGCGCATGGAGATTTTAACCAAATTAATTTGATGCTTTTTAGCTGTTAAAACATGCTATTATGGATGCGATGACAAAACCGTTATCCAAATTATAAGAGAAGAGAATAGAAAAACTAATGTTGAATTGGTAATAAAGACACTTGGTGGGAGCATAGCCTTTCAAATCTCAATGGTCATGGAGTATATAATGGAGAGGAAAGGATCACAAAGAATCCTGTTAAATCAGACTATCAGAGGAATGAGAAAGATGCCCATGTTTTGTGGTCCTAGTGTTCCCAAGAGATGCTGCTTAGCTCAAGCTCCAAAAGATCCATGCTCCTCTAAGTGCATTGCACCTAGCAGGTGATGGCAACAACCATAACTTGCAACTTTTTTTAATCTCTATCTTTCCTTATCTTTTTCTTTGTTAATGCAACGAATAGTATCAGATTGATTGCAAAAAATAATTAAATTGTACTAATAGATAGCAGTGAGAATAGACCTTGTTAGAAATATTCTGAGAAAGAAGATGAAAGGAATGGTGTGTTGTGGCAACAACTATTGTCTTATACAATCTGATATTCGGTAGCAACATGTTCCATTGGAGGCCAAAACGCGCTGGGGTCTAGAAAATGCTAAGAAGAATACATAGTAGGAGTAGGAGAAATGTATCGAGAAAATAAAGTGGGAAATGTTGAAAAGTATAGTCCAGACACAACCACACAATTACCATGCACACGTTCTACCACTAAGCTAATAGCTAGTCGTGCAAACCTTTAGTCGCGATCCGCTATGCCAAAAACAAGATATCTGTCTTTCCTCTTTTTATCTCATCTATGTAGCCTTGAAAAAAAGAGTTTCTATTAAGTTGTTCTGATTTAAGATAATAAATTTACGAGTTTAATCTTAGATGCGAAAGAAGACTTTAATTTTTAATATTATCAAAAACATATGAATATGAATAATGAATAATTTTTTTTTTCAAAAAAAAATGAATAATGGCTAACAAATCCACTTGAATAAAAATAATTGGTAACGTCAAATATGCCAACAGTAATAAAGCAATAAATATGTCAACACTAACAATTAACAAAGAAATGATCAGCACGTAAACCCTAAATCCTAAATACGAAAGTAAATTAATATAGGTGGTTAAGAATTTAAATTTAACTTTCATCCTTTTCATAAATGTAGATTCGACTCTATGTGGTGCCACTAAAATCTTGCTCAATGAATAACTTTTAAAATAAATATTCTAAAAATTAACAATAATGAAAGGAACTTAAATATATACACTATCATATCAGCACTAAACGTGTGGATCAATTGATATATAATTGTTTTAATTTAAATAATGATATTAATTTCAAGTCTTAAAAATATATATATATATATATATATATATATATATATTTTATTGAATTTAAGTTTTATCGCTTATAGAATTATGTAAGTTTACTTCAGCTAAATTGTCACTAATAAAGTCTAAGATAGTATTTGATAAAATAAAATGAATGAAAAAGTGAATTAAAATATGAATCTACCTTATTATATCATTCATTTTACTCTTTTTTTCCTGTTCTTTTTCACCTCTATCAAATGGAGGATAAGATGTACTAAAAGTTTAGAACATTTAAGGTGTTATATTATTGGTACAAGTGTTGAGAATGGAGGGATAGAGCCATAAATGAGGCGGGAATGAGTAATGTGTAACGAATAGTTAGGAATGAATGCTGTAAATAAGGGAGAGAGAGCGAGAGAGAGAAGTGGTAGTGGGGTCCTTAATGGTGCAAGAAAAATAAAGCAAATCGCAAAGCCAGAGAAGAATAAAAAGCCTTTCTCCCGGGGCCAGTCCAGTTCATTGTAGAGAGCAGACACCAACACCTAACCTTAAAATTATTTTGCCCCTCTGCTTCTCTCTCTGTCTTTCTCAGAAGGTATTCTCTTCATCTCTGCCACTCCTTGATTGAGCAATAATAAATATATAAAAATATTACTATTTTGTAACATAACATAACAACAACCACTGTCTTCTTATGTTGTTTTGTATTGTGTGACAGACTACTCAAAAAAACCATGGACGTGGGTCAGATGCAGAGACAGTGGATCGACTACACCAAATCCCTCTTCCTCGAGGTAACCCCCCAACACTCTCATAACTTGCCAATTATACTATATAACCATGTTTGTGTTCCTCCTCTGCCTTTTTTTTTTTTTTATTATTATTGGTAAATATGTTGTTGTGTTGCTTTCAATTCCTGATTTGTTTGTTTACTTATGATGGTGAGAGAAGGGCTTCCTGGATGGTCAGTTTCTGCAACTTCAGCAGCTTCAAGATGAGAACAACCCTGACTTTGTGGTCGAAGTTGTCTCTCTCTTCTTTGAAGATTCTGAAAGGCTTCTCAAAGATCTCACCTTTGCCCTGTCAGTACTATTATTATCATCATACCATTCTCCTTCTTTTTCTTCCACAGTTCATGCATTTAGAATTTTGAGTTGTCCCATCTTCATTCAATGGTGGTTATAATTGGACCAAGCACTTAAAAAAGGCAACTTCCTAAGGTTTATAATTTTTTTCAGTTATACTTTATTTTATTATCATAAAGGTTCATCACATAAGAATAGCTAACTAATGAGGAGAATTTGCAAAAATTTAGAGTAGCGAGAAAAGATGCAAAGAAAGCAGTGCGAGAAGCTAGAGGAAAAGTTTTTGATGATTTGTATAAAAATCTTGGGAACAAAGATGGGGAAAAAGGTATTTATAAACTTGCAAAGATGAGAGATAAGAAGAGTAAAGATCTCACCCAAGTTAGATGTATCAAGGATGA
>PYAF01002934.1:79176-96398 GCA_007407185.1 Glycine tomentella | reverse complement strand
TAAACCCTTTAGTAGTTCTATGTTCCAGTTGTTCCCTGTTTTAATTCTTTTCTTCTTCTTTTCTCTTCTCCTCTCACCATTCTTTTATTTTAACTCTGTTTCTCTCTTTTATTTTATTTCCAATTTATTATTGGGTTCATCTACCACCGACCCCAATTAATTTGGGTTAAAGGTGCTGTTGATGATGATGATGATGATACTTTATTTTATTATTTTAACGGGTAGGATTTCATGCTGTCACCTTTGTGGCTGCTGAAAATCAGAAAATCCACACTTGGTTATAAATGCACTACTGATTGTGTGAATGTGTGAAAAATTGACTGCACTGAATCTGCTTCTCCTTGTTTTTCTCCCCTTTCCCTTGTTGTCAGATACAATGGTGTTTGTTAGACAGTTGTCCTTATGTTAAGTGATGTCTTTTGAAAAGTGCATGATCTTCCATGTTCATGGGATTTTTTTCCTGTGCAGAGATCAGAATGATGTTGACTTCAAAAAAGTTGATGCTCATGTGCACCAGTTAAAGGGTAGCAGTTCAAGGTATGAAATTTTCTTAATGCCAGCCAAAAATGTAAAATCCCCCAGAATCCGAATAAATTAGACTTTTATTGACATTAAGCTGTGTTTGGGCCTGTTCTTAAAATGCTTGTCAAACTATTATTGTTTCCTAAACAAGTAGAGTATTTTTTTCTCTAATACTCATAATAAAGACTAATCAAACTTAATTAGGAGAAAGTAGTGTTAAACTATGCTGTTTTTTCTTGGTTTGCTGAGACAAATTTGTTTTTGTTTGTCTGGTCCACAGCATAGGCGCGCAAAGGGTGAAAAATGCCTGCGTTGCTTTCCGCAACTTCTGTGAGGAGCAGAACACAGATGCGTGAGTTGCTAATCTTCAGAAAATTGTTTAATTGTTTAATAGTGTTTAGCCTAAGTAAAAAAAATTGAATGGATGAGAAATTTGAGCATATGTTAAATGAATGCTTAAGTGCTAGTTTTTGTAATTTCATGGTCTGATCATGGAAAGTTTTTGATTGCTATAGGTGCCTCAGATGTCTGCAACAAGTGAAACAAGAGTACTGCATAGTCAAGAACAAGCTTGAAACAATGTCCAGGGTAATTAGATAAAAATAAGAAGTTGAATAACATTCTATTACATTCTGGATTTGAAATTTATGTTTCTTTTATGGATACTTTGTTGCAGCTTGAGCAACAGATTGTGGCAGCTGGTGGATCAATCCCTACGGAACTGAGTTTCATTGGGTGACTGGGAGGGTTTGTAGAGATGCTTGTATTATGATCCTCTTTGTTAAAGATTATCCTTTATCTTGTTAAGTCCATGGTGAATGTACGGTTTTTATAAAGATAGAAGTTTTCCATCCAATGTACCTTTTTCTTCACCTAAAAGCTCTTCATAATTTGTAAACTCTTGCATGTTTTAATGAAGGATGATAGCACCATTAATTTAATTTTTCTCTTTTATCTCTTTTTCAAATTAAAAAAAAAATTAAATAATCTTTTATTCAAAAGTTTATTGCTATGCGAAAATAAGAAGAAACAATATTATATAGTCTTATTTTCTTTGTATAGGTAAAAAGATTATTTATAAATTCAAACCTATGATTAATATAATACAATCATTTCAACACCAAATGCTCTAAATCAACATCATTTAACTCTCAATCTTTCTCATTTTGTTGTGTCATACTATAACCAATTACATTATCAATTCTTTCTTTTTCAAGGTATAAACTAGTATCATTGGATGTACACAAAACTTTACTCTTAGCAAATATGTTTGGCCATGGGAATGATACATGATTCTTCATTAGACTTCCCTGAAGTGGACTAGTGATGGTGATGCATCAAATAGCAATGTCCTATAAATGGCTTTATTTTGGCTGAAAGAATATAGTGGTATAAGCTTGTTGGCATCCTTTAGTTGAAAAATATAGGGGTATAAACTGATGGAGTTGTAAAGCCACTTTATTTTGGAATAAGAAACTGGTAAGGACGGCAAATAATTATTTTTAAATTGGTGTGGAAGATAAGAGAATCTTGGGAAGATATGATTCTTTAGAAGTCAAATCATGATGAAAGGAAATGAATGCCCAACATGGCGGCCATAGGCCATAGCAGCAAAACATGATCATCTTTGAAATTTGATGTTGATATTCTTAGGATGCCTATCCACAAGATAAGACATGCCAACCCCACAACGCTGTCAACTCACTAATAGCACGCTCACGCACATGCGGAGAAGATTTATCGTCGTTTACGCTATTTTATTTTGATTTAAATATATTTTTATACTTAATATTTTTTTTCCATTTTTATTTTCTTAATTTTTTTATTTATTTAATATTTATAAAACGTATTTGTTTTCATTTTCATCCTTAAAATATTTTAAATAGTACTTTGAATAATAAAAAAAATATTTTGAAAAATAAAAAAATATTATTTAAAATACTTTAAAAATGAAAAATAAATTAAATATATTTTATAAAGACTAAAATGATTTTTTTTCAACAACAAAAATTAAAAAATGCTAAATTACAAAGATTTAAAATATATTTAAGTCTTTCATTTTTATACGAAAAAGTTTATGTGAATTAAGTAGAAGACTTTTTAGAATTAGGACTAATTTTAAAATTCAATAAATATTTATAAATTATTTATCAATTAAATATTTATATTGACAAAAAAAATCAAACTCACATCCTTATAAGACGTGAGTTCTCATCAATTGAATTAATTGTTAAGGTCATTTTCTATTAGACAGGAGACATATTTTTTTCCTTTGGGTAGAGAACTGTAACTGCTTATTGATGATAGAACATTTAAACTTTGAATATTATATTTAAAACTTTAAGCCCCTTTTTCACGTTTGAGATATAAAATGTCAGATTTATAATGTATTGTAGCACATTTTTGTTTCATCCAAGTTTAGTAAAATTTTCATGTTGGAATATAAATGGTAAATTGGTAATTACAAGATGACAGCCAAAATCAGTATAGGTTAATCTGTTGTATTTTGCTCTTCAGTATTTATTGTACCCTATGTTACTTTTATTTGTTCTTTTCCTATTTTAAATTGAAAGTCTACATTAAAGCTTGAAAATATCAACCACACAACAAAAAAACTATAGCGTACATAAAATCAGAAAAGATTTGCCACTTTTAACAGGGAACCATGAACAAGTGCTCTCTAGCTTTTATCATAGAGAATGTGGATGACTCCATTTCCTTATTTGATCTTTAAAGCTTCCTACCTTAGCCGATTGGTTCCAGTCACCAAGCCTGTTTGCATACTTTTCATGATAAGTCTTGGCATTCACATGGCTTAAAATTCTGACCAATTTCCCATGTTCCTCATCCACCACCATTTCTCCATCGATGGACTCATCTCCTTGGGCCAAGACTTTAATAGCCTTCATCTCAAATTTTTCTTTTAGATATGAAGGGCCGTCAGCTAGGACAACGGCACCTAGAATTTCCCCTAAGAATGTGTCCTACAACATTATCAACACAACCCGTAAGTAACAAAAACAATGTAGAAAACCAAACGATAGTAACGTAGTATCATAAAAATTAAATTCAATCTATGGAGTAAATTGTGTATATATTGGTAATGTAAATTTTTTTATACTGTCATATCATCCAGTTACAAATTGACATGTATGATAAGTGCATTGTTATTTATAATTTATAATAACTATATTAAAGTCATAATTACAATAATTTGTGTTTATCATGTTGTATTTATAATATACAAGTTGTATTTATCATGTGTATTCCTGTACTTCTGGTACCTCTTTCTAATATAATTTTTTGCCGATTTTTAAAAAAATGAATTGTGTTTGATAGTATTTTTTTTACACTGCAGTGCATAAAAAATAATAACAAATCAAACCGTTGAGTAAATATATACACAGTGAAAATAATTTTTAAACTATCATTTAACTACAAATTATTATATATGAAAATGTGTTAATTTTTTTTAATAATTATTTTAAAAGTTATATCTATCATAATTTTTAATTAGTTGTCGGTATATTTTTTTTACAGTGACCATACATAAAAATAAAACTCCAAACCTCTATGCTGTTGGTGATATTTTGTTAAATAATTCTAGAGTCGGTCCAATTCCCTTTTGTTTTAGTCTCAAAACTAAAGTTATAGCAATGAAGTTATACCATATGGTGATATCTGTGGTGGATTTGCTTCAGACGTTGTAGCCTTAATAGCACACGCTTGGAAAACACAGCTTCAGGTGTTTGTTCTATCCTACGCAACCAGCATAACATATGTGAAAATGAACTTGCTTTCTGTTGGACACTGTATGGAATGAGTGTGATGTTAACTTCTGATTGAAACACTGTCTTGGCTGCTAAAGGATCCAGGAACATATTAAATTCTGCATATTGGTTGGAAGGAACAGAAAATATATTTCCTTTGTCACAGACATTCCTGCTGATGTGTCCCCCCATTACATAAACCTCCTGAAACATTTTGGAACTGTTGTGTCATGCCATTACTGCAAATTATAATCATCTTAGCTACAAATCTTCCCTGACATGGTTAAAATATTAAAGTTCAGGTTTTACTTTTGACTAATATCTAACTTTCATCAAACGGACATGGAACAAATTTACTTTTTAGGGACTATTCTTACATCAACTTTTGAAATTAAAACACTAGTACTAAATTTCATTCAAAAGTTAGAAATTAAAAGTTTCCCTATTCAAACCCCAATATCACACTGTATAAAATAAAATCCATCACAAGTTCAAAAAAATTGGATAAAAAAAATGAGAATTTGGTAGTTTTAAAAAGAAGAAAATTGATAAAGAAATCACATTTTCTTAATTTTAACAATATAAAGATTTAATTAACTAAAGTATATTAAGAGACTAAAATCATACACAATTTAAATTAGAAGGTCTGAATTACTATTATTCTAAAATGTTGTACAAAAGTTGTATAATATAACTTACCTCAATTCTTGAGCTTATGTTTTTCATTGATACAACCTTTGCCAAAGTAGTTAAGGGTCCATTGGTTAATACTGTAATTTTAGATTCTGGTTCCATTGTTTGCATTATAGACTCCCAAATTTCAACAGCCAGTGGTTGTCTGAGTTCAAGGTGATCAGTATTCTGAGAAGTCTCAAACTTCATGGAATTTTCGAGTGTATACCTAATCAGTCACATATCAAATTGTTAGTGTATATCACAGGGTAACAATTTTTATTTTCACTCTTATTATGCATGTTCTTGTATTTTGACAAATCTTAAGCTCTTAACATTTCCATCAAAGCAAACCTACTCCAAGATGGTGAATTTTAGTGGTTTCTTCCAATATCAAATTCTCATATTATTATTTAGGTGGAAAAACCTTTTTTTAATTCTTCAATATGGTTTTTAATTTATACACTTCAAATTCCATCATTTCAGTGGCAATAGTAGCTTCATTTCTCCACATAACCATCATGGTTTCAATAATTCGTTATGCATCATAATGTTGATGAGCACTTAAGGCAGAAGAGTAACTTGAAAAGAACCTTCTGGGACCACGTGGCAAATCGCGAGCAAGTCCATAAAGAGTATCAGAGTCCAAAAACCCACCATTTCCATGGGGAATGGCTTTAGCATACTTGCAGTTTCCAGCGGTTGGGAATATTGGATCTGATTGATTCATTGGAAAAAAATCACCTAGACCAACTGGGATATCGTCACGACCCATCATGTGCAATAAGTCGTAGATAACATCTATTGTTGCGGCATTTGCCCACCCAGTTGGGCTTACAATGATTGCCTAAACCAAAAGTCACTATGTGAGTCCATGTCTTTATATATATAAAAAATGTATAATTCAACACACTAAAATCTTGGATTTTAATTGTCACATAACAAGTAACATAAGTGCACAAATTACAACTAAAGTAGTTATGCCTTGAATTTAGATTTGACAACCTTCCCTCTCCCTAAAATTTGAGTTATAAAAATAAAAATATCCTGATTAAGATAAAAGATCATTAAGTGTTTTTTATTTGGGCACATTTTTTTTGTGTCAATCTTTAAGTTAATACAGAGCATCCAAATCAAAAAAACAAAAATTAGTATACCTTAAGATTTATCACTTTAATATCAACTTTAAGGAGATAAAATAGAGCAAGAAAATCTCCTACGCTCATGTCCATGTCAAACACAACAGGTTTCCCCAGTGTTTTGTTTTGAAAATCTGGCATGTAAGTAACTTCTTCGTAGTTATGAAATTGTGTAGTGAAGTTGAACCTCCCGGCATGCTGTGGTTGCTTTAGCACCTGTGAACCACCACAATTAAAGAAAAAATCCAGTTACTCATATCACTTTATATGGTTTGGCTACTCTAAACTGAAGTGACAGATGCACTATTAATTAGAACATTAATGATTGAAAATTGTGATGTTATCAAATATAGATACTTTAAAATATAATTTAATTAGGATCTCAACCATTGATTTTCTAATTAATGATTGTTATTGCACTTTATCCTCTAGGTGCATATGCCAAATTTCATTTTACAGACCCAATAACAGTTAGAGCACAAATTATTTAGTGATAAGATTCCTTTTAAAGAACTTAATTAGTGATTATTTTTACCTAAATATTGTGTAAAACAAAATTGGAAATGTTTGAGCAAAATAAAAGTGAACTCACATTCAAGAAGCTTTTGAAATATTCTTTGTCAAGCAGACTCCTAACGTCCCTGTTAGGCTTTGCTTTAGTGGCGACAAGTACCTTTACCGAGTCAGGACCATCCATCTCAGCTGTATAACCGTCCTATGTAGCACATTTTGTATAAATAAGCATAAAAATTTTGTTATATGTTTTGACTATTTGTGTAATCTTAAAGTTGCAAGGAAAAATAGAAAAGCAAGTACCTGACATCTCCCTTTCCCATTCTTCACAAAACAAAATTTATCTCTAAGCCCTTGTTGAACATGACCACTATGCACCCCACCTTTCTTTAGATTGAATTTAGGAACTTTGAGGCCATCAAAAAATGGGTTGGAGCCATCAGATATCCCATAAGGTTTGTTTGAAGTAATTACAGTTATGTTCATGTACTCCATATAAGCAAATTCGTTTTCCCTTTTATTTTTTTTATTGGAGTTTCTCATGCTTGAGACCGCTACACCAGATGTGAAAGAGTCCCACATAAAATAACTCTGATAACAATAAGTCTTTATCAATTTAAATTACTTTTTACTCCATCAAACAAAAGATATGTTAACAAGTGAAATTATAGGCATGTATGATATATGCAAACGTGATTAAGAGATTACCGTATAGAATTGGTTGTCAAGTTTATCACGAGCCATTTTAGCCATTTTCAAGGACTTGAAACAATATTGTGCTTCATATGTGTCTTGACTTTTTTCAAATTCATTAAAGAATTCTTCATTGATGGGGATTGTGTTTGTTGCGTCAAGAGGAACAAGGGTAACAGGTATACCAGAATGAATCACCTAAAATGACATGTACTTTTTGGTCAAGAACCAATCACATCTTTCATTTATCTTTGCATATAAACATGTCAATCTGAACCTTGAAAAGATTGAATGCTTAATTGATTATAGTTGTAATTAAGGGTTAGTTAAACAATGATGACTATTATTTACTTAAAAATGACATTTATTCAAATGAATTTAAACAATTTTTTTATGCTATAATATAATATAAGTACAAAGCTTAAATATAATTGTGTGGGTGGTGTTTGTGTTGTTCTTCAATCAAAATTAAAGTTTCACTTCAATAATCTTTATTATCTTTTAACTCAAACCTTTATTATCCATATTATTGAGGTGAAACTACAATTTTGATTGGAGAACAACTCAAACATCACTTAATAGTTGTATATAAGTTTTCTCCATAATATGAATACATAAAGCATTAGTGCCATCATAAAAGATGTTGGAAGGCCCTTTAGATAATATAATGCATGTTAACTTGTTATATATATAGTTTGAGACTGACCTGGTATGCTGCAAAAGGGTCGCCAAATATATTGAACTCTGCATAAGGGTTCGCTTCATAATTTGTGAATACATTGCCACGGTCACCACACTGCCCAGGAATGCAAGAAAAGGATGCATTTTTGGGGCAACAACTAGTTGGGTTTCTTGACCTCACACCACCACCCATTATGTAAATATGTTGTACATTTTTCTTCAAGTGTGGATTGTTCATGAGAAAAATAGCTATATTTGTTTGCACTCCTATCACAATCAAAGTTATAGGACCTGCAGATATTTTGTCAATCAACACTTGTTGAGCAGTTGGTTGTCCTATGGGAGTATATTTCCTTATCCCCTAATTTCATGATGGAATCAACAAGAAAATGAGTATTAGTATATGGACTACGTACAAAGTATCAGTTCAAACAAATGAATCAATTTTGTTGTAATGTATTTCTAAACAGTTTCAAGTCAAAGGTAAGTTGTCAAGAACAATTGGTACACCATTATGGTGAAACTAACATGAACGTACATTATTACTAAAAGGAGAATGTTGGGGAGTTCAGTACGATATTTTTATATTATCGTAAGGAGTTATTATCTATGATAGGTAACATGTTCAATTTGACTATGTATATTATACCTGTGGAAGGAAAGCTTTTCGGATGCCATAATTAGTATCAATATCCAAGATCCCTCTATGGCCTAATGGAATGGCCTGTCTGTATCTGCAACCTCCTGTCGTTGTCATTCCCTAATTCAATGAAATATTATTTGATCTAAATTTCAATCATGAACACGAATATGATGTTGTACAAAATTAAATGCAATTCCATATATACTTTTGGCGCTATTTTTCAATCAGAAATAAAGTTTCACCTTGGTAATATGCAAAATAAAGGTTTTCATTAAATGTCAACACGAATTACCAATATGAAATTCCAATTCTAATCTATGGCCAATACCAAAAGTACCTATGGAATTGTATCTACATTTTGTCCTATGATGTATTATATGCTCCGTGTATTTCAAGCTACTTAGAGGTTTCCTAAAGAAAATGAAAAGGCCACACATACTTGTTCTATAATTGAAAGATATCCACCCACATTTGGGAGAATGGTACCGTCTGGGAGTATTCCACCCTCACCTCCCATTCCAACTGCTATGTCATCTCTCCCCATCATGTAAAGTATGTCATAAACTTGATTCACAGCATGTCCGACATTAGTCCAAGCATTTGCATTGATTGTGACTCCCTACAGATGTTGGTATGAAGACTCAAAACATCACAAAATTCCAATCCCTGAATGGTAAAGAAATGCTTAAAATGGTTCACAACATAACCATCCCCCAAGTAATGCCAAATATGCAATGTCAGCTTCATAAGATCAAATTGTGTGGGCTTTACAACACATGGAAACAAAGTACTACTACAGTACTACGTATTGATAGCCTTTTTTTTAAGAGAAGTATTGATAGCTTTTAAAACACACACTTATGGCTTATCCAACAAAAAGAAAGAGGACACACTACACACTTTTTAATATGACAATTCCTTTATTAAGCCAACAGAAACAACAATAAGTGTTGCTTGGAAAATAGAAATGATTTCAACCAACGAGTAAATGATTCTAGCCAATCAGTAAATGCTATGATTCACAGTGAAAAAACTCAAAAAGGAGAAGGAAATAAATAAAGGCAAGATTAACATGTGTTGCTCAATTTGCTTTGGTTCGCTAACCTCCAATTGAAACTCTGATCTGTTGAGCTTCAAAAGGTAGAGAAGGGCAAATACATCATCAAGATCAACATCTGTATCCAAAAGAATTCGACGAGGCTTGGCTGCCACAGTAGTTGCTAACATAGTGAATACCAAAGCTACCCCTAACCTCATTGGAAACATTCTCTCCACTCCAAGTGCAACCCAGAATTGTCGTATGTTCAAATACGTAACAGAGAATGACAGGTTCAGAAAGCGGTTTGATGAAAATAGTAAAGTAAGAGTCATGAAAAGCTTGCAAAGAAGAGAGAGTTCATGTATTGTATGGAGGAAGTGAAAGGCACGTAAAAAATTTATAAGGAGGTAGAACTAGAACTAGAAGTACCTAAATGGCTTGTTAGAAAGTAAAAATGAGAAGCAATTTAATTTACGTGTTCATTGGTTTTGTAGTGCATAGCATAGCATACATACTATATTAATCTATTCTGACAATCTACATAGAAGGATAAAGAGACAGAGAATTAATTAATTTATGGAAAATAACTATACGCTAAAAGAAGAGGCAGAGAGAGAATTAATTAAATATGGAAAATAACTGTACGCTGAAAGAGTATCGTAGTAAAATTGGGTGACTCATGATCTGACTTGTGGTTTACCTTTAAAGACCAATGCTATTTTATTCCATTTTTTTTGGGTGAATAACGTCGTTACAAGTGTACTTGTTGCTGTTAGGTCTTCCATAGAAAGAAAGGACGGGAATGGAAATAAAATAAAATAAAAACTATTTTATTCTTATTATTCTTATCCTTGCGTTTAATTTTACCGTTTAATTAATATTGTTAAAGCGGATGATTTTGACTTATTGATAAAGCAAAAAAAGAAGACAAACAAGGAAACAGATAAAAGAAAATAAAGGAAGATACCAACACACAGAGCTTTGGTGCTGTAAAGGATGATACAGTGAGCTTAGCTTGGTTGCTGCTATAAGTGGTGATGGATCATGGTGGCTTAAAGATGGAACGTTCCATTATTATTTTGAGTGAAAAAAAGGGAATCAGAGAAAGGTCTTAGTTATTGAATGGGTCCGGAAGAGAGTGTTGAAGAATGAGAGTGACAAATGGTGATGAAAGAAATTGAAAGGACACAAATGGGTGAGAGCTGTGTGCTGATCTGTTTGTGTTCGTATGTATGTTTTGGTGTGGAGAAAAGAATGTGCTCTGTGTAGTGTAGTTGAGAGAGATAGAGAGAGAGAGAGAGAGAGAGAGAGAGAGAGAGAGATAGTCAAATTGTAATAATACTTCCCATTGCAATTTTTACAAAATTTCAACACGTTAATATTATTTTATTCAATTATACAATTCTAAAAGCTAAAAGCGATTGGCTGAGTATCAAATGCTATGCTAGTATTGTTATATATATATATATATATATAACAGTGTGTTGAATGGATGCCTTTCTCAGTGGACGAAATCTCTATTATTTTTCAACTAAAAAAGGAAAATAATTTTCTTTACAATTTGGTCAAAAAGTGAACGTATTTTTATAGATGCAACAGGGCACCGGCACTACTTAGCATATTCTTGCCACCATATGTAGAAGTTTTGCATAAAGATGTTTTGTGTGCTCGACTTAATTTCTCTTTAGCTTTTAAAGTCAAATGAGTTGAGTGGAGACAGCGAAACTTAATGTTAGCTTAAGAAAAAAATGGTTGCTTTTTAAAGTTGAGTTTTAATAAATTAGCTGATTTTTTATTACATATATATTATAAAATAATAATAAATTAAAGACTTGACTGTACTTCTGATCCTCTCCTTTTTTTCATTTAATTTCATTATTTGTGTTTCCTTATTTTAAAATTGCACAAATCTAATCCATCGGTGGCAAAAATTCACAAAAAGTTTTTATGGTAAAATTTGAATCCATAGCCCCAAACTTAGTACATACTTTATGGTAGAACTTGTTGGCTTTGTCTTCACCAAAACTTCTATTGTCATGTTTTGGAAGATTTTCTGTTTGCATTTGTCTTTGAATCTTGTTTATTAAGTACAGGAGGTCATGATTTACACCATAAAAGGTTGTTCTGCTCACCATCGTTTGCTAAATTAATTAGCAAATTTCACAGCCTTGCTAGCTCGGCAGCACAAGAGGTCAACTCACATGGACACATGTTTAAAGGGAAATTAATAGTCTAGCAGATTCATTTGTTAAGCATAGATTAGCAATGCGCATGGGGGAATGTGGTTAGTATTTTTAGGATAAAATATGTTTTTAATTTTCAAATTTTTTTATCAAACAATTTAGTCCATAAATTTTATAAAAAATATATTTTTAGTCTTTTCTCACAATCCAAAATTAAAAAACATGCACAAGTTGGAGACTACTTACCAGAGACAAAAAAAAAACATTTTTTTTATAAAGTTAAATTACAGTTTGAGAACTAAAAACAAAAAATTACTGAAAATATAAAAACTAAAAATATGTTTTATCCATTTTTTTTCTTACATTTGGTTGTTGACCAATGTCTCTAGAGCTTGATTTTGGACCTCTTTGGAAAAAATTTTCTAGAAGTATTTATAAAAGAAGAAAATAAGATGAAAAAAATTATATTAGTTTTTCTATAAACAAAAATAAATTCTCTATTAACTAATTTTTAGAAGCTCACCAATATAATTTTTTTAAAAGATGAGATGACATCTACAGATGAGCTAATGAAAAACTCATTTTAACTTATGGAAAAGCCCATATCATTTTTTTCTTTTTACTTTCTTTTTCTAAAAATCTTTCTAGGGAAGCTTACATCCAAACAGACTCTTTAGCTATAGCTATTTTGGTTTTTTGGGTTATTAAGCCCCTTTTACCATTTCTGTAAAAAAAACCTTTTTATCATAAAAAAGTTTTTGTCAAAAAAATCATAAAAAATTTAAACGAAATTAAAATGGTAACACATAAACTCAAAGAACTAAATTAAAAAAAAGAAGAATTAAAGACTAAAGTACAGAAATTATAATCTTGCAAAAAATATAATGAGTAGAAAAGCTTCAAAATTTTAAAATTTTGAATGACAATTACCCATTCATTTATCAGTTTATAAAAAAAGTGTTTTTGGTCATACATTTCACAATTTTGGACCATACATATCATATCCTATGAGATATCTGTGAGCACCTCTATTCTAGTTGGCTACACAGGAGTGCTAGTAATATTTACAGAATTTATAATGTATTTATATTTTATTTAAAATAGCACATGCTAATTTTAAGAAAAAAAAATTACATCCGATTTTATAACAACTATCTAATTCAAATAAATAATCCTATGTATAAAAAACATCCATTAAAAAAAAAAAACTAATCTTTTAAATGAATGTCAATTCAAGTCACTAGTTCTAGCACCCAGCTAAGAAACACCCTGAGTCACTATAAAAAAAAGGTGTTATGTTTTTTTGCGACAAATGACTCTCTTTAGCTTGGGTCAAGCCTCGCTTTTGTCCTTCATTAACCGCTCTTGAACTTTCCACACGTGAAAATGTATATAACATGCATCTTTTGGGGTTGAAAAAATAACTATTTTTTTTCTTATGTTAGAGAACATGAATGTCTTCCAATTTAATACTGGCTTGGGTCAGAGACTAATTTTATTTATGATGTATGATTATTATTGATTTAATTTTTTTTGTGTATGATAAAAATTGAACACAAAATTTTCGCCAAAAAATAGCTATATGGACAGTGAAGTCATGGTTTGGAAAATTAGACCAAATTGAACAAAATATCAGTTAAGTGACTAGTTGGGAAAATCCAAAGCAATCTTATTTTCAATGAGCTGGTCAAGAATAGACTAAAATGATAAAAATCAATATACGGGCCGATTTTTAGAATTTGTATTATATGAGAACTAAGTAAGAACACCATGTCCTTATAATTATTTGAATATTAGTTTCTTATATTTTTCTACAAAATTATAATTGATATGTGACAATCAATGTTCTTTTAGAAAATATTTTTGATAGAAACCAAAAGCAAGACTAGTTAATTAAAATTATTTAAATTTATATCAAATTTTAAATATCATTACCGTCTTTATCTACACAATAAAATTATTATTAATAATATTTTTAATATATATAACTGTTAGTTTGCGATAAATCACGCAAGATATTTTGTAGAAAGGCATTGCACTAGTCCTACAAAGTACAAAATATGTGTTACATTGTCACCAGTACCACAGACCCAACTAACAAAGTATACACGTGAAAGGCTTGGCATATACTAGGATGAAGTTTAAAGTATGTGACCCCTCTCTAGCTTCTTATCTATAAACCAACACGCATACCCTGCTTTTTGAAACCAATAGCTTGAAATGAATTGGAACCTAATGGATGGATACATCCATTGACCCCCCCAAAAAAAGAAAAAAAAAACTGAATAGTGAATATTTTTAATTATTTTATATTATTAAATATCCAAAACTTAATCATAAACCCTTTACATAAACAAAAAATGGCTTAGAATTAATTGAGTGATGTGTACCATCTTATTATATCCTCTCTTTTTTTTTCCATATTGGATATTATTGTTCCATCTTCCATGAAGCTCCCTTCATCCAATGAGCCTTTCAGTTTTATATAATGATCAATGGGGTGGTTGAATGTAGGGCATCACACTCAGGAGCCCAATTCCATCTGAATCATTATTGCACACACCACAATGGAGGTCAAAGTTGACCTATTGAAGGTAATTAATCCCACGCAAGAGCCTCAAAAAATAGGCATGACACTTGTATGTATAATAATCCGAGAATGGACTCTTTGACTTAAGGTTGTACACATACTATTATGGTAGAAAATGATTACAAGTAAGAACACATTGGCCAATCTATTTGAAGGAGAATGCACTTTCAGTGTGTTTTTGGATAAGATAATAACTAAAAGGGGTCATCCAAGAGCATGCTGGCAATTATGAATCTTCAATGCACACACGAGCATTTAATAACGATGGCATTTTTTTTTAAGATGTGTGTAAATGATCCACTTAAGGATACAGATAAAATTCAGCCCTTTATATATAATCATGTTATTTAATTATCAAGATTCGTTTTTCATGCACTCATAATAAGTCAGTGTTCTCCTCTGTAAGCTGATTGACCCTATACATTGTGGGCATGTACCATGATAACTCATTTTCAAACTTTGGCACAAAAAGTCAGATCCAACCACCAATAGTATGCCAAGATGTTGTAGTTATGGATGTGCTGAAATAATGTCTTTGTCTTTAGATAACTTTTAAACAGATAATGCTTAAATAGGCTTTTATATATGATGCATACTTACTAATTATTTCAATATAGTCAAATATGACATTTTGAAAAGGATGAAAAGAGCCTCCTGCCAAAAGTCATTGTTAATATTTAAGGTCAATTACCTGGATTTTGCTGGGTTAAAATATCAGCTGAAAGTGGTATCCGATATTTATAAATTGGGGAGTACATTATCCAATGCACAATTAATTATTTTCTGGAGAGATCTTAACTATTTTTTTTATTGAAGACAATTCTACCTATTGTATATCCAAGACTCAAACATGAGATAACTCGTTAAGTTAGAATAACTTCATGTGTTGGATTGGGAAAGAACATGACTGGTTGAAGAGGAAAACAAAGCGGAAATTAAAGCTGAGTTGTAGCTTGAGTTCATGCTCAACGTAGACATTACGAAATTGGAAGTGGCAGAGAAGAAAGGAGAAAAAATTGTTGATTTAAGGATTTTGTTTATTATTTGGGGATTGTGTAAGATCTTCGTGATTTTTGACTATGAGAATCAGGAGGGAGTAATTTTTAGTAATTTTCAACCGTGAGAAAATATTTCATACCTGATTAAAAGCTTTATCAATTATTTCTTGACATTTTTTAACAGCAACAAAATGAATCGCCACAAAATATAAAAAAATAATAATTAAATTGATTATGCCATAATTTAACGCATTAACAGAAAAAAGGGTAAAGGATCTTGGCGGGTCAAATTTTTATTTAGAAACTAAAAATTAAAATTTAAAAAAGTTAAAGGAGTAAAATCATAATTAATTTAATCACATAAAAATAAATTAAATAATATTATGCAATGAATAAAAAGATTAATTATACTTCTGATCTCCCATTTTTAATTTTGTGATTTTGATCACTTATTTTAAAATTGAACAATTCCGGTCCATCCATGGTGGAAATATAAGAAAATACTCAAGGTAAAATTTGAATCCAAGATCTCAAACTTAGTGCATATAGAATTTCATAAGAAATTAAGAATCATTAAATCACTTAGCTTGTTTAAAATATGTTGAAAAAATATATTATCAATATTAATTGTTAGTTTGTTAAAAAAAAAAAAATTGAACCCATGATTTATCCTTCACCCTCTTTCTCCTTTACCACCAAATCAACATTATATCTCATTCGATAAATTTGTTAGTACTAAATAAATAATATAAATATTATAAAATCTAACAAACGATTAATAACTTATATTTTTAATACTATATATCTTAATTATCACTTAATCACTTTGTATTAAATAATTTCCTCTTTTTTTAAAAAAAATATTTTCAATTACAATAATTTTATTTTTAATCATAACATTTTTTCTTTGGATACTTTAATGATTAACCACTCTCATATTAGTTTAAGACGTACACCAAGCTTAAGGATGACTCCATTTCCTTCTTTGATCTTTGTAACGCCCCGTATGCATCCGATTCATTAACATTAATTTATGGTTAAGCGCAGCAATTATCATAGATAATTAAAATGGAAGCAGTAAATAAAATGACGTCATCAAGCGTCATTCACAACATCATATATGGTGAATTCTCATAATATACAACGTATATTTCAAAACTATACAAAATCCCTATCAGGATACAAAACAACAGGCATAAATCAAAAGATAGAGCCAACATGCTCTTAAACGCTATGCCTAAGGTTCTCACAGAACCTATCCTTGCTCGGGCCTCTTGCCCTGGGATCTCTCAGCAGCTCCCTGAGTATCACCTGCAAAACATAACCCCCAACAGGGGTGAGATAACAATCTCAGTAAACTCAGAGTTCTTGGAGGTCTTTCCTCCCCCTGGTTCACTTCCATGCACATAATATCAAAATTGGCATTACCAAACTAGCCGTCACAGCTATCAAGTCATATCACATGTACACAACATACATACGCATATATCAATGCCTGAGGAGGCTTCATCCATTTATATGGACACATCTCACATCAGGACCTACTACTCATGTCTGAGGAGGCTTCATCCATTAATATAGGCACATCTCACATCAGGGCTTTCTTTCTTTGCCTGAGGAGGCTTCATCCACTATGTGGGCACATCTCACATCAGGACTTTTATATATAGTCTATTAAACATAATTCTACTGGCCAGAGAATCTCATCAATCACATAGACAACACTATCACAGTGTTCAGCTCATCATATACATATTTTCATAAAACAGTAACACACAA
>PYAF01002934.1:35234-57978 GCA_007407185.1 Glycine tomentella | reverse complement strand
CAACAAAATTTTTACATTTGTAATTGAAATTGAACTCATATTCTTATGCAATATGAATTTATTTCTTCTCAATTGAATCAAATTTTATTGGCTTAGTTTTGGTATTAGTTGATTGTCTAGAAATATACTATATTTAAATAGAATATGCGTGTGTAAAATAAGAAAAATAAATTTATGATTGGTTAAGTTAATAATTATCATGTATTTTATTTTTAAAAAAATTGTTGAAAAAAGAGCATATTAATGATGAAGAACTTGGATAGCTCTTTATAAATTTAAATTTTCATGTCAGTATTCCAACAAGAAGACAAATACTCAAATTATCACATAATTGATAACATTTAGTTGGTGTAAAAAATCAGTCTATCTATTAGTCATGTATGTTAATTAGTCTATTAATTTCGAATAAGTGATTCTTTATAAGTGAATGACTTGAGGAAAGGATTTTGTTCCTTAGTTGAGTTCTTAGTTTACTCCAAAGAGTTTTTTAGCCGTGGATGAACTGAAGTTTTTATGCTAGGTTACTTTTATGCGAAACTGTCGTAAAGGAAAGTTATAAGCAATATAAAGCTATAAAGAAAAACTATAAAGAAAGTTGTAAATTACTAAATGGGTAAACAAATTTGTAACACTTGAAAGCAGTAAATAAAATTTATAAACATTGAAAACGATAAAGGAAAAGTTGTAAATAAAGGATAAATAAAAGACAAATGACTTACAAAAAGTAATTTGATATATAAATTTAGTCGTGGTCCTTTTTACATCTGAGTTGTCCTATTTATATACTTTTCTAAGCCAATGATAACTGTTAACAAATCGCTCTTATTTTCCACTAACAACTTCTCTTATTTTTTTAGGAATCATGGATCCACATGCATTTGACTTTGGAAAAACTGTTTGTATTTGTCTTTCACATTCAAATACTCCTTTAGACTTGCCGGCAAAAATTAACGGTTAGTCATCAATTGACTGAATAATCGTTAGCAGCCATAAATGATTCTTTTAGTTGTTAGTCATTAAAAATGATTATTTTAGTCTTCAATCATCTTTACCACTAAAACAAGTTAAAATCCATTGATCAGTAATAGTCGATAATTATCTACTAAATTAGTCGTTAACCAATAATAAACTGTTAATCTCAATAGCAAACTTTTTTATGTTAACATCTTTTTTTTTTTCTCCTTTAATTCGTGAAATTTCATAGAACCTCAACACGTCTCTATTCACCTGTTCGAAGTTCGAACTACATGGCACCAAGAAGCTTGGGTGAATTTTTCCAAGCAATTGATTAGTCACAAGCTGAAGCTACACCTGGATTACTTTTTGTAAACTAAACAACAAATCCATTAAAAAATCAGAAGAGGCAGTGTTACATAATGATTTTTTTCTTATCATATAAGCTTATGCCTTGACGGTCCTAAATGGATCTAAAAGAATTTGAAAAATGGTGGTAATGATTTGACTAGGTCCTGCAGTGCGTTTTTTATCTTTTATCTCTATGAACTAATACAAGCCTGGATCTCTTCCAAAGTTTTTCCTTTGGTTTCTGGGACTAATTTTGCTACAAATAGAATAGTTAAGAGGGAACATCCAGCATATAAAAACAAAGTACCTGTCCAAAAAATAAAACCATATAAGTACATTTCACTAATTATATATAGTCATATGGGCACAAGAATGTTAATTAACTCTGTATCTATAATTCTATTATTTGCTTACCAGGAGAACTCCAGCTCATAAGAAAGTTGAAAGTATATGAAACTACCCAAGCTCCTAGCCAAGCCACCAAAACCACCAAGCTTCCAGCAGTCCCCTTCAAATGTATGGGAAATATCTGAAATATGAAAAGTAGTATTAGATACAAAATACATTTCTTTGATTGATCAGATGTTAGAAACAAACTACTTTTGACACATTTTCCCTAATTAGTTAAAATTTATTGGAAATCACATAAGTCTCGTATTATTTAGTAAATCTTCTCATAATTTTGTAGTTTTTAATAAATTTTGCTTAAAATGTTACATCTCTAATTATGAAACAAAAATTGATAGCTACATTTTCAATGTTGACTGGCTTTTCTTTATGCCTAGCTATAATTCTTGGTGCCAAATGATACATACCTCAGACATTATCACCCAGGGAACTGATCCGAGCCCAATTGAAAATGCTGCTACGTAGATATGATAACAATAAGATTCAAAAAAATGGGAGAATTGCTGGTCAAACAAGAATTTGAGAAGGGGGTGGAAGGTTGTAACTAGTAAATGTGTGTTGCACAAGAAAACTGACCAGCACGCCAGCAAATGCTAATATAGGTACCCACTCAAGCAATAAGCTTTGGTCCTGATCCATCAAAACATAAAGACGAATTTTAGAATAAAGACACATGCATTCACTCAATTTATGGAGAAAATATTACACATTTTTTTTTTACTGAAGACTTGCCTTGAGAAAGAAAGCAATGCCAGCAACAAAGCAACCTAAGAATGTCCCAGCTGCGGAAACCTGCATGTATACAAGAACTTTTGTTAAGCATCAAAGTGCTTATTCCACATACTTCAAGTCAGCCTTCACAAGGGCTTGCAAATAGATTTACCATTACAAGAGGTCTTCTTCCAGACTTGTCCATCAAAATGGCTCCCAATAATGTAAATGGAATCTGTCATTCATTGTAACATATGATGTTCAGATGAACCAATGTATAGTCACATGATTAATTTATGAGAAATCAGTAGAGAGATCAACTACCTGTATACAAGCATATGCTATGGTACCAGCTTTTCCTGAAGAAAGTCCTACAAATTCAACATTTATAGAAGAATAAATAAGACAGACGTACAGAACAAACAGGTTTCTTTTTTATTTTCCAAAATCAGCATGTAATATAATATCTCTTCTCACTTACCAGCTGCTACAAAAATCTCAGCTGTGTAGAATCCTATGCCATTAATTCCAACAGATTGTTGACATGCCATTAACCCGATCCCAATCTAAAATTGTGATGACAAAACCATAATTTAGATCTTTTGAGTAATTATGTACATTGTCATTGAAATTCTGCTAGAGAAATGTGTTATTACTTACAACTACAGAGCGCACATATTTGCTTTGGAACAAATCCAACAGCTTAGTCTTAGGAAGACTTTGAAGAGTTTCAATAAAATCCTATATTGTGAAAAATAAGTCAGCTAAGGTCATCAAACATATCAAATCGCTTTCAAATTTCTTTGGAGGTTTTCAATTATTCAGTTAAGAGAGCTTGGAAAGTACCAGAATTTCAGCAGCTTCATCAGAAATATCAGCATCTTTACCCCGAAGTCTACTTAAAGTTAGTTGAAATTCTTTTTCACGGCCAACCTTAGCCTACAAAAAATACATATATACATACATATTAAATTTCATTCCATTATACTTATATAGTTATATATCTTCAAGAATGAAATAAAGGAGCATTTGGTCCTTAGATAATGATTCTGGCTTAATAATGCTTACCAGCCATCTGGGGGACTCAGGGATAAAGCACAAACCAACCAGCAAGCAAATGCAAGGCACCAGCCCTTCAAAATTCAAACCAAACCAAATGTTATACCTTTCTATCCATAATATGTTACAGTTCAAAACTAACGTTATTATATACTTACCCGCTAGTGCAAGTTCTCTCCAATTTATAACACTTCCTAATAAGAATGAGACTGACCCTCCAGTAACAATCAAAAGCTGCAAAACAATCACAGTCAAAACCAAAATTCAACTCAATTATACTTGACTTTTAATTAAAGAAAAATATACGATAGTTCTTAATTAATATTCCCTCACCTGATTTGTTGTTGCTAGTCCTCCTCGAAGATTTTTGGGTGCTATTTCTGCTATATATACAGGAACCTGTTCCATTTTACTGAATGTTGTTAGACATATATTATAGCAAAGAGGCAACATATAAATAAATGGCTTATGTTTAAGATTCTAATAAATGATCCAATTTTGTTTTGGGTCTTTAATAAAAAATTTCATTGTTTTGATTCTTTAATATATTAAAACTTTTATTTTAAGTTCCTATTGTCAATTATGTGATGACGTGATATTATCCCAACAGTTGATAGTTGATGATATTTGAAAAATCAGTTTATAAGGTGACATGTCATCACTTAATGACAAAAAAATAAGGACTCAAAACAACAAAAAAAATTTATTAAGAATTTAAAACAAAATTTGATCATGTATCATATAACTTCAATATATTTAAGTCTAATTAAATAAATTAATATATATATATATATATAAATAAGATTTGTTACCATGCACTGAAAAATCAATTTATAAGGTGACATGTCATCACTTAATGACAAAAAAATAAGGACTCAAAACAACAAAAAAAATTTATTAAGAATTTAAAACAAAATTTGATCATTTATCATATAACTTCAATATATTTAAGGCTAATTAAATAAATTAATATATATATATATATATATAAATAAGATTTGTTAACATGCACACTTTTATTTTTTGGTATGAGTATGTTAACAAGTTATACTATTAGTGTATTTTAAGATAATCTCTACTTATTTATAAAAGTTAAATGGCACGTGCCTAAACTTCATGAATGAAAATAAATAAAAGTTACATGGTTATCAAATTAGTACCACGTATGAGATCACTCCAATGCCGTAACCTGTGAAAAATCTTCCGAAGTCAAGGGAGTAAGAACCCTGCAGTAAACAGAAAGAATAGCATAAGCGAACCTATATATTTTGTATTCTGCGACAACTTTCTTTAGTATGAACACATATTGTGCAGAAGATGAATACCTTTGAGAAGAAGACAGCTAACCATCCTGTAATGCAAAATCCTGTCGAAATCCTCAATGCCTGTTTCCCATGAAAATTAAGTAAAGTTTAATTGATATATGATAATGTATAAAAGTTTTTATCGTGTCAATTATAATTAAATTTTAAAATAATTATTATAAAAATTAGTAAACTTATCATAAATAATTTGTAATAAGCTAATAGTCTAAAGGGTAAAAGACCTTTATACTGTCTGCATATGTATTATTTATTCAGAATGCAATAATTAACATGGAAAGACCATAATACATGGTTCAGAATATAGAAAAATTCTTGCGTGAACTTACTATACAGGCACGACCAATTAAAATCTGAAGATAATGTTAAATAACTTCGATATAGACTTTATTTATTAGGAATTTAGATTTCACATACCCCTTTACGGCCAATGAAATCTGTAATCCTGCCGCTGGTTATAGCTCCAAGCATTGCACCAATGGTCACTAATGAACCAAACATGGAAAACTAGAAATCCAAAATTTTAAATAAATAAATCAGAGGAGAGAATATTATATAAATGTGAATGAGAAGGGAAAAATAGAATAATACTGACCTCAGCAAGAGAGAGATTAAGATCTGCCCTGATAGCCGCTTGAGTGGGTGCTGAATAGCCCACCTGCCAAAATAATTAATAACTTCAACTTAACATAGAAAAGGTGAAAGCCTTTTTTTCTGTATATTTGGTGACACTTATGGTTTGGTTCCTAACCAAGAAAACAAACACATAAACTAGTGAACTGTATTTTCAGAATGTTTCTTTCTTAAGCCATACACCGAATTTTTTACTTTCCATAGTTTTGTAATTGAAAACATATACAAGATAACGTACACTGTTGGCAACTATAATGTTCATGTGCTTAATTAAGGGTACTTACGCAAGTTCCAAATGTGAAAGAACCACAAACAGCAACAAGTGTGCTAAGCAAAACCATTCCAATGGATCCATTTTCGACACTCTTATCTGATCCATTTTCTTCACAAGCAGCAGCAGCATCCTCTGGTTGAATGAAAGGCTCTTGCAAATATCCACTCTCCACATCCTCGTGCTGCTCAATTGCCATTTTCTTATTAAATAGCTAGAAATATGGCCTCAAAGAGACACTGACAACACAAGAATAATTAGAGAGCAATATGTTTTGTTGTGAAAGGAGGACATGCAAAAGCATGCTATGTTGGAGGGTACTTATATTGCATGCGGCACAGAAATCATTTTGAGCTAATGTTAATTTCCAATGTTGTCCTGGTACTTTTCATTAGGAAATAAGAGGGAATTAAGGGCATGGCATGGTAATATGAACAAGCGTATGTGTCAAATAGCATGTGGGAATTAAGCTGTCATTGATGTGGCGATTAGGTACAAGAGGCCAATGTAGACCCTCTTCTCTCCTTAGAGTAATGGATTAAGAAGGACCAAGTTGTTGGTTTTTTTGGTAAACAAGTTGCAAGGGGAAGGTATTGTGGCCAGTGCATGATTTTCCTTTGTTTATTCATCACACCTTACGTGGCTCCTACTCGGATGGGAGCTATATATCAATATAATATGCTTGTCATATTAGGCTGCAGAGTTTAGATATTAGAATCCATTCCATATTTCCATGGTTTCGGGTTTAATTACGATGATTGGCCAACATCCCTAGAAATGCGTGATGCTGGAACTCTGTTATCTTCCATCAACAATGATATATTTAATTAGGTAAATGCTAACCAAACTAAAGAAAAGTTTATCTTAGGATGCTTAAAATTATATTACTTATTATTTCATTTTTTATGATTTTTATAATAAATATTTTTTTAATTACTTAATCAATATCTTAAGTTACTAGTTAATAAGATCCATTTAATTATGCAGTAAATAATTTGTAGACAATCCATCACAACAAACATTAATTCTCGATATTCATTTCTTTTTTATTTGTCTTTTCTTTAGCTATCATGTTTACATTTGTTTTTCTTCTCTATATTTTGCTATTAGAGTATTTACTAGCAGGGGAGTGTCCATACACCATTTTCCTTAATTAATTAATTATATATATAAATACACATATATATATATATATATAATATTTTCCCATTATTTCTTTTTCTTTCACTTCATTTTGTTATTTATTTCTCTTGTATTATTTTAAATCATTTATCATATATCTACCTTTCATATCTTTCTCTTCATTTCTTCAATTTCTGTACCTCAAAGGATGTTCAACAATGATTTTTCTTAATCTATGTCTTATACACACTTCATTTATATGTCACCTCATGAAACTTTATTATGTAAAGTACAACGATAAATATCTAAACCAGTTTAAGTGGGTGTTAGATTTACGAGTACCTTAGTGCTAAATATTTCTGTACGAAAAAAATTGTACGGACCACGGAGTACAACAAAATTATCGGCTTATGTCACTGTCTGACTTATGTTTAATATTTATTTTACTATTTACACAAATAATAATATTGATACATTTCTTCTAACATATATCTGATATTGATTGAAACATATAAAATTAAGAGAGTCATTAAATGAAAAATAAAATTCATAAAAATTTATAATTTTTAATAAATTTTAATTAATAATAAAAAGTATGTTCAAAAGAGTGTTTAGAAAATGTATTACTAACATTTCTCAATTAATAAAGATACTGATTCTCAATTTATCAATATAACTAATTTAGCTTCAAATTTTAAGAATATCCATTGATGAATACGCAATTCATGGTAATTTATTTACTTTATCAAAATTTTACTTCACTTCAGATAAGAAAATTTTAAAACTAAACCATGTTGTACCTTGGCGGTGTGTGCAACTATGAATTTTGATAACTTTTGGCTCCATAAATTGATCTAAACAACTCATAGATCAAAACAATAAAAGAATGGCTACGGTTTATACAGATCTGCATCAAGTTTATGATTTTTCTAACCCTTTTATTGTTTGAAAGACAGCAAAGGTTATATATAAAATATAAAATAAACAACATGACAGCAAAGGGACCTTATCCATATCTGCCCTATTATTGGTTTGTTAAGTCAAGCCTCCGGTGCCAGTTGCCGGATTACGGTATCTCAGGAAGATTTGGTTTCTCAAATTTGGGGGGGTGGGGTGGAATAGCATCATTTTGAGAAGACTTTTTCTATGAAGAATTTAATTTTTATTCTTAAATAAGAATTAATAATTATTTTAAAATTGGTACACTGCTAAGATCATGAAAATAGTTTCATTTTATATTTTTTTTCTTCAATTTTAAAAGTTTCAATTTTAATTTATTTATAATTAGTAAAAATGAAATATTTATGATTAATCATGAAAAAATATTTTCTTTATTTTATTTATATTTATAATTTATACTTAAATTAAAAATATTCGTGCAATGCAGGAAAACTTGCTAGTTTTAGATGATATTTCCTTGCGTATAAAATATAGTGGTAGTACACAGTTAAGGTTATTTTATTTATCAAGCTCATTTTATATTATTATCGTTTTGCATTTCTGGATATAAGATAGAGTCTCGTATCAACTCTACCAAATGAAATTAATAGTACAAGCTGTACGTAGAGGATCATTGAATTTGCAATTCTAGCTAGCAGGGTCCTTATCTACTTTGGAGCCTCTTAATTTCATTTTTCTGTCCCTTCTAATAGAAGAAGAAAGATTTTATGCGTGCTATCCAATCATTTCGCCGCTAACCCTAATAGGTTAAGGCAGCTTCTAACGTGTGAATGCTTATTAGGTCCTACACGAGTCGGATCCATTTGTTTCTCAGTATGAGTCTATGAGATGTAGACTATGTTTCGTTATATCACATCATTTCACAATCTGCCTTTATTTAAATTAATTTAAAACATCACGTGGAGTTAAGTTAGTATAGTCACAGCCCCACCGTACCTGTGCATACGAGCCATGGACTAAACAATGCCAATGTATATTTTAATATGGATTTACATTATTTCGGTCCTTTTTTTCGTGTTCTTGTTATATGCTTCTACTGGTTCAATCAATTTAATTTTCAAAGTATAATCAATCAATTGTTAGACATATGAGCACTATTTTTAAATAGTTGACATTGTTAGAAAAAATGAATAAAAATAAATAATAAGAATATATAATAGACTTAAATAATAATTTGATACCTAAATTATTTAAAATACATCAATTGGATCCTTCAACTTTAAATGCTCTAATTTGGTCTTAAAATTTTTACAAATGTCTCAATTAGATCTCATTTGTCAATGAACGGATCCAAAAATGTATTAAAGGGGATCAAGTTTTTTTTTTTTTTTTACACAATTATGTGATAAATAATAAATTTAACAAAAAATATTCATGAAACAAATGCCTCCTTATTTTATAATTTTGAGTTAGTACATTATAAGGATTACTATTTAAAATGTTATGCTTTCTCATATTTAACTAATTATATGCATTTTATGAAATTATATTTAAAGTGTAATTGTAATTTGAGTTTTTCATCACAAAGAAAAATGATATTTTAATTTATTTTAATAAATTTAATAAATTAAAATTATATGTGAAGTTTATAACAACTCATACACCCTTACTCAACCAATCTTAGTTAGACTTCATTGACAATATACATTTTATTTGTATTAAATATATTTACATTTGAACATATTTTATTATAAATTCTAACTATATTTTAATTAATTGAATTGTTTAATTTTTTACCTTTTTCATTGTGTTAAATATATTTATAATTAAATTTATAGAATTTTTTGTTTACGTTTATTTTTAAAAATATATATTATAATTAAATGTATTTAATTATAAATATTAAGTTTATTTTTAAATTAATTTAACTATTTTTTAAATTATTGTTGTGATAATTTTGAATTATCTATTTGTAATTAAATATATTTAGTTATAAATTATAAAGAAATAATTAATTTAAGTTAATTTATGTAGTATAACAGTAGAAATTGGTGGTTACTTAATGAAATAAAATGGAAAATAACCAATATCGTAAGTCGTCACGATCCTAGTGAATGATTTTGGCTCCTATTCCTATGCGTGGATGGGATACAGTGCCGTAATGGATAAGAAAAAACTATGTTATAATATATTCTATGCATGAAAAGCTGATGTAAACGGAAGAAAGTAACTATTAAAAGTGTCCTTTAAATTAATCTTTACGTAATGTGTTTCAAAGCTTCAAAAATAGGTGGAAGTTTTGTCCAGGATATTTGTGTGATTGTATCGTCTTCTTCTAACACATTTTTCAGCCTAGCTAGGCCTAGGACTGGTCAACGGTATTGGATCTAATTGTCCCCTCAACAATTAATATTCTCGTATTATTGAACGCGTTTTACACGATGTCTGATTTGCTATTACTACCAATAACTATGTCTTTGTACGTAGGCATGCTACTAAATCATTGAAACATTATAATAACTAATTAGTGAAAAATAAGAAAATTAAACAAGGATATTACATGGAGACAGCTGAAAGTAACATTATAATAATTAGTGGAACATGTTACCAATACCATTTTTTTTTTACTGAATATTACCAGTAACATATCAACTTGTAATTAGTATTAATTAGTATCAACTTGTAATACATTATAGTAGTAATAATGTTATTAATTATGATATATGGAGACAACTTGTAATACTAACATTAATACGTACGATATAGAAAGTAATACGTTGATTTTCCATGTATGATCCGCAAAATTTTAGCTAATGGACAGAATAAAATTTTCATTATTTGTTACTCATTAGTCATGAGACAACTTTTTGTCCCTAGTATAAACTATTCAAAAGAACAAAATACCCACTATATATTAGTATTGTCAACTTTTAGTTAGTATTAATTATTATAATTAGTATTACAAGTTGATATACAAATTATAGAAAGTAACATCTCCCTCTGATTTGTTACCAATAATAACACGATAAATGGAGACAGCTGAAAGTAACATATTGTATTAATTATTAGTATAATTAGTATCAACTTGTAATATCTATACAAATAATTTAATTTTTTTGTTAAACAAATATTATATTAACAAAAAAAACTTAATACTTAACGTTTTTAATTTATAAAAATAATTTTCTAATAAAATATACTTTATCTCTCAAGAATAATAAGGAATATGTGCATTCAAAGATGAACATTATGGAGACAAAATCGAGCTTTCGATGAGAACAGCTTCCTTGTAAGCTTGAAGCACATATATAATTCTATTTTTGACAGAAATAACATCAAATGTCATTAGATATTTTAAAATTATTTTTAAAAAAAATATATTTAACAACTAATTAATGCCTTGTCATATTAGTTTTAGTTTAGTTCATTTCACATAGGCACACGCGATAAGGTCTTAATTTGATCTTCAAAATATTTTGAGAACATCAATCTTGTTAGGGGAATTTAGGAAATTATAATTATGAATTATCAGTGGTGAGAAGAGTATAAATAGGAGGGGGAAAAATACTAGCAGCCTTCCTTCTCCTTCTATCGTTTTACCTTTTGAAAAACTTAAATCAAGAAAGATATATAATTTAATCTAATTTAATTTAAATCATAAATTTTTTCTTTATTAAATAAGTTACTAGTAGTAGCTAGTAGACTAGTAGTACCAACAGCAGCATATCATAAAAGAACTTAGTTCTGGTATTTGAGATGTATAATCGATTGGTTATTTTATTTAAGAATATTTGGCATATTATATAGAAATCTTGACAATATTCAATGGGAAAATCCATTTTTAGAGTTAAAGTGGATAAAAACAGATCATAACGGTGAAAGCGGAAACATTACAATGGCTTTGCCCCTCAGTCGTCCACTCCAACTACATCGATCACACTAATTAGAATTTAGAATCAATTCCACAGGAGAATAATGTCGGTGTGTGCATGACAACCATTCTGTTCTCCAGTATTGTTTTTAAGATGAAATAGTTTTTCTTTATTTTGTTTCTTGTCAATCTTTATATATATATATATATGTATGTATGTATCAGAAAGGAAACATAAAGCAAGAAGGATCAGGAACCATCGTGAAATATAAAAAAGTCAGGAAAAATAAAATCAGAATGATAGACACAAGTGAAACATAACTCTCCAATACTAGTGTATGTCTGCTAAAGAAAAGCTCTGAAAAGCCCATGAGCAAATTAATCATAGTCGTTCAAAAACAACTCTTTCTCAACAAATTTACTTGATCTTAAACCATGTAAAGTGTATAGATGACAAAGTCCCTAATCCTACCTGAATATCCCCATTTTCATTTGTTCATGACTGTGTAGGGGAGGGCATGCAGGCAAGCATAAATATACAAGGAAAAAGTCCTAATTTGAAAATTCAAAGAGCTCTAGTCCCAATTTCAAAATCCCAAAATTTGCAACATCAATTTTTAATCACATGTCATAAAAGAAGAAAAATTAAAGGTAACAAAAAAGCATTACTAGTAAAAAGATGAAGAAAGCGAGAGAGACATGCGGGTGGGAACAGAACGTGAGCAGAGATGCATAGCACAAGTCTAGAACGGGTGAGAGAGAGAGAATCCGAGAGATGGTTCAGTGTTGTGTCTGGAATGGGCAACGAATGAGTGAGGATGAAGAGGAAATAATGTAGAAGAAAAAAAGCAAACGAGAAAAGAGGGGAAGGGATGATGGGGAACAGAGGACTTACGTAGAGTGGAGTTCGTATTTGTGCGTGTAATAGAGATTAGAGAGGCAACAAATTTTTTTGAGGGAAAAGTCATTCTCGTTTTGTGCTCTGGAAGACAGAAGTATAAATTTTTTGATTCTTTTTTTATTTCTCAGCACAAAAATTAAACTGATTCATCCCAAAATTAACTAGAGAGAGATCTAGCATAAACACCCAATCGTAATAATGGTAACAAGAATTACAAATTTTAACTACAAATGATCAGACTCGTTGCAGTCACAGCACCTGCAACTGCAAGTCCCTCTGGACATCCGATAAAATTGGTAACGCACAAATTAGCAACCTTGGATTAAGCTTTCCAATGTAATAGACTACCTAACCATCCCAATAACACCAGTTTATTTAGCGTTACAACAAATATGTACCAACTAGAAGACAAGTACAAAAAAATACTAATAGTTAAAACAAACACCTTCTAACGGATACAGCTAACTCACTAACCCTACCAGGATGAAGGACGGCAACACATACCCCAAGACAAACAGCCACCGAAACCAACACAAAAATAGCTGGCCGATAGGTCAAGAATCCCCTGCCCAAACATCGACGCCCGTATCTTTCAGGCAACTCTTCCATACTCATTATAATATCCCTCTTCAAAAGTGGTATTCTTTCCATTTTCTCATTAGAAGTTGGACTTTTCACTTTCAGTACTCCCCACTTCTCATCTTCTCTCGACTGGATACCCTAAAACAAATATCCATGTAGAAAAAGCATGTTAGCATCAGAAGAACTAAACCATTTAAACTAAATTCTAATATTTATAAATAAAAACATACTCCAAGTTCAGCTAGAAGATAAGAAATTCAGGATAAATGGGTAACAATAGGGTGTAAGATTACTCTTTTTAATCTAATTCCGTCTCATTTGTTAACCATATAACAAAAGGAGTGGTAACCATTGATCGCTTCTATTATTTCAATGAGTAACCCAAAACTCTTGTTTCTTTCCCTTACTTTTTTTCTAGGCATACATACTCTTCCCTTTCTTTTTGTTCGATCTTACCCCTGCTCCCAACTTTGAACGTGTTAACAACTTCCTTTCTAACAATCATTGCAAACTCTCCAATAATAATATCTTAAACTCAATTGCTGTCAATGAAATCTGCACACCAACACTTCAATTGCTAAGTTCTGAGTTATCAAATTTCAATCAATTTTAAACTGTCAAGAGCTCTAACAAATTGATTTCCATAGCCACCAGTTTACAGTACAAGAGTTAGACATCTTATATTAACACCGGATGCATCAATTTTATTTTCCATTATATGGTAAGAAAATGACCATAAAGTAAAATTAAAGCATTTAAATCTAAACCTAAGGAAATTAATAGTCCCAACCTGGCTGTTAATTGCAACTGATAGCTTGTTATCTTGGGAGCATCCCTGAGCAAGTATAAAGCCTTTCATTTCAGAGTGCACAATTATACTTTTTTCACTTTTCGGATGTTTCTGATATACGGCATTTCTAGCATTATGTATGTGATTCAGGAGTTGCGTTATGTCAACATCACTTGTCCTATTAATTACAACATTGGATTTCATGCTTTCTGTCAAGATTATCAAATTTGGTAATATTTTTCCCAAAATGATTGTTGAATCATTGCATATCAGAAAATCCAACAAATGGCAATATCTTTGAATTTGTGAAGCTGTCATCACTCTGTCAAAATTTTCTGAAGTGGTGTCCTTAAGCAACCATGCTATATCTACAAGTAAGTCTGATGATGATGTGTGACTGACTGCAAAAGTTTCGCACGAGCTACAGATAGAACCACCAGATGCAGACCGAAATTGTTTAGAAAGGAGAGAGACATCTAATTTTTGCTGCAGCGTCTTCATTTCAGTACAAATTTTTTTATCTCCAATGAGTACAGGAATAAAGTTTGATAAACCAGATTCATTCTCCACCTACAAAAGCAAAAGGAATATGATAAAACACAAGGGGTAAGAAATATGAACTAGCATAAAATCAACACTTTTAAAAAAAGAGAAAAAGAAAAAAGATCTTCCATCCTGATGTGAAGCATTTATTAATGAAACTTGATCAAACTTGTAAATGGATTGACAATCAATGCTTTATTAAATCAAAAGATGCAGACAATTTATCTTAATTTGATGCTACCACAGTTTTGCATGCTCATTATGGAGATCTTCTGATGTCTTCAAATTTAGTAATCAGAAATATAAACTAGCACAAAATAATATATATATATATATATATATATATTACCAATAAAAAATGCACACAAATTATATGATCTGGTTAAGCTCAAACTACTCAACTGTGACCATTAAAAATTATATTTTCATTAATTTGTTTAATGACTTTCTAGCACAAACATATGTGTGCGCGTACAACACGTTTAACAGGCCCAGCAGTAATTACAGTCAACATCAGGTGTTCCCAATGCATAAGCTAAGAAACAAAGCAGTAAGCAAATAAATCTTCCAGGTCAAAGCACGGTTAAAGGAAACAGAACTATAGGTCAATTATTACCTCAATAAAGGCAGGCCCAAAGAGACTTTCCTCTGTATGAGGAACATATATCTTGTATAACTGATTGTCAAAAGCACAAGAAATATTGTCTTCAGTCCAGCAATGTGGAGACGGCACACAATACTCACATTTCAGATACTTTCCAGAAAACGATACAAGAAGCCTGTCAAGAAGATGACCACCTCAATACAGTCAGAAAAACATTGACAAGTGAACCAGAATCTAAACTAGCCATACAAAGATGATACATTTGAAAATAAGAATATATCAACTGAAATAAAAGAAAGTATAAAGCATGATCAAATTTATCTTACATTAAATATGCTAACAGAATTGAGTTTGGAGAAAGACAAAAAGACTATAACAAAGTTAGTGCCACATATGCTGTACATTTACCATGCTCTGGGGCTAAACCACATAAGGAACTGATTCCAAAATAAAATGGATTTTGGGATGTGAACAAGTTGAGCTATTTGTGAACTATTCAAACTCAACTGATTAAATGCCCATTCAAGCTCATTTGTTTAATTAAATAAACAAAGTCAAGCTTGGCAATGGGCTCAATTGTTTAAACGAGTCAAGTTCAAGCATTACAAGCTCAACAATAATGGCTCGTGAATAGCTTTTATATTTAAATCGATAACGAAGATTTAACTAGTCTTTGTTATTTATATATCATTGAAAATATGTGGAATTTTGTTTTGAGTTTTTTTTCTCGTTAGTTCGCACGTCAGGTCTTACAGCCCAGTAAACCCATTTCAGACCAAAAAACAATAACACAAGCCATATTTCTTCTTTCGTTGACCAAACCCCCAAACCTGAACTCCTGCAACCCCATTCCTTTGTGAAATTAATCCTTGGCTCCATCTCTTTCACTCACACTTCATCTCTCTCACACCCACTCCATCCTGTTCTCTTGCTATCACCTCTCTTATTCTCTGTTTGCTGCAACTGCAAAGCTTGTGGTTTCTCTTGTTCTGTTTGTTGTTTGCTGCAACTCCATCTCTCCCGTTCTGCCTGCTGCAACTGCAGGACTCTAGTGGGTTTTGTCAAGTGGCTTCTCTGTTTGCTGCAACTACTAGGCTTGTGGGTTTTTTGTTTGTGTCTCTCATCTCTGTGATTCTCATTTATTTTCTTTACAAGAAATGTTTTATAACTTTGTTATTCTTTGCTCTGCTTCTGTTATCCCACTTGTCAGATAGCTGCACTAGGACTGTTTTATACTTATGATTTTGAAGTTAAGTTCAATTATGCTACTTTTTATGAACATATATATGAATTTATAGCATATATATGAATTTCATAGGATCTCCCAATCCATTTTACGAGATCCCAATTTATGATGCTAACTCCCCTTCTCGGTAAGATTTTGATTTTGACTACCATGCTTCTAAGTTCTAACAGCATAAAACAGTCTCTCTTTAACCGGGATGAGATAAACACAAGAAATGGTTACATTATGAATTATGAATATAAATCCAAATCAATCATAAAACAATATATAGGAGACAAACAGCATTACATGTCAAGTCTTACTTCTTTCGAAGTTAATAGGTTCTTGTTTATTGGACACAAAATACTTAGATTTTGGGTTCAGTATGATCTAAGGATGCTCCAAAACCCTCTTCCATAATATTACACATCTCCCACTCTCTTTTGCTTACAGATGCTTACCACAACTTTATGTCCTCAACATTGCTAAAAACATATATAATGCACATATGCAAACAAATATGCTTATGTTATGTCTATTATATATAAATAAATGCAACAAAAAACTGGTTTAAATTATTAGAGGCGACAATTACCTACCGAAACTTAGGCTGCAGTAAGTTACTTCCACAAGCAACAAACTCCATAGGTTTGCCAGCCTCAAAGTATGTGGGATGAACATAGTGAAGCTTCGGTGCATGCATGTTTGCCTTGACGTTCGTCACAGAATTTCCATCTGTAACCATTGACATGTGCTTGTTGAAATGATAGAGTTTAGGTATAGAGGGGGAAGAAAAAGATACAAACACTGAATATATGGAAATTGATATTGACTTACGATGTGTTACAACTTACAATATGATACAAAACATAAAGCAATAACCTCTATTTATATTAATACTAGATCATAATCCTAACTAAATAAGGAAACAAAACATGAAATATTAATAAATATGGAAACCAATCCAATAGAAACTTGTTATAGATTAATTTGTTTTGGAAAAATTAGAACATAATGCACATCTCCAAGATGGAGGATAAATACCATACAAAACTATTAATATTGTCACAAGAATCAAGGTATAAAATACTAAAAGTGAGTGAACCAAAAAGAAGACATAAAAAAACACCCGCACATACATAATGAACACAAAACAGCAAAAAACCTTTCATAACACGGAAGATCATGTCATTCAGATGAACTAGTGCAGCGCCTCTTCCAGATAGCATCTTTCCAGGAGCAACAATATCATGCACATACTCCAAAGGGTCTTTCAGTAACTGGTTGATCCACAAAAGAGAAAGAAAAAATGAAACCAGAAAAAAAAAAAAAAAAGAACTAACTAATCAAATTCATTAAAAACTTGAAAAGTGAGGGAAAACAATTTTTCTTTTTTTTTAGTTAAAGTATGAAACTCTAGAGTCATCAAATTAAAAGAGGGAATATGTATCAGATAGAATATAGTAAATAGTAAATTAGAGCACAAATAAGCATCTCAATCAGCAAAACTTAGCAAAAACTGCCCAGAAAATGAGCACAAGAAAGAACTAACTAACTAATCAAATTCATTAAAAACTTGAAAAGTGAGGGAAAACAATTTTTCTTCTTTTTTAGTTAAAGTATGAAACTCTAGAGTCATCAAATTAAAAGAGGGAATATGTATCAGATAGTATATAGTAAATAGTAAATTAGAGCACAAATAAGCATCTCAATCAGCAAAATTTAGCAAAAACTGCTCAGAAAATGAGCAGAAGAAAGAATCATACAGTTCATTAGTCCAATACTGTGGCAGTTAACTGGTAATAAGACCACTTAAACATGACACAAGAACACATAATGTAAAGAACATCAAGTTGAACCCTTACATTTATCCACATGATGTTAGGCATTGCAATAAAAATTGTCAGGATCGTACACCCAGGGCGGATATATCCCTCCAACTCAACAGGCATACTTGCCAACCATTGGAATATCTGCAAATGCATTTGGCTGCCTGTTAATCAGTTACTAGCATGTATAGGCAGAAGATCTTGCCACTATTCAAATACTAAACTGCAATAACAATGCTTTAAAATACTTGATGTCGTAGCCTTCTAGGAAATTCCGCAGGATTCCAATCATAAAGCTTAAAAGAAATCCGACCTGTTTGGCACTACAAATGAACTTTCAATCAGCAAACGCTAACCATGATTTCCTAGTTCCTACAAAATAATATACATTTGGAACAAAAACAACAAACAAAAAGGGCAACCCACCATAGACGAATAGGCACTCTTATTGTCACAATACGAAGGCGAATTGGAAGTGTTCCCACTATTCACTCGCGTTTCACCAGAAACAGCCAAAGACACAACACTATCACTATTAATATTCTGCGCTTCAGGAGCCAAGCTCGGAATGGGAACCGGTTCATCTTCAAGATCCGGAGATACTCCAACGTCATTGATATCGGTACTCAAATTTGAACAATCTGTACGATTCATACACAGCCAGTGAGCATTCTTGCAGCACAAAAAACAATTTTATTTAAATGAAGAAAAGAACGGAAAGGGAGGGGGGATTTTGAAACTATCAGCATGGCATAGTAATACCGAATACTAAAAAGTAAACCTTTTCCAGCTTCCACATCATAATTGTTTTCCTCGTTTTCAGCAACAGGTTGAAGTAGTTCACTATGAGTAGCACCTCCAGAATCCGCCGGAGGCTTTCGTCTCCTTCTGGTGTTATGCCGCTCTAACTTCCTTCTACAGCTCCGTTTACCTTCGTCGAAATCCGACAAAACGTGAAACCTGCGAAGAAATTCGCAGAGTTAACCGTCAATTCAACAACACAATCACATAATAACATTCAATTGAAGCACATCTCAAACAATAGAGAACTAACTAAGCAGCGAAGTAATAGAATCAAGTGACGGAAGAGAGTTAAACGGAATCGCATAATTGAAGCACATCTCGAACAACAGAACTAACTAAGCAGCGAAGTAGTAATTGAATCAATCAATTGATGGAAAAGAGGCTGTGCAAAAATAATAATAATAATAATTGATGGAAAAGAAAGAAGAGAGTAAACAAAAAAATCGCACTTTCCACACTGTTGGCAGTATCTCTTGGCCTCGCCGTTGAGCATAACGGTGGCGGCATTAGCGCAGCGCAAGCAAACTCTGTGTCGGCGGTGATACCCTTTCAGCTCTGAGATATCGACCTCGCAATCAGGGACCTGGCAGCGAGCGGAAGCAGATGCACGCGCGGTGCGGGCGCGTTTCTTGCCTGGCAAGCCCTCGTCCTCGAGTTTCGCGTCGAGTTCGGGGCAGGCGCAGGGGACCTGACCCGCGAGGAAGTTGGAGCATGTGAGCCTCGGGTCACGCTTTCGGACTCTGTCGTTTTGAGGGATCTCGTTTGGAGTGATGTCGTCGTTTAAGGGAGGAGGGAGAGAGTTGTTGTTGTTGTTGTTGTTATTAATAATAATATCTTGGTCGTCGAGGTCGAAGTCGAGAAGGTAAGAGAAGTCCCAAATGGAGGAAGGGTCTTCGACGTCGTCCATGTTTGGGGGAGGAGGGAGAGATTGGGGTTCCATGGAAATTGGAAATTGGAAACCCTAATTGAATTGGAATTGTGTAGTGTTTGGTGGTATCGTTTGTTAGGGGTGGTTGGATGTTTGGCGGAGAATGGAAGAAACGGCGTTTTTTTTTTTTATCTGTTTCTCTTTCTCTTGTCTTCAACAACAACTGAGCGTGAGCGGTGATGGGGTCACCATGGCGACATTTGCAAGTTTACTCTCAACTACGCGCTCACTTTCTCCTACCACGCGCGCTTTATTAATTTCTCTATTTTTTAATTATTAATAATATTAATTTCTTGTCGTTATATTAAAAAAAATAATCAAGTCATACTTACTGTTAAGGGACGTAAACGAAAAATATGCATTTAGTCTTTATAAATAAATAAATTAAAATAATAAATGGAAAGAAGTGTACTACTTCCCTTTTAGAGGGTTGGTTTAAGTAATACATTCAAACTCTTTTTGAATATTTTAAAAATACTATATTGATAACAAGAATGCCAATTCCTCTTTTAAAAATTAAAAATATAAAATGAAATAAAACAAAAATGTAAGGAGTAGAAGGAAAAAAAATTAGACTGACTACCCTTAAATTTTGTGAATTTACATAATTTTTTATTTTTTTTCACATTTACAATGTTCTTACTCCTTCCTTGGCAAAATATGAAAATTTAAATAATTTTATGAAATTTCAAAAATAATTAATATTATAATTTACTCAAAAAAACAAATATTTTACCATTAATAATGTGATAAAAATGTTGATAATTTCAGAGCGCACGCGCAGAGTATGACTAAGGCTATATTTACATAAGCCATCAATATGGTCAGTGGAGTATGAGTATCACTATCTCTATTAAATAATCTTTAAATTAATGAAATTATATAAATTATCATTAAAGTATTAGAAATTATATTACATAGTCCTTAAGGATTAGGGACTAGTTATATAGTTTTATTACTAGTATTTTAGGATCTTTTAAAAAAAAGGTTAATGCTTAAAAATTAAATTAATGGTTTATTCACTATACTTTTACCATGCATATATGTTTCTATTTTCTCCAAATTGCAGAAAAGGTCTTGTAAGTGCATCCTATTAGAGTATAATTTATTACTTTGCAAATAACACTTGACTCAATAGATAAGAAAGGTAAAAATTATTTAAAAGCTAAATGGGGTATAACTATCATCATTTGGATATACTTTAGGAATGTAAGTACATTTTTTAAAATAAATTATAAAGATAATCATATTTAAATCAGTTTGAATTATTAAGAAAAATAAATAAATATTTAACATAATTACATAGTCAAATTTTGAATTTATAATTTTTTGTTAAATTAAAATAATTTCATATAATTGATTTAATTTTTTTATTAATAATGATATGATATTTACTGTATAATAGATTTGACTTTTTTTTTTTTTTTTCTCATGGTGGGAGAAGACAGCAGCAAAACCTAAGAAGCTATGGAAATATGATTCTCATAAACTGATCCCAAAGTCTATCTCCAGCGCCCAAATGGGCAAGCTCGTCTGCCACTGCGTTAGCATCTCGATTCGAGGAACAAAATTAACAGAGCAGGTTCAATCACGAACCGATATAAGAGTAAATAGTTTATCCTAGTGACTAACTGATTAATAATGTTTTTTCTAAGGAATTGATTAACAATGTTAAAAGTGAGAAAATATAGGTTAAATAATAAATAAATAAATAAAACTTATAATGCAGTTTGTTTTGGTTGATTTGATAACGAAGGAAGATTAAAATAAGAATATTTTGTAATTTGGTTAGCATGGAACTGGATACAGAAGGAAGAAATGTGTGATTCCCGCCAGACTTTTGTTTATCCTTGTTGAAGATTTGGAAGTTATAAATTGCGACAAAAATGCAAGTTCAGCGTTGCAAACAATACCTGACATTATGCAGCGTTACTTTTATAGTTTCTATTTGAGTTTTTTTATAATCAAATATATTTTTTAACATGAATAAATATAATATATTAAAAAATTGCATCCTTTTTAATTATTCTTTGATTTATTGCAAATTTTAATAATTATGTTAAAGAATAAAAATTAAAATTTTAGTTAGTATAAAAAATTCATATAATATTTTTTTTTTTACTCTTCCAAATAAGTTGAGAGAATTTTTTTTCTTTTCTTTCTTTCTTATTATCTATTCAAACAACATACATTTTATCAATCCATTCCTCATTTATTTCTATCACTCCTAATTCTTTCTTTTGAAATTCATTCATTTCTATTTCACTTTTTATCCAAACAAAATATTATAATAATATATATAATCTAAAATTAACTAGAATACCAATATTTCATTTTTTATTTGAAAATTATATTACACTTTATTCTATGAAGTACATTTTTCTCACTTTAAAAAATTCAAATCATGTTAATTATTAAGTCATTTATTGTCTTGGATGGTTATAAACATATCAATTTTAATTTGTTTACCGATATCTTCCTTTAAAACAGCTAATAATGTTTAAAGACAAACCTTAAATATAGACACATTCTCCCGTCTAGATTCAAATTTTGATTCATTGTTGTAAGTCATAAGGACCAACTATTTTTGCTAAACTAAATATTGTTCAAGTTTTTAAATAAGATTTTATTTTTTTGTTTAGATTATAAGCATCTTTTACTAAAGATGTTTGAGTCGGTAGAATCATCCTCAATAACAGAGTTTTCTCTTTAACTATTTAATATAATTGTATATCCAAGATTTACCTCAAGACCACTCATTAAACTAAAATAATTTCATGCTAATTAGTTAAATTATTTCAATTGTTATGTATATTAAATTATACATTAAATAATTACATAATATTAATTAAGAAATTATAAATGATATTTAAATAATTTAAAACTAAAATTTCAATAGTTGCTTAATTTATTACGCATATATGCATTAAATTATA
>PYAF01002934.1:9952-22564 GCA_007407185.1 Glycine tomentella | reverse complement strand
CCTTCCCCTTGCGTAAACGACTCCCGAATCCTTTTTTCTCTAAAAACGTAGACCACGACTTATCTTTTGGTTTTTCCGACGTTTTCCTTAAATAAACGTTGGTGGCGACTCCCTTCTAGTTTTCCCTTTCTTTTGGGAAAATCTTTTATAATCTTTTTTATCGTCGTCGTCCCCGTCGTCGGCCGGATAGGTTGCGACAAAGACATATATTTATGGATATGCTTACTATAAATATCAAGTCAATAACCTTGTTATTTTTCTATTAATATTAATATACGATGAAATCTAACCAACAAATTGAAATCTAACCAACTAAGATGTTACATCGACAATTTATTCAACTTATCAATATTCTTCAACATAGTTTACATAATCAAACAAGGAAAAAAATGTTTTTTAATCTTTCTTTTAAACAACCTAATAATAAGCTATCCTTTTTTTTCTCCTTTATTTTTCTTTTCACTTTTTTCCCCAAAATAAAACAAATAACTAAATAGTCAATTTAGTCTAAATTTGTGATTTGGTTTCACTTTAACCCTTAGAATTAAGGGAATTTAAAAAGTTCTCAAAATTATAACTTACCACTCATTTTAATCAAAAGTTATATGTAATGTTTATCTTAAGTGATAATATGAACACATATTAGAGACCAAAATAACATTAGGTAGTTAAATTTAAGGACGCAGAATAAACCTAAACCTAGGTCCTAATCCTAAACCTAGGTCTAAACCCAAAACCTATGTCATCAACCCTAAACCTAGGTAACCAACTATTTGTTTCTTAAACCCTAAATATCATGTCCCTGTGTGGCGTGAATGGTGCTTGGTCACGTCCACACGGGACGTGAATGGAACCCAAACGCGTCCCTGCACGACGTGAATGAGACTGAGATACGTCCCTGCACGACGTGATCCAGGAGTGGTTACGTCCTTGCACGACGTGATTAAACACGTCTTAGCTGCACGTGAATGGTGCACTGATCACGTCTGCCATTGACGTGAATGAACACGTCTGCCAGGCACGTGAATGGCTTCTGGTTCCGTCCAACCATGACGTGAATCAACACGTCCGTCCCCAGCGTGTTTAACAACAGTAGATCCGTATATAAGTTTCAAAATGCCATGTTTTTGTAATTTGTTATTTAAATTACAATAATTTAATTTTTTTGCCAACATAAAGTCATAATACAATTGTTGATTGAAAAAGTTTAATTTTTATATAAAGTAATTGACGACACGTATACTTTATCACTAGTATTATTTTTTATTTATTTTGATGATGACATTACTAGTATTATTTGAACTTGAACTTTGAATAAATTTCAACTGAATTATTTTTAAAATTAATAACACTTTTTCAGTTGTTCCTTTATGGTTGAATTATTGTGTTTTCTGTTTGAAACTTCGACTATTTATATGCGCACATTAAAAAAAATGCATACTAATTAACATTAACAGTGACTGAGTTCTTTCGGCCGGTTTGATTTGGTTACAATTAATCCAATAAATTTAATTATTTATTTTTTCATCTGACGTTAACAGTAGTTTTGTGAATACAAAAGAGTATGAAAGTTTGAGAGCTTTTATATGATTATTTAAAGAGGGTGAGAGAGCTTGGCAGAATGTACAAGTTATGTAATTTCGTTCGTCTTTTCTCGTTTTGATATGCATTAGATGTTTGAGATATCAAATCACTTAAAAGGGACCTTGTGATCATTACGGGATTTACTGGAAAAAATAAAATAAAAACACAACTTATTTGGAATGATCTGAAAACTGGAATTCAGAAAAAGACATGGACATGGTAAGTGCATATCGGTGACCATAACTCTGTCTAAGTCACAAAAATTCACCATCAAACATATGAATATATCATTATCATATCCCACGCTTGCATACTTGCATTGCATTATATATATATATATATATATATATATATATATATATATATATAATACTTAGTATTTGCAAATGATTTATCTGTGAATCTATCCGTTGGTGACGTGGTCCAATAAGGGAAGCCAAGTGGCTCCACTCAAACACAAAACAGAACGTCAGAAAGAAGATAATTTCTTTTTTTGTACAAACTTTACATACGGTATTTTAAAGTATTTTTTATTTTGATATTGTTATTTAATCAGAAATGGAATTTCATTTCAGTAAGTTGTATAAAAAATTGTATTAAAAATTAATATGAATTATTGAAATGAATATCTAATTCTGATTTGAAATTATTAAAAAAATTAAGAATTATGTAGTTAGTATTAAATTTGTTGATATTTCAAAGATATTAAAGTAAATTTATTGAAATTTGAAAGATATTAAATGCTTTTATTTATATTTAATATTTTCTTTTTTCTATCAATATTGATATGAAATATTCATAAATTTTAAATATTTTATTTTTATTCAGAAGACTCATATTTAAAATCTTACTTTAAAAAATCTTAAAATTTTCTTTATGAAATAATAAGAAATTTTGTAAATATTAAGGTAAAAAAAAAGTTTCTTACGAAAACAAGACTTGTTCCCATAATTTTAGTTTCCCAGTTCCCACCCTCTTTCTCCCTGTGTGTTCTCTCTCCACCACACACGTCTTCTCTTTCCTTATTTATTTATATTCATTATTCATTAATATTCATAAATGCCACTTAGTCACTTAGTACTGCTGTGAGGTACATGTCTTTTCTCCCACCTGGTTCCTCATAATCAATCTCATTCTCTCCTACCTCTTGTGTTTGCTTCAGTCATGTCTCTCTCTGCATTCTCATTCCCTCTCCATCTGAGACAAACAACAGCACCTTCTGATCCTAAAACATCATCAACCCCTTTGCCTTTGTCTTCTCACTCTCATTTGGGTGCAGATCTGCTCACACAATCCCAATGCAAACTCAACCAGGTTAGGACATTGACATGCATTTGTTTTATTCATGCACACAAGCAATTCACATGTCTTCGAGAGTGTTATGTTATACTTATATCTTTGAACTCAATTCTGCTCATTCTCTTTCTCTTTCTCTGTCTCCTCATTCATTTCATTCCTATCTCACTTGTTGGTTCTTTTGCTTTCATTCTTTTTTCCCTTTTTCTGTTTTGTTATCTCCAAACATCCAAAATTTAGATGTTTTGAATTCATGTAGGTGAAAAGAAGGCCACATGGGGTATGTGCATCACTATCAGAAATGGGAGAGTATTATTCTCAGAAACCACCAACTCCACTGTTGGACACCATAAACTATCCAATTCACATGAAGAATTTGGCTACCAAGGTACAGTGAATAAAACGTATATGACTTATGCTGCTTATTGTGCAACAAGGAAAAATGTGTCATAGTTATGTGAAAATTTGATTCTTATAATCAGAACATTGATGCAGGAACTGAAACAACTGGCGGATGAGCTGCGTTCTGATGTTATTTTCCACGTTTCTAGAACTGGGGGTCATTTGGGATCAAGCCTTGGTGTTGTAGAACTCACTATTGCCCTTCACTATGTTTTCAATGCTCCTAAGGACAAAATTTTGTGGGATGTTGGTCATCAGGTTTGGTGCTTTATGCTCTTTTGTGTTGTTGGTACTTCAATTGCTATTCATGGGGTGACGCTTGGTCTTTATTATATAATTTTGTATGAATTTTGCAGTCTTATCCACATAAGATACTCACTGGTAGAAGGGATAAGATGCATACCATGAGGCAGACAGATGGATTAGCTGGGTTTACAAAACGATCTGAGAGTGATTATGATTGTTTTGGCACTGGTCACAGCTCCACAACAATATCAGCAGGACTGGGTAATTCTTATATTTTTTGTTTCTGTTTTCGCATAGAATTTTTCAGGACTTAGCTCAGGCAAATAATTAGTCAAAGAAAATATTACATGAATTATAAATTTGAAAGTTGATGTGGGCTCTACTCTCAAAAGTTTATATCATAATTTCAAGAAATTATTCAAAAACACATTTTTCTACATATTGCTTTCTACGGAACAAAGGAATGTCATACTCTATTTCATTTATTTAAATCCTGGATATGAAATTAGAAATTTCACTTTTATTCTTAACTTTGACAAAAAATTCATTTAGTCACTTCATTTAGTGGAGTCTAATATGTCAGAAATAATCTCTCTTCTTGAAGCTTAACATTTCAGGCCTATGACATGGTTTTTTATATATCCAAGATAATATTTTGATACAATTACACCACTTCTTGACAGTAATACACAATAGGATTTTATGGTTTGGCTAGAACTTTAGACATCTTTTTTTTCTTTGCATAAACAGGAATGGCTGTTGGGAGGGATCTGAAGGGAGAAAAGAATAATGTAGTTGCTGTTATAGGCGATGGTGCTATGACGGCTGGTCAAGCTTATGAAGCCATGAACAATGCTGGATATCTTGATTCCGACATGATTGTTATTCTAAATGACAACAAGCAGGTCTCCCTACCAACTGCTAATCTTGATGGTCCCATACCACCTGTAGGTGCTTTGAGTAGTGCTCTCAGTAAGTTACAATCAAACAGACCTCTTAGAGAACTCAGAGAGGTTGCTAAGGTGAGCAATACAATTCACATGTCTCTCTATGAAGGATTTGCACAGCTGCAAAGTCTTAGTGATACTGATTCTGTACTAAATGAGATTTTTGCAGGGAGTCACTAAACAAATTGGTGGCCCAATGCATGAGTTAGCTGCAAAAGTTGATGAATATGCACGTGGCATGATCAGCGGTTCTGGATCAACACTATTTGAAGAGCTTGGACTTTACTACATAGGTCCTGTTGATGGTCATAATATAGATGATCTTGTGTCCATTCTAAATGAAGTTAAAAGTACTAAAACAACTGGTCCTGTGCTGATCCATGTTGTCACTGAAAAAGGCCATGGATATCCATATGCAGAAAGAGCAGCAGACAAGTACCATGGTAAATGTGGCATTACAAATTTCTTGACTTTCATTGACATCACTCACCAAATAAATTCATCACATTTTGCTCATGCAAACTAAGAATGGAGCAAAATACCTCTGAAAAGATAATGATATAAAATCTTAACTTGTTACTTTGGACACTTACTGTCCATCACCATTCCTTGATAGAAATTATATTAATCAATTTTAAGAAAAGATTTAGGATAGTTTCTATTTAGTTATTTCTATAGAACATATAATTAATCTTTGACTTGCTATATTCATGACAGGCATGTAACTTGGTTTGATTTTGCAGGAGTTACTAAGTTTGATCCGGCAACTGGAAAACAATTCAAATCCAATACTGCCACCCAGTCATACACAACATACTTTGCAGAGGCTTTAATTGCTGAAGCGGAAGCTGACAAAGACATTGTCGGAATCCATGCTGCAATGGGAGGTGGAACTGGCATGAATCTCTTCCTTCGCCGTTTCCCAACAAGATGCTTTGATGTGGGGATAGCGGAACAGCATGCTGTTACATTTGCGGCTGGTCTGGCTTGTGAAGGCCTTAAGCCTTTTTGTGCAATTTACTCATCGTTTATGCAGAGAGCTTATGACCAGGTAAGCATAAGATAACAACTTCCCTGTCAACATCTTCATCTATGTATATATAACTCTTTCTTGGTGCCCTATTATCAGTTACGAATAACATGAGTTTCTATTAGCAATGGTCAAGGCATGATTAACGTATATCGTTGCATTTATAATCAATGCTAAGCATGTGTTCTGTGTCCATTCGAAGGTGGTGCATGATGTCGATTTGCAGAAACTGCCTGTAAGATTCGCAATGGACCGAGCCGGATTAGTTGGAGCAGATGGTCCCACACACTGTGGAGCATTTGATGTCACTTTTATGGCATGCCTCCCTAACATGGTGGTGATGGCTCCTTCTGATGAAGCAGAGCTTTTTCACATGGTTGCAACTGCAGCTGCCATTGATGATCGACCCAGTTGTTTCCGATACCCGAGGGGAAATGGTATTGGTGTTGAGCTACCACTAGGGAATAAAGGCATTCCTCTTGAGGTAAGTTAGAATTCTAGTGGCACTCTCATGGAGATGATTAAGAACATTTATGCTTTAAGTGTAACTGTGTTGTTGTGACATTTTAACAGATTGGGAAGGGTAGGATACTAATTGAAGGAGAAAGAGTGGCCTTGTTGGGCTATGGATCAGCTGTTCAGAGCTGTCTGGCTGCTTCTTCGTTGTTGGAACATCATGGTTTGCGCGCAACAGTGGCGGATGCACGTTTCTGCAAGCCATTGGACCGTTCCCTTATTCGCAGCCTTGCACAATCGCACGAGGTTTTGATCACTGTGGAAGAAGGGTCAATAGGAGGATTCGGATCTCATGTTGTTCAGTTCATGGCCCTTGATGGCCTTCTTGATGGGAAATTAAAGGTATGAATCTTTTTATAACGTGATCCATAATACTTGCTTTTCTTTTGTATTACAATATACACATCTTCGAAGTTTCTGTGAATATTTTTAACTAGTTGTTGAAAACTCTTGTGGCTTTGATTTACAAACTGCAGTGGAGGCCAATTGTTCTTCCTGATTGTTACATTGACCATGGATCACCGGTTGACCAATTGAATGCAGCTGGTCTTACACCATCTCACATAGCAGCAACAGTTTTCAATATACTTGGACAAACAAGAGAGGCACTAGAGGTCATGACATAAAGGGTTCAATTTTTGTTCCCTGCAATGTACAAAGTAGCGTGATTCACCTAGTGTAATAGAAATGTGTTTGTTAAAAAATAATATAAATGGAAAATGCAGATTGACAAATAATTGTGCCAACAAATGGTTAAACGAATAAACGAACACAATTGGTAGTGTATCTTCATATTTTGATATGAGGGGGAAAAGATTTAGCTAAAGGCATGACATAAACGAATTTTTAGCTATGAGAGGACTCTTGAATGTGATTGTCGAAGATGACGTTGATATGCCATTACATCTTAGTCATTGAAAATGTCCCTAATAGGTCCACCTAAACATGTGCATTACGTTCTAGTGGAAAAAGCAAAGTCCAAAAAAATTATTGATATTGCTAGTTTCTCATTTTCTCACTTGTGTGATCTTTCAATTGAATGGAACAACCCTCCTTCCGAGAACAAGTACAAATACGGATAATGCAAATATTACGAGAATTAGTCAATTCGAGAAGCACATATCTATTTCTTTTCATTGACTTTTTCTATTCCTAAGAAGAAATTAAACATTATCTATAAACATAATAATATTTTTACTATTAAGTATAAACATTAAAATATTTTTTTAGAAATCAAAATTCAAAATGGAAAAGGAAAATAAATATTTATTTTTGAAATGGCTAATTTAATATATATTCATGCAATTTCCCACTTTCCACCGCACGCATTCTCTCAACTCTGATCTCCACCTCACGAGAAATTAGTTGCTCCTACATCACATGGTCCAATTAATCTTCACATGATATGTAATCAAGTGCAATTAATTTTTTCACCTCCTCTCTTTATTTACATAATCTCATTCTCTCCAATCTTTTCTGTTTGTTTCACTCAAGACTCTCTGTGCATATGTGCATTCTTATTCCCTCCCTATTTGAGACAAACAATAACCCCTTTTGATCCTAAAACATCAACCCCTTTGGCTTTGGCTTCTCACTCTCATATGCTCACACAATCCCATCACAAATTCAACTAGGTTAGGGCATGCAAGCAATTCACATGTTTTCAATTACTATTATAGCTTTCAACTCAGTTCTACTCAGCCTCTTGCTCCTCAATCCTCATTCATTTCTTTTTCACTTTTTTTTTTATTTGTTGGTTGTGTCATATAGTGTCATGTTCACAGCATAATTATTATTAAATGTAACGTTATAATTCTTAAAATTAATGAAATCTAACAATAGACTCTAAAAGCAATTCATTCTTAAACTTAAACGTCATGTATTGATACTTTTCAAGACATATCAAAAAATAATATATTAATATATAAAATGGATTGAAAACTGTAGAATTCATACACGTTCCTATTTCTATTAAGTTTTGTGGATAAATTATTGGCCCAAACCCTATTATACTATAGATAGTTTTTTTTTTTTAAAAAAAAAATATCTATAAGATCTCGGTAGAATTGTCATTGCTATTTACTAAGAGAAATGCATGCATGCCATGTTCTGAATTGATGCAGGTGAGGAAAAAGCCACGTGGCGTACATGCATCACGACCAGAGATGGGAGAGTATCATTCGGTGAAACCACCAACTCCTCTGCTGGACAACATAAAATATCCAATTCATTTGAAGAATCTATCTACCAAGGTACTGTGCTGCTTATTTATTTAGCAACGTAACAAAATAAAAGTGTCATAGTTATGTGATGTGAAAATTTGATTCTTAATTATAATATGAACATTGGACAAAACCAAGTCATTTCTCAAGACCTCATATTATTATTTGGATCTGATGCTCATGATTTTGTTAATTATACTAATGATTTAGAGGAGATTTTCCAAAAAAAATTTAATGTCCATTTGAGTTAGAGGAGATTTCCCAAAAAAAAAAAAATTAGTTTCCATTTCGACCAACTCTCTATCATCTTTCTTTGGCTGTCTCCATGTTATCAACAAGACAAGACCTATCATGTGGCTACGAGCTCTTTCCTTACTCAGACAGACCCCAAGCCGGTTGCGGATGAACTGCCTTCTGATGTTATTTTCAATGTTTCTAAAACTGGGGGTCATTTTGGATCCAGCCTTGGTGTTGTAGAACTCACTGTTGCCCTTCACTATGTTTTCAATGCTCCTAAGGACAAAATCTTGTGGGATGTTGGTCATCAGGTTTGGTGTTTTATCTTTTTTGGTGTTGTTGGTACTTCAACTGTTTTTCTTAGGGATGGCACTTGATTTAAATTATACAATTTTGTTTGAATTCTGCAGTGTTATCCACATAAAATACATACTGGTAGAAGGGATAAGATGCATACCTTAAGGCAGACAAATGGATTATCTGGGCTTACAAAACGCTCTGGGAGTGAATATGATTGTTTTGGCACCGGTCACAGCTCAACAACAATATCAGCAGGACTGGGTAATTATTCTGTGTTTTGACGACGTAGAATAATTAAAATTTAATAAATAAATAAATAAGATAGAAAACATTTTCACCGTTGGATCATGATCGTAGAGGAATCTTGGTCCTAGTGTAGAGTATAGGTAAAGGGAGCGATAAGAAGACATGAAAGATAAATGATTGATATGATTGATGATGTTATATAATTATATAACAAAAGAGATAAAGAGAAATGAAAAATGTTAATCAAGATTTTAAATATTAGTCACGGTCGCTTTGCAGTTTTGTCGCATTTGTTGATATCGCCGGATAAATACAGCAGATGCAATCCAAATTGAGGTTGCATTGCAGTTGCCGACAGGTAAAAAACCTTGAGGCCCAAATCGCGGTCGTGAACCATTTTTTAAAACCTTACTGTTAATAAAGTGTTTGGACTATATAGGTGTCCAAAATTCAGCACTTGCCATATACACTGAATTTCAATTATTTGGATCCTGAAGATGAAATTAGAAATTTCATCTTTATTCTTAACTTTGGCAAATAATTCAATTAGTCAATTTGTGTAGTTAGAGAAATTATTAGATACTCTGTGACTAACATGGGTCAATGGTCCAAGCCAATTTTAACGTAACATATACCTGAATTTTTTAATTTACATGGAAGTATTAATAAGACTCAATTGTGTGTCATGTAAAGATTAGTCAAGAGTCAAGACTTGAGACCATATTATTCCGAATCATATAATAATTTCTGGTTTAGTTGAGTCTAATATGTCAAGAATAATTTATCTCCGCTAGAAGGTGAACTTTTTAGGCCTAGCTAGGACCTAGTTTTATATCTCTGAGATGATATTTTGCTACAATTACACCACAGCTTAACAGTAATGCGCAATAGGATTTTGTGGCTTCATGACTATAACAGGAATGGCTGTTGGGAGGGATCTGAAGGGAGACAAGAATAATGTAGTTGCTGTTATTGGCGATGGTGTCATGACTGCTGGTCAAGCTTATGAAGCCATGAACAACGCTGGATATCTTGATCTTGACATGATTATTGTTATAAATGACAACAAACAGGTCTCCTTACCAACTGCTGATCTTGATGGTCCCATATCACCTGTAGGTGCTTTGAGTAGAGCTCTCAGTAGGTTACAATCAAACAGACCTTTTAGAGAACTCAGAGAGGTTGCTAAGGTGAGAAATACAATTCACATGTCTCTCAATGAATGGAGAAACTAGTATATAGGTGGTTGTCCTGGACCACCATGTGGCTATGGTCCCAAAATATCTCTATATGACATTTAAGTTTTTCAATTTATAAGAAAAAATTAATAACGGTTGGTCACATGTCATGTGGAGATTAGTAGGGACCATGTGGTCCTAGACTACTAAATAATTTCTCAAATGGAGGACTTGTGCAGCTGCAAAGTCATAGCGATACTGAATCTGTACAAAATGAGATTTTTGCAGGGAGTCACGAAACAAATTGGTAGTCCAATGAGTTATCTGCAAAAGTTGATGAATATGCGCGTGGCATGACCAGCGGTTCCGGATCAACACTATTTGAAGAGCTTGGACTTTACTATATAGGTGATCCCACGGTGATCCATGTGGTCACTGAAAAAGGCCACGGATACCCTTATGCAGAAAGAGCAGCAGACAAGTTCCATGGTAAATGAGGCATTGAGAATGAACCAAATACATACCACCAAGCCGTTAAAGATATAAAATCTTAATCTTTTACTTTTGACACTTACAGTCACCTTGCCATGATAAATGTTATTTCTCTAGAAAGCACACTTTTTATAGAAAGCATAATTAATCTTTGTCTTGCTATATTCATGACAGTATGTAACTTGAGTTTGATTTTGCATTGGTAACCAAGTTTGATCCAGCAACTGGAAAACAATTCAAGCCCAAGGCAACCACACCAGCACACTCAACATGCTTTGCAGAGGCTTTGATTGCAGAATCAGAAGCTGACAAAGACATTATTGGAATTCATCCTACAATGGGATGTGGAAGTGGCATGAATCACTTCCTTCGCCTTTTCTCAACAAGATGCTTTGATGTGGGGATAGCAGATCAGCATGCTGTTACATTTGCTGCTGGTCTAGCCTGTGAAGATTTTAAGCCTTTTTGTGTAATTTACTCGTCATTCTTGCAGAGAGCTTTTCATCAGGTATGCATATGATAACTTATTTCTCAACATCTTCATCTTTGTAAAGAAAAAAAAAAATTGATTCCCTATTCTCAGTTAATGATAACATGAAGATGATGAGTTACTATTAGCAATGGTCTGGACATGATTAGTGTATAATGTATATTGTTCCCTTTGTAATCAATGCTAAGTATTTGTTCTATGTACTTCGAAGGTGGTGCATGATGTGGATGTGCAGCATCTGCCTGTAAGATTTGCAGTAGACCGAGGTGGATTAGTTGGACCAGATGGTTCCACACACTGTGGTGCATCTGACGTCACTTTTATGGCATGCCTCCCTAACATGGTGGTTATGGCTGCTTCTGATGAAGCAGAGCTTTTTCACATGGTTACCAGTTGCCACTGCAGCTGCCATTAGTGATCGACCGAGTTGTTTCCAATACCCGAGGGGAAATGGATTTGGTGTGAACTACCACCAGGGAATAAAGGCATTCCTCTTGAGGTAAGTTAGAATTATATTGGTAACCTTATTACGAAGATGATTACTTGATTAGGAACAATTATGCAAATCAACTTAGTGCATGTTTGGTTTCACATTAAATTTTCTAGAATCACATGGAAATATCAATTAATGTAATTTAGATCAATTTTTACATGTTTGATTCCACTTTTAGGAATTGATTTTGGGTCCAAAATTGATTTTAAGTTGAAACAACTTTATGTTGTTTTTGCATTGGATAAAAAATATATACTAAATTTTACTACTACTTGCTTTTATAATAAAAACATTCAAACATAAATCATATTACCTCAGAATCAATTCTAATCAAAATCAATTTTGTTAACTCTCATCCAACCGTACACTTAACATTTGTGTAATGACATTTTAACAGATTGGGAAAGGTAGGATACTAATTGAAGGAGAAAGAGTGGCCTTGTTGGGCTATGGATCAGCCTTCAGAACTGCATGGCTGCTGCTTCCTTGTTGGAAGATCATGGCTGCGTGCAACAGTGGTGGATGCACGTTTCTGCAAGCCGTTGGATCATTCCCTTATTAGAAGCCTTGCAAAATCGCATGAGGTTTTGATCACCGTGGAGGAAGGATCAATAGGAGATTCCAAAGGTATAAATGTGATCAATAATACTTGCTTTTCTTTTCTATTGTAATATATACACCTTTGAAGTTTCTGTAAATATTCCAAAGGTATACATGTGATCAATATTTAACCAGTACCACACCAATTCGTTATGTATGGATGATGAGATTCCATTGATACAGAGCTACTCGTTCTTTTTTCTCTGACAGATGGTCAGAACTTCATCTGGGTTCGAATCCTACTGAGAGGTCTACTAGAGATCAGAAATTGTTGAAGAAAGAACAAAAGAAACATCTTGTTCTTTCCAGGCGATCGGAAAATAAAGAAATAGT
>PYAF01002933.1:542500-556826 GCA_007407185.1 Glycine tomentella | reverse complement strand
GAAGCACATAAAAGAAAACCATAAGAGGCTACAAGAGTGGAGAGGTCTGTATTCACTTAATCAGCCAATGGCACTGACAGAAATACCAGAATGCATCAACTGTTTCGTGTAGAGGTCAGGTGAAAGCAGATTAGGGATTACCCTAGGTCATCATCATACATTACTTCTATCAAATGAATCAATACATATCTAAACTACGAAAATGGTTGGCAGCAAGGTGACCCTAAATAACAAAAAACTGGCACCTAGAATCTAAACCCATTTGGTATCAAAGTAGAAAGGTAGATACTTCACAAAAATCATAGACTTGCAACAAATTGACGAAGCTGAAAGCGTGAAAATGAACTCAACAACCAAACCATAAAGGCATGTGTATAAAAGCATTAACAGAAACTTGCTTACCCAGATGACTACGCACAAGGAAACCACGACAGCGGCGCAACGTCACCTCCTACATCCAGATGGGACACAATGCAAAATGAATAATGATCGATGAAGGGGTTTTAGGCTATTCGAAGTTGGGTTTCAGCGGAAGAAAGCTATGGAAGATGATGGTGGTGTCGATTAGGGCAGAGGGTGTCGATTAGGGCACGGGCTTATGTTTGGCAACTACTGAAACCAACTTATAATTTAAAATATAAAAGACTAAAAGGTTGCATAAAAAGAAGACGGTTTTTTGAAAAACCCGTCGTGGAAACCATGACTTACTACGACGGTCATATAAAAACCGTCATTGTTATCATGTAAACAGCCTTATAATTACAAAAATGTCACCGCGAGGGATACAAAGACAGTTAACTAATAACCGTCGTTGTTTTGGTGACGTGGAATCGCTTTTTTGTAGTAGTGATGTGTGTTAAAAACGTATAAAAATGCAAAATTAGATAAAGAAAATTTTCAAACATCTAACAAAAAAAGATACGAGTTTTTAAATTGAATAAAAAGATAAAATAGAATTTCAAATAAAATAATATGAATAAAATTGAGAAGAAGAAAAAAACTAATAACTTATAAGTTATCTTATTTTTGATAAACTATTTCAATTAACTTATGAAAAATAATTATTAAAATAAATTTGTATATCAAACAAGTTTGTTTATTTTGATCAAATAAACGTATAAACTAGTCAAAACAGTTTATAAGTCCATCAAAACTCTTATTCAACATAGCAATATATGTACTAATTGTGAAAAGTAATTTTACAATGTAATCTAATTATAAATTATTATATATAATAAATTTATTGATTTGTATAATAATTATTTTAAAATTTATACTAACTAAGCCTTTTAATTAGTTGACAGTTTTATTCTAATGGTGAGTTATTAGATATCATTAAAAAAAATTAGATGAAAATAAAGTTATATCATTTCATTCATAATTTGGGTAACAATATAAGTTGGAATATAATCAAAGTCAGAGAACTAGCATAAAATATTGAAATCCTAGCTAAATTGTGAGTTACATGATTTATTTGTTTTTTTAGAAAGACCACCTTAAAGTTTGGGATAAGGGAAACTCGATTACAAGAAAGATGTTTTCAATACGAAAATGAGTAATGAAATTTAGGTGGAAGGAGAAAAGTCTTGTCATTTTTCACATATATGTTAAAGTCTCTATAATTTATCCAAAACACACAAGAAGAAAACTTTATTCTAAGAAGACTTTTCAACACGGAAATGAGTAATGGAATTTAGGTGGAAGGACAAGTCTTTTCATTTCCCACGTATATGTTAAAGTGTTTTTACTGTCTTTTTCTTTTTTTTCTAAAAGTAGGGGTTACAATAAACAAAATCAACTAAAAAATAGTTTGAAATTTCAATTGATAAGTAGATATGTTAATTCATTTAAAAATCAATGTTATTCAAGAGATAGTCAACATCGGTTTCTGAAAAATTGATGTTAACAAGAACTCGTTAACATCAATTTTCTTAAAAACCAATGTTAACCAGGTCCTTTTATTTACAAATTTGTCACCGCATTGTTAACATTAGTTTTTTCAATAACCATTGTTAATGTAACGATGTTAAAACTAATATTTTTAGTAGTGTAGGTTTTGAAGACCTTCTCTTTTACTAATCCTTTCGTCAAAGGAATCGATCAAATTTTCTTTGGAACCTCACATGATCCATCCCTATTGCCTCGATAGTGCGATACTATAGTAATGGATCAATGTAGCTAGAATCAATTTTTCTCTAACAAAAATATCTTACATTATATTTCTAACCATGTTGTTTCTTCACAAGCAATTGTCACTTCTAAGGGTTTTTTACTATAAGGGAGTAATTTTTTATTTAATTTAAAAAATAGGAGTAGTTTTGAATTATTTACCAAATGAGAATAAGTCAAATGGATGGTTACTACTTTAAATATAAAAGTAGTATGATTTTTGGGATTTTTTATTTCTTTTAATGAAGTTGATCTATTATGACGATCTTAGCTATTTTATTTTTTAAAAGAAAAAGGTTATGACTTTGAAGTCGTGTGATATCCTATGACTTCAAAGTTGTGTGTTTTCTGACACTTCAAAGTTGTGCACTTGTTTATATTTTCAACTTATTTTTTCTTTCTAATGTTATAAATTATTATTTGTAAGTTATTTATTTTCTATATTTATGTTTCTAATATTATTATTTGTAAGTTATCATTTTAAAGAATGTAATGCACATAGTTTTTTTTTTTTTTAAATTAATAGTGGAATGATGTCCCACAACAAGTTGAAAAATATTTACAAAATTTACCGGACTTACTTTCATTTTCTTGGAAGCAAAGATAAATGACCTCAATATTCAGGTCTATATTTTATGTTTGATCTTTCAAAGTGATGCGACACATCGAAAAAGTCAATCACTAATTGTATATATCCATAAATCGAATAAAAAATCGAAAGAATTCCCTGTCAATTCAAATGCATAAAAAAATTATGTTTTGAAAGGATATCAATTGCTAAGGCCTTTTTGGATATAAGAATAGAAGTACTTTTGAGAGTTTCTCTACTAAAAAAATCACTATATTTTCAGTAGAGAAACTTTCAAAAGCACTTCTGACTTGTATTCAAAAATAAGATTGACGAACCAATTTTAAATAAGTTCAAAAAATGCTCATTATATAGAATTGAAAGATCTAATCATAATAATTATCTATATCCTTAATATTATAAGTACTTTCTAATTTTATGCATATGGGATTCTATGGATAGGTTGCCGTTTAACTAGGTTTAGGACCGGTTTGATAAGGTGTCACTGGACCAACGGATCGAATTGCTGAACCGGTTTTGATAATACTGCTGATAACCATATTTGGATTACACAATATAATAAAAAGAAAATAACACGTCACAGTACAACTTCTTGTTTGTCACATTATCACAACATCTCGTACTCATCAGTCAAGATTTAGATTACACAATCCAAGCAAGGAAAACTTGTCTTGGTGCAAAATCTTGCCACACACAAATCACAGCAACTCGCTCAATCAGGATTTGGAATACACAACACAATAAAGAAAAACACACGTCGCAATACAAATTCTTTCAAGAAACATTTTTTCAATTTCATAGCCTTCAACACGAACCAAACTTACCTTGAATCACTACTAGTGCATATAAGGCTTCCCTTCATGACAAGCCGTTGTAGACAAACTGCTGCTCGCTGCCAAATATATTCAATTATGCATAAGTAAACCACTGATGTCAACTGAAAAGGAAAGAAAATGGACATACATAATAGGTAGAGATCTATAACAACTCAGTAACAGACTATCTACTTTAAATAAGTTAGATCATTTGAATTCAAATCAGATTTGTGTTTGTTATGATTGTAACTTCACATCTTATCTTCTAGTCTTTAGGTTTCTGTTTCTCTAATACATCTATTTAAACAAGTGTAAGCTGATGCAAATTACTCAAGCAATACAAATCCTTTTAATACAAAAGGGAGGCAACTCACCATGCAATGATGATAGCTCTACTGAGAATCATCCCTGTGGACTTCACATTTGGGCGGAATGGAATGCTTGTCAGTATTGATTTCCATTGGCATGTTTGTCAATTTCAACTCAAGGAGACTGTTAACATGCTTTAGTCCATCAGGAAGCATTTTTATGCCCGGACATGATCGGATTTCCAGCTGTCTGAGAGAGGGGAGTGCTTCTTGCTCTATATTCCATTGCTCTAATTGCTCCAGCTTCCAAAATTTTAAAACATGAAGCTGAGGAAAGCTTTGAGAATTGCAGAGCAAATCTTTTCCGAGGTAGGATTCAGCAAGTAAAGACAATGAGTGAAGGTTTGGAAGATCTTTCAAAATTTGCATGGGATCATCCTCTAGTTTTGAATGTGATAGGGTAAGTTCAATAAGGCTTGGGGGAAAGTGGTACAAAGTAGATGAACTGCTCAAGCATCCCTGCAAATACACGTCTGTGAGATTAATGTGATTTGTCAAAGACTTCAAGTGTATATTCCAAGGTCGACCTTTTTCATTTCTTGATGTTAGCTTCAGTGATTGAAGGTAGTCTAATTTCGTAATCCAGTCAGCTACACCATCAAGTTCCGATTCCATTGTCTCTTGCTGTTGTGACGTTGATTGGCATGTTATTCCCAATTTTCTGATATTGACCAATTTGTCCAGACCACCCTTGACCGGAGTCTCTTCATCTACAAATAGTCCCCACAATGTTTGGAGGTCAGATAGAGAACTACCTATGTGTATACCTTTTGGCTTGGGTGGAAATCTGGTGCGATAAGTTTCACTCAAGAACAAGTGTCTCAGTTCCATCTTCCAGATGGAGCTGGTTAGAGTATGTATGTAAGTGTGTTTCAGATCAAGAGTCTGGAGTTTCAGCAAGCTGCTTATAGATGATGGAAGTGACTCTAAATAAGTCCACCTTAGGCCAAGATACCTCAATCGAGTAAGTCTTCCAATGTTTTTAGGCAATTTGGCCTTGTAAACACGTTCTAGATCAAGCACCCGCAGTAGTAGAAGACAATTGCTCGAAATGCACAGGTTTAGAAAGTTACTTATATCTTGGCCAGGTTCACTTCCTTCTCGGGCATCAAAGGACAGGAAGGAGAGAACATCCTTGTAGTTGGTTCGCAGGGAAGCTGAATCACTTGAAGTAATGCTGCCATGAATATGTTTGTGCCAGATATCATTTTCGTCAAAACGATCTGCCACTTGACGTATTGTGGAATTTGTTGGTACTGCTGCATTCAACAAGAATTCACGAAAAGGATTAGGGAGACGACATGTTTTCACCTTGCCATTGGGCTTTCTCTTGGCAATTTGAACCATGTTTAGATCTATCAACTCTGTCAAGTACTTTTCTGCAATTAGCTCTGGTGGCCCTTGGTCTTCCCCTTGATGCACTAGACCCTCTGCAACCCACAAAACAATCAATCTTCTTGCAGGAATCCCAAAATCAGCAGGGAATAGCTTAAAATAAAATAAACATCTCCTCAGGTATGAAGGTAAGTTCATGTTGACACTGTTAAGTGTTTCAGACCAAGGGTTTCGACCTATATTGGACTGCTCTTGCACGCTTGACCACTCTTCTCTGGCATCTTTATGTAAAAGCAACTCGCTCATTTTTAATATTTCCGATGGCAAGCCCCCACAATGTACAATTTTTTCCCCAGCATCTGTTTGTTTCAAGGGAATGTCCCTCAAAATTCTTGTAAACAGAATCCAACTATTTTCATCGTCTAGTAACTGGATAGGAAGAACAAAGGATCTTGTACCCGCTTGTTGCGCCACATTTGCATTGCAAGTGGTAAGAAGAAATCTGCTTCTTGTTGACTTGTCAGGTATGGTCTCTCTCAAGGTATCCAAGACATGGGAAGTTTTGATGCCATCAACAACTATGAGATACTTTGTATTAGCCAAAGTTGTGAATACAACTCGTGTTGTCCATCTGTCTTGCTGGCCACCCATAATTTGTTTGGCAGCCTCTTTGGCTACTTCTTCAAGAAGTTGTTCAACCGTACAACTTGGAGACACTGACACCCATACTCGACAATCAAAATGATCTTTAACAACTTGATTGTCAAATATCAAACTGGCTAGTGTTGTCTTACCTGTACCTTCAATTCCAACAATTGACGTAATGCAGCGACTTTTCTCGTCCGAGAGTAATTGGTTCATCAAAACCTCTACTTCTTCATCAAACCCAACGATTTGAATGAGAGATGGTTGCTTGTTACGAATGAGAGATGGTTGCTTCTTTGGACGTAAAATTTGAACCGTCGACAATGACAACTCAGCTTGGGATTGAAGTTGACCTAAACCATACGCCTTTCTTCTTGTCGAGGCATCTTCAATTTTCTTTCTAATCTTATTTATCTCGGCCACAATAACATGCCGCACATAGCATCTCATAATGTAGATTATCATTGGTTTATGCTCCAATTCACTGGCACACTTGTTAATGACAGGTACAGTTTCACGGGCAATATCTCCCATTTGCTCCACCCAGATTTTGGATCTTCCTTCTAGTTCTCCAATCTCTTGGACATCACGAGACAGTGCATCCATCAATTCCTTTTCACCTGTGATTAATTGGAATTTCCGTTTGAGCCCTGTAATGTGCCTATACGAGGAGGCTGCAGGTGGCGCATGTGAATTTACATCCGTACCAGAATTATCGTTGTGTTCAACTATGATTTCACTCTGGCTCCCTTGGATGCTTAGTAACAACTCTTTTCTCCCTTGGATATTTGCAATGGCATAATTGTTCTTCCTGTCTGAAATATAAATAATTTCTCTCAATAACTCTTCGACGTACCAGGTAAATCTAATTCTGTTTACAGTAAACAGAAACCCATCCTTTGGACCCGCCGCAGCAACAAGAGAGTGGCCCTTCCGAGTCACGGTTCTTAATTGATCCACCCACACTTTCTGTCTTTCATTCAGAATCAGGCCTTCCACGCTATCAATATCATTGAATAACGCACAAATTAGAGCTAAATATCTTTCGGTGTTCTTCAAATTTTGTTCCAAAGATCTCAACATAAACACAATCCATGCAATAACTGTATAAAGTAAAGAACCGACTATGAGAGTGATAGATGCATCGCCAGACAAAACAAATACGGCGACGAAAAGCACAACATCAACAAAATTGTAATACAAGGAAGTCATCAAGAAAAGTTTACGCACTGTTATTCGGGGTTCTCGGCCAAGTTTTGCAATTTCGTGGATAACTAGACACGTAAAGAAATATAAAGAGGGAGTATGCAAAATGACGAGTAAAATGAAGAGTAGGATTTTTATTGCGTTCACCAGTGCTAGTCACACACTTGGAACAGGTGTTGATCTCGATCCCATTTTGGCTCCCATGTCTTTCCCAAAAGTCCACCTTCTGTAAAGTGCATCTTCAAACTGAGCGTAGATGTACTTCATTTGCTTCATAAATTCGTGCTTGGAAGCATAAAACTCAAAAAGATAGAGCACCTGCCAAAGCCTCCCCATACTCAACCGCTTTTCTCTTCTGGCAATGAATTTTTCAGCAACACCTACCGTATAATCACAAACCTCCTTTACCTCTTCCAGCCAAACATTTTCTCTCTGACTTAACTCCCCTATTGTTGAAATTAAATTAGACACAGCATTTTTCATGTCACCAAGAACGTCATCTCTCACATGTTCTACAATCTCGATCAGCTCCTCATCCCAGATAATTAAATTTTGGGTGAGAATGTGATCAAACTTCTCCAGCGCTGGGGCTACTATTGTGGTGGCGCCTACTCCTGGAGTTTCAACAGTCAGAACTATGTTTGTTTGCTCAGACTCAGAGTTCCTTATTCTTTCAGATATTTGTCTCATCCTGTTGCTAATCTTATCCAGTTTTCTGCCAACGTTGTATTTGTCAAACCAATAATTAACTCCTTTCCTCCTCCTCCTTTTCTCCTCAGTGCATCAAGAGCAACGATCCTTATATCCTCTACCAACTCCAATTGATTGGGATTGGAGTCTTCGCGGCGTTCAAGGTGTTCTATGAATGCCTGCATGCACCTCAGCTCTTTTTCAATCCATTCAAACCGGCTTCGTACCAACTTGAATGCTCGTGCCGATTGTTGAACGAGGATAACAGTTAGGTTCTCTACAACCGTTGATACGATGAAACTTACTGCAACCTCAGCCATGCTGACGTGATGCAACCTTTGCTCTGCTTAGTTTGCTGCAGATGGTTTTTTCAATGCTCCAACTGCCTCTTTCTTCGTTGTGTTACGTAAGGAATGGTCTCTAATCAGCATCATCAATCTCCATCTCATTCGCCGCTCAACTAATACTTTGTCATGAAAGCAAATTGAGCTTAATCTTTATTAGCCACACCTGTATTTTTTCAGCAGCTGTCTTACTGTCTACTTCGGATTTTGGTGCAAAAAATCATTTTATTTAAATTTAGTTTTATTTCATGATTTTAGAAATATTCTAATACAATCAAATATACCAACACCCCTTGTCTTTTACTGGAATTACGCATAATACCCCTCGCCCTCTGTTTGCCTACATTAAATTTGACACACCCTCGTCAAACCGCGTTACTGAACATTTCATCTTTTGACACCCTCGTCAAACCACGTAACTGAACATTTATTTCATTTTTAAAATTGAATTACATATGTTTTACGTCCACCAATCGGGACTGACCGGTCCATTGACAATTTTTTTTATAAGTGGATGTTAAATTTTTATTACATACTTTCAGTTTTTCTTAGCCATATATTGTTGCCATTAATTCAACATTAAGCAACACACTTTTAATTTAATTCTTGGTATAACAATACATGCATGCTTGGATACAGGTGTTCAAATTCAATCCAAGCCAAAAATAGAAGAAATCGACGACATCGTTGAGAGAGAAAATGAGACGTAAACATGGAAAAAATAATGATCTTTGTAATACATAGAAGCATAAAATTTACGTTGCTCGCCGGTAAGACTAATGTTTGTTTCAGTAATAAAAAATTATTCCTTTACCATATATACAAAATGACTATGATGTATATTGTATATGATTTCAGTAATCAATGTTAGTACTCCTTTCCTTTGTATGTATAAAATGACCGTGACTTACATGTTTTGCAGTTGTAAGTAGTTTGATACATTCAAGAGAAATGAAGTCATATGATATCATTCCGGATCTGACAAAAGCAGTCTGGAATGTATTGGAACTTAGAGTTCTGGTTTTAGTCAGTTTCTCCTTGCAAATATTCCTAATAGTTTTTGGCAACCGAAGAAAGTACATAGCCGATGCATGGCTACAAGTCAGTGTCTGGTTCACCTATCTCTCAGCTGATTGGATTGCTACGGTTGCGCTTGGCATTCTTTCCAAAGACAGCAAAAATCCTGCAAATGACCCCAACTTCATAATTATGGCCATTTGGGCACCCTTCCTTCTTGTACATCTCGGTGGCCCTGACACAATCACTGCCTACTCCCTTGAGGATAATGAGCTATATCTACGACACTTCCTTGGGTTAATGTACCAGCTGTCAGTAGCAGGTTATGTTGTTTACAGTTCATGGAATGGCAACAAGCTTAATTATGTTACCATTCCAGTTATGGTGGCAGGAATAATCAAATATGCTGAGAGGACTTGGTCCTTGTGGTTTGGAAGCAGCCAAAAGTTCAGAAAATCCATTCTCCCTCCTCCGGACCCGGGACCAAATTATGCCAAATTCATGGATGACTACACTGCAAAAAAAGCTGAAGGATACAAAGTTCAATTAAAGGTTGAACCTACTCCCATAGTATTGGATCATTCTCCAGGGGAAATAGCGAATCACAGTGTAGCAGATGCTTCTTCTTTACACGATGGATTCTATTTCTTTACAATTTTTGAGCGGCTATTTGCAGATCTCATCCTTAGCATTCAAGACCACCAAAACAGCCAACATTTCTTTCAGAACATATCATGGAAGGATGCATTTCAAGTAATTGAGGTTGAGCTTGGATTGATGTATGATAAGCTATATACAAAGGCAGTGGTAACATACTCTCGCCTAGGCTTTTTCCTCAAATTTGTGAGCATTCTCTACACACTCTCAGCATTTGTTACATTTTGCTGTCTGATACATAAAGGACACATAGATTATGAGCGGATTATTACTTTGGTGCTTTTCGGTGGGGCTATTTTTCTTGAGATATATGCGGTCATTGTTTACTTTCTTCGAGTTGGTCAATGCTTTGGTTAAGCAAGCGTAAGAATTGGAAAGTGGATCTTCTCCACAAGTCCATCTCATGTTTCCAAAGATGTTTTAAACTCTCGCACACTAAGAGGTGGTCTAGTCTTGTGTCACAATTCAATCTCATTAGTTTTTGCTTGAAAGATGAGCCAGTCAAATGCGTCAAAATCCAGAAATTCCTTCGCATCTATCAGTTTTTCGAGAAGTCTTACTACCAACACACAAAAACTGTCCCCGGGGAATTGAAAAAACTCATATTTGAACAGCTTTTGGAGAAGTCTGGGGATGCAAAAGATACCAAAGCATGTAAAAAATTATGCGCCAACAGGGGTGATCGAGTTCTTGACAATTGGAACTGCCATTCCATTGCGTGGAGCACTGAGGTAGAGTTTGATCATAGCCTTCTGCTTTGGCATATTGCTACTGATCTTTGCTATTATTCAGATGTAACTGCTAATAACTCAAATTGTGCCGAGCTAGACAACTGTCAAATAAGCAAACTTTTGTCAAATTATATGCTATATCTTCTTGTTATGTGTCCTTTTATGTTGCCCAACGGAATAGGACAAATCAGATTAGAAGACACCTGTGCGGAGGCCAGTGAACTTTTGCAAGAAAGGAAATACATATCAGAAAGAGATCAAGTTTGCAAAGTGATACTTAGAGTGAATACAGATGTTCTACCATCAGAGGTTAAAGGAGATAGAAGCAAGTCTGTGTTGTTTGATGCACTTAGGCTTGCTAAATCGATAGAGTCTTTAGAAACAGAAAAGAAATGGTCGAAAAAAGAGAAATGGGAAATGATAAGTCATGTTTGGGTGGAGATGCTGTGTCATGCAGCAAGCCAGTGTAGAGGGTTTCATCATGCCAAGCAGCTTAGCCGAGGTGGCGAGTTGCTTACCCATGTCTGGTTTTTGATGGCTCATTTAGGTATAACTGAACAGTTACAGATTTCACAAGGTCACTTAAGGGCAAAGTTGATTGTGAGTTAAAATTGTATTATTGGTGAGTATATGCTTCAACAATTCTGTGCTGTTTGATACAAGTAGTTCTTATCTGCAGATTTGTAACTGCTTTTACTGCTGCTGGTGAAATCTTGCGCTCTTAGCTTTTTTAGCTTATTAAATCTCTCATGAACGGTTTGATTTAAGGTTTGGATTATGAATCAGGTGCTACTTGTTTGCAAATGTTCAAGAGGTAGTGTAATGTAGCTTGCTCTGTTACTATATTTTGGATAAATATAGTTACACACCTAAAATGTTATCCTACTACACCTATAACTAATGAGAGAGAAAAAAAATTTTCTTTTTTCTCTGACATAAAAATAAATTTATCTGAAAATTAAATTGAGATGACTTAAAGAAAAATAAGATTATCTTTATTTTAACTACCTTTTATGTCTTTTTAATTTGGTTTTATGTCTATATTATAAAAAATTATATTTTATGACCGTTTAAAATTATTAATAATCGATTTTAAATTCTTACAATATATATATATATATATATATATATATTTAAAAAAATTAATTGATTTTAAAAATTAAAAAATCAAATAAAAATAAATAAATAACTAAATTGAATTGATTTTTAGATTAGACAACAAATTAAATATAAATAAAAAAATAAAATTAAACCTAAATAATAAATTAAATAAATAATAATTTAACCAATTTCTTTGCCTGCCGTGTCATCCATTTTAATTTTTATAACTTGCTTCCTCGCCTCTAGTTTTTTAGTAATATATATGATTTTGAACGAAAAGGGACAATATTTTGCTTAATCAAGGAAAATATTAGAAATCTACCAACTACTATTTATCAAAGCCAATGGATGGCCTTTACCATATGATCAGACATTTTATTGCAAACATCACCAAACCATAAAAAACATTTTTTCATGGATCAAAGCAAATATCATGAATGGATAAACAAGAAATGCATACCTAGTATCGGAAAACGAAAAAACACCATTGCACAGGCTGCGCATCATCGATTCAATTCTGCATAGGATTCACTAAATAAAAAGAAGAACTTTCATTTTTACGAATTGAATCATAAAATAAAAATTATATGCAAACAAAACGAATTAAGTCATATAATTTTAGGAAAAAAAACATAAAATTTAACAAATAATTGTAAAATTAATATGATTCAAAGAATTTCTAGTCTGTACTAATGATAATTGATGAATTGATTATCATGTGTGTTAAAAACGTATAAAAATGCAAAATTAGATAAAGAAAATTTTCAAACATCTAACAAAAAAAGATACGAGTGTTTTTAAATTGAATAAAAAGATAAAATAGAATTTCAATAAAATAAAATAATATGAATAACATTGAGAAGAAGAAAAAAACTAATAACTTATAAATTATCTTATTTTTGATAAACTATTTCAATTAACTTATGAAAAATAATTATTAAAATAAATTTGTATATCAAACAAGTTTATTTATTTTGATCAAATAAACGTATAAACTAGTCAAAACAGTTTATAAGTCCATCAAAACTCTTATTCAACATATGTGAAAAGTAATTTTACAATGTAATCTAATTATAAATTATTATATATAATAAATTTATTGATTTGTATAATAATTATTTTAAAATTTATACTAACTAAGACTTTTAATTAGTTGACAGTTTTATTCTAATGGTGAGTTATTAGATATCATTAAAAAAAATTAAATGAAAATAAAGTTATATCATTTCATTCATAATTTGGGTAACAATATAAGTTGGAATATAATCAAAGTCAGAGAACTAGCATAAAATATTGAAATCCTAGCTAAATTGTGAGTTACATGATTTATTTGTTTTCTTAGAAAGACCACCTTAAAGTTTGGGATAAGGGAAACTCGATTACAAGAAAGATGTTTTCAATACGAAAATGAGTAATGAAATTTAGGTGGAAGGAAAAAAGTCTTGCCATTTTTCACATATATGTTAAAGTCTCTATAATTTATTCAAAACACACAAGAAAACTTTATTCTAAGAAGACTTTTCAACAAGGAAATGAGTAATGGAATTTAGGTGGAAGGACAAGTCTTTTCATTTCCCACGTATATGTTAAAGTATCTTTTTTTAGAAAGTAAATCTAAAATATTCTCATGGACAACCTATTTTCTATTATTTGGAAATTTTGGCATTGATCAAAGCATCACGAATAAACCATTCTACAAAACGCCATATTTTCACAATAACTAAATAAGATCCAAAAATTATTGTCACTAACAAGTAACCACACATGTTTTAGAAAATGTTTAATTTTAATAAGAATTAAATTTACATAATTCCTTGCATTTCTTATATAAATTGTTTAGCTACTTTCTCAGCGATTGCACCTCTCCATAAGAAATTAAGAACAATTTGACGGGAAATATAGGGGAAAAATATATTGAGAATTCAATGTGTCCTGGAAAATTTGTTTTTAAAATTTCATATTAAACACAAAAACTTACATTTTTATACTTTATAAGAAAATTTATTGAAACTTTCTAATTTAGTTTATAAGTAAAAATTAACTTAATTTTAACTTTTGCATAAAATAATTTTAACTTTATTTAAGAAAAATCATTTTAGTTTTTTTTTTAATTTCTTCTCCTATATAAATATTTATTCAAAAATTTATCAAACAATTATTCAAAACATCCTTTAATGAATTTTAAATACGAATGAGTGAGTAAAACTAAACTAAACTAAATAAATTTGTCAATTTGGTGATGGCAATTGGTGGAGCACGCACGACACACCAGCCTTGACATTTTCGTCTTACTTTTAGTTTTGAAGTCTACCTGTGTTCACTGTTCTGGTGGAGCTAGCTAGCATGCATTGACGCTTCGGCGTTTTGGCTTTGAGTAAAACTACAACACGCAAGCTGATGAATTTGAGTTTAATTTCGAGGGAAACAACTTGTTTTACTTCGAAGGAATGGAATAAATTTCATTGCTGAAAGGTGGAGAATCCATTTTATTTTGTCTAATGTCCTTTTATGGAAGTAATTAACCACATAGTTTGTTCTTTTCCCTTCTATATATATTATACCAATTCCATGCAACTTCACTGCATTTGTCCTTTCTAAATTCAGAACCTTACTCAACTTGCCATTTAATTTGTCCCCCATTCTCATTTTGTACGCAGCT
>PYAF01002933.1:510537-530591 GCA_007407185.1 Glycine tomentella | reverse complement strand
ACCCTTTAGTAGTTCTATGTTCCAGTTGTTCCCTGTTTTAATTCTTTTCTTCTTCTTTTCTCTTCTCCTCTCACCATTCTTTTATTTTAACTCTGTTTCTCTCTTTTGCTTTATTTTCGATTTATCATTGGGTTCATCTACCACCGACCCCAATTAATTTGGGTTAAAGGTGCTGTTGATGTTGATGTTGATGTTGATAGGATTGTTTTTATGGCTTCTCCTTCAAGCTGTCTTTTTGACAGGCATGCAGATAGAATTGTTATACTAAGTTACTAAAGCTTGGTTTATTTTCTCTTTTTGTTTTTGTCTCCTTGTTCAGAAGGATGCTATATATTACTCACTCCTATGTATTTCTTTCTTCTAATTTGAATAAAATTTCTTGTTTTTAAGAAATTAAAATAATGAAATTCAATATTTCCTTCCCTTTATTGTGAAATGTGGGAACTAAAAAGTGAGGGAAACCCTTCTTTTTCTGTTACCAAATAGGTGACAACAAAATCATAGTTGAATCTGAATATTGATCTATTTCAAGGAATATATTTGACCTCCACTCAGGCTATTCATTTCATTTCTTGATCCAATGTTTCCGATAAATTTTTGTTGGGGATAGCAAGCACGTATTCATTTGCAGGGGTAGCAATTGTATAGAATACATATTTTAAATAGAAATCTATAAATCAGTTATTGGTTGAAAATTTTCTAGAAAATCTGAAGAATAAACTGCTAAGAGTGTTATTGATGAGGAATTTGGATTTTGGTATCAATGAAGAGGTGTTCAAGGTCTGAAGAAACTGCTTTCATTCTCCCCCACTCCCCCACAACACACACTAAAAAAAAAGGAGGATGAGAATTTAGACACTGTGAGTGAAGAAACATGATGGCAGATTATTATCTTTCTTGTAAATGCTATTCAATATACTTTTGGGACTGTGACACTGCATAATCTTAACTTTAGGGTGTAATTCCAAAACAAGTTTTTGCATATATTACTAGAATGGTTTACATAATGCATGTTAATAAAGCTTATGGAGTTGAGCAACTAACTGTCAGCATGTTTGCGTCAAACAGCGCTTCAATTAAATGTATCTAGATTGGTGTGTATTTATTTATCAGTGCTTTCTGTTGCATAATTTGGTAGTTTCTACTGACTGAAATTATGAATTTTATAACAGTGTTACAAATAAAGGAAATTTACCGGAAACCAGTAGGCCATAACCATTTTCTCCTAAGTCACATTTTTAATTAGCTCTAGTTTAGATTCCATTTAGTGAAATGATGAGTGACAATGGGTATTTGTTGTTTCTGCAGGGTCCTAACAAAAAGATACTTTGTCAATTATCAATGCTTAAAAGAAAAATGTCTCAAGGTAAGGGAACTGTTTGCACTTTTATTTTTTGAATGAAAAGCTGGGGACGATAGTGCAATGGCAAAGGAAATGTGGGGCAGGTAAAGAATGGAGGAAAGCAGGAAATGTGGAGAGAGGAAGGGAGTTTTAATTTGTAAATTATCTGTAACCTTGTAATTCTTTTCAGTTTCCTACCACGTGAATAGATTAAGGACCTTTTTGTAATTTTATGGAGAAAAACAAGAATGGGAAATGTTGGGATCCTATTGCAAGATATGAGATTCAGTGTGGATTAAAGGGCATTGGATTCCCCAACCACAACAGCTAGCTTTCATAGTGTGGTTCTCCATTTTCCAATGATTCTTATCAATTGGTATCAAAACTTCCACCTTGTCTCTCAGTTGCAAATGAGCAGTATGGGAGGTGACCCTAACATTGCACTGTTTGCCTGAGGCTAGTCCAAGGACTTATGCATAGCCAGCCTGCATAGGTGCCGAGGCTACAGAGCATGGTGGGATGTTAGGATTCAATTGCAAGGAATAAGACTCGAGTCCCACATTGGAACATGTGATTCTAGTGTGGGCTTTATAGTGCTTTGGACTTCCAACTACAATGGCTAGCTTTTGTGGTATGGTTCTCCCAAGGTTCTTATTAGAAAACTACCTAATATTGGAGATTTATTACTGTTCTTTCTATGAACTCAGGTTCAGAGAATCAAGCAGAACTGGTTGAGGAAAGCATTCAACATGCCAAGGAAGCAATCACTTTGGATGTCAAGGATGGGAACTCTTGGTGTAAGTTCTCAAACAAGCTATTGCTATGACATTTAAAAAAATGAATCTTGCTTTGCTATTGAAAAGTATTTGGCATATACCCTAATAGATTTACATGTAAACATATGTGCAACCTTAATTATGATGATTGATGTAAAGTAGCTAGTGATTAGGCTGTAAGTTAATTACTGATTAACCCTTTGATTTTTCCTTATACACACAACTTCTCTCAAACTGTTTCCTTAAATGAATGAACAATGACAATTGAAATTGAATATAAGTGTTGAGATATGGCTTGGATTCTGTTATGTTGCAGTTTTAGGAAATATAATTTGTATTTATCTAAATAGCCTATATTTTTTAGGATATTTGCTATATTGGATAATAGCTTAATCTTTTCCTTATCTTGTTTTTAGATTTAGCTTATTTTTCCTTATCTTCAGCCTATCTTTTATCTATATATTTGTGTATCCCTTTTACATCTTGAATCAACCAGAAAACACAGTTTTTCATATCTTTTTCTCTGATCTCAAGTATAAGAAACCAGTTTTCTTTTTTCCTGCCTGTCCTAAGATACTATCACTGCTTGTCCAATGTCCTTAAAAAATTGGTTTGTAATTGAATAGAATACATGAGAAAAATGGAGCAAGCTTTTTTCATTTTTTTTTTGTCCAAGTCTTGTTTGTTCTGAAATATGATGCAATCTCTGATCTTTTAACATCATCTAATCTCATTGACAGATAATCTTGGAAATGCATGCCTTACAAGTTTTTTTGTCACTGGAGCTTGGGATCATACCAAACTTTTACATTCTTTAAAAGCATATCAAAATGCTGTGAGTATTAAGAGGAAGGATTTATAATGTACATATGATAGAAATGTATAGTGTGCATACAATTGGAATGTATCTTCCTTTTGGTCGCTTTTATTATACTCATTTCCACATGGATATTATTATTGTGTCTAATATTTATTTGTGAATAGGATTGACATTTACAAATTGGAATGGAAGACCTAATGTTTGGTTAATATGTACCAGGAGAAAGATGAAAGCATGAAGTCCAATCCAGATTTATATTTTAATAGTGCTACTGTAAGTTGCATCTTTGATCCTTTTACTGTGTTTCATTGTGTTCAAGTATTCATTAGAGAAGAGTTGGATATTGAATATGTCAACTTACTTTTCTCCTGTATTTTTGCTGTCATATTCATCAGTTCCACCTTCTGAATAGTAAAAAAATAACATTTACACCTCAAAATTATATAATAGAAATAGTGGCTGATACACTTACTATGAATAAACAGTGTATTAAGGGTGTTTTTGCTTGTTTGTCTAAATAATTTGTTACAGGTTAACAAATATCTAGAGAACTACCAGAGGGCCCTTAGTGGATTTGAGGCTGCTGCTTTAAAGGATCCAGGTCTCAATGCTGTAGAGGAGGTTCAGAAGATAGTCAATTTACTTGACAAGGTGGACAATCTTTTGAAGGTAATGAAATGAAAAATTTCCTTTGGCTATGTAGGGGTAATTTAAGCTAGTAGTTTGTTGAAGCATTATTCATAGGTTTTTTTCTATGGCTTGATATTCTTGAATGGAGGATTCTTTTCATGATAGAAGCTGGTAACTTCAAGAAATATTAAAGTCTATTATACCCTCTGTCCCCAAGTACCAGGAGTTTTCTTTAGTGGGTTGTAGTGAACATCTTATGCTGGTTTATATATAGTTTTATAATGTACAGGGACATGTAAGAGCTAAGCGAATGGCATCTTTGGCATCATCATTGGTTGCTGTTGATTGTAAGCACTTTTCTGAGCTATAGGCTTCAGTTCATGGTCCATTTTGACTTCTACTGAGCCTGTGCTTAAATCTGTATGTTTCACTAATATACTGACCTGATTCATGTCTACCTTTTGGTGCAAGTGAAATCTTCATACAGAAGAGTTACCATAGACCTTCTGTCAGAGGGTCCAAATAGAGCTCTTGCAGTTGAGGGGAAAGTTTTTTTCCTTGTTAGGAGTGAGAGTGTTGCTCCCCTGTAAGTTCTCTACTGAAAATTATTATCAACTATATATAATCTTTTCCATAAACACATTCCTTTGCGTAATCCTCATTTTGGAGTTATGAAATTTGATTAGAAGTAGTGGAGTGAGTTTATACGAACCAATGAAAGATTTAATTGAATGAACAGAAAATAGGAGAAAGAGAAAGAACAGATGCTCAGTCTACAATTGGTGACCCAATGGAATGTCCCCTTTCCCCTTCCATTCTCTTATTTAATTCACTAACCCCCAACTAACTAACTAGTGAACCTTATTCTGTCCAAACAGAGTTGACACTTCTGGAAATGGTTTATTACTTTATTACACCCAATGCATTGAATAATCTTTCCATAATATGCCTAAACTATGCTTTTTGCATTTTAAATTATAAATTTCGTTGCATTCAGTTGGATCACTTGTTTATGCATCAAATGTCTGTTTTTTCTTTACTCTTGTTTGCTTCTGTATGCATTTGGCTGGAGTGGATGGAGTAAGGGTGGTTTTGAAAGGAAGCTTTTCAATTTTCACCATGGTTGGGGACTTGGGGCCAGAAATATTATTTCAGGGGGATACAATGACAAATTAATAAGCGACAATATTTATTAGAATAAATTAAAATACAAACACATTTATGTTAATGTCTTGAGAATTGTTTACTGGAACCTGATAATCTTGTCCTTGTCATTGTGCAGATACTATTTGCTTTGTGATTCAAATCAATCTTGCTTTGTTCTCTCGATTTATGGTGTACGCACTGATGTGGTAAGAACTGCTGCTGAAGTTTTATTTCATCTTCTCATAGTCTTTTTCAAAAGTGGAAATAAATTTGTCTTTCTTAGATAAATGTCAAGGGTGGGAAATCAGTTATGTGGTTCCTTCTTTCTCATCTCTAATAAAATTTCATCTTTATGCTTAAGCATATGGACTTGCATGCCATGTGTTCATAAAATCATCATGTTCTGAGAGGGTTGATAACCATAGACATGAAAAGGGATGAAAGAAATTATCAAATGTGATCATATGCAATGAAGTCTGGATTACTAGTGCTGATATAGACCTCATAAAATTATATTAATCATTCTTTTTTCCCCCTCTCTTCTCCATTTAAGTGAGTACTTATTTACATAAAGGTTTGGCATAGTTGATTATTTTTTAATTTTCTACTGCTATGGTTCATCAATTGAAGAGTTATTTTAGAGTTAACTGGGCTCTTATCATCCAGATTAAAGAAGGAGATCAGCTAACATTGCTTGACCCTTATTTTCGTGATGTTGATTTGTTCTGGAAGGAGAAGGTATGCATACTACTACAAAGATATTCTTGATTTAATGCCATGATTTGCTAATTCTTCAATGTCTTTGCAATAGAACTGGTCATTCTGATTAAGGCTTTACCTTGTTTTTATGTATATATAAAAATAGCATTACCAGTTCAAATCAATACGCCTGGATTTCTATGAACAAGTGCTTATAAATGGAAAAGCTTTGACTCCTCAACAAGCTGTTCGTACCTCAATATATGCTCAACATAAACCCTGAAAAGGCCACTGCTGAATTAGATGAGTTCTACGTGTCTTCTGGCTGTTGGTGTTGGATGCTGTGTATTCATCGAGTAAATAGACTAGTTGATACATTTTATACATGTGAATTTCTTGCCCAAGTCATGGGTCCCAATCAGATAATAGGAAAAGAAAAAAAACTTGAGAGGAAAGTTTTACATTTGGTTTTCTGTTTTGTCCATCAAGTTTTTGCCTTTGTTGAATATGATAGTTTGAAGATTCTCCTATGATGTTTTCTATGCTTTTAACAGCATGCTTATGTAAAAATCTTGTCTGTTGTTGTGTATCAAACTCTAATCTTGCACGTGCTTCATCTTTTTAAATTCCTCTATTTTGGCGAGAAAAATAAAGGGGGGATAAAAATGAAATTGCTTAGAAACTTTTCAATTCCGCCTGCGTTTATTAACATACTTTCATGCAGGGCAATGTCAATATAAAAAATATTAAATAAAAAATAATATATATAGAAAATATTAAATAAAATAATATAAAAAATATTAAATAGAACTAAAAAATGAAAATTTTCAATTTTTCACTTTTCGAGTAAACTAAAAATGAAAATAAACTAAATTCATTAATTAATTTTAAAAAATATTTTGCGACTTTCAAGTCAAAAATAATTTACTACTTCTAGAAAAAAAAAATACTTATGTCTTCAAGGTAGTATTTAAAAAAATAGAAATCATAAACTTTTTTACTATTTTAGTTGAGAAAAAAAAGTCAAAAAATTATGATTTTGTACTCAAATGTGGTAGGATACTTTAAGACTTATAGGTTTTTTTAATATTAATTTAAATTTTATTCTATTTGATAATTGGAAAAAAAAAATACACGCTTAATAGTGTAAGATTCTAATCAAGCTACCTTTCTAAACATTACATACTTTCAAAGAATATATGTCTTCACAGAATTCTCAGCAAAAAAAAGTGCTGGATTATATAATCTGAATTCATCTTTAAAACATACGGAATATAATTTCTATGACTTATATCTTTCAAAATTAACTTAAAATCGAGAAAACAGATTCGTCAAAGTACCATAAAAAAGTCTCAAACTCGTCAAAGGAGCATTGAACATACTTGGTCATGTTGACAATAAATAATTAAATATGATACTATGTCACAAATGCACTAGTAATGCTTTTATATTTTCCTCTTCAGAGAATCCCCTTGTAAAGTACAAGTCAAACCAACTATACATACGTTGTATTAAGATTAACTATGCACAATCCAATGATGATGCAAACCAACACAAACCATAAAGAAAGAAAACATAAACTACAAAAGATTCACTCATTGCAAAGGCTTTTATAAGATAAAGGGCTGAATCCCATTTATTCAAGGGACAATGGCATCAGAAAGAATATTATCTTTATCCTATAAGATGATTGGATGAACACTATTGCTGCTTATAGTAGCCACTTTGGTGAGGCGGAGGATATGGAGATGGAATGGTATAAGGAGGTCGAGGAACAGAACCAGGTTGCGGTGCTTGTGTATTGTAGTACGGACCACGCCATCCGGGATATGCTGGTTGGCCATACTCATGGTTTGCTGGTGGCGGTTGATGAACCTGAGGGGGTGGGTATGGTGAAGTTGATGACGGTGGAATGTGGTATGGAGATGGAGGCTGATGATGTTGTGCAGGACCACCATATTGGGGAGGGAGATGATGGCCATAGGGAGGAACTAGTGGCTGCTCAACTGGCTGATAGTAAGGTGCATGGGGACGAGTCGGATCTGTTTGTGTAGGGGGTCTTTGATTTTGGCTTCCCACAGAAGAGTAGTTGCTGTTAATACCACCTGTGTTTTTGTTATTATGTAAACTCAGACCAGCCACTTGTCTCTGAACATCTTCAATCATTTCCTTGCATTGGATGTTCCGCGTCATTACAAAGTCGTTGCTATGCTGCTTTACATTTGTGATTGCATCCTATTAAACAAAGAAATTGCATATTATTGCATGATAATATTTATTTTAAATAGAATCAACAGACCATATCATTCAAAAAATATCAGGAGCAATTTAAATTAAAATAATGATAACATGCAATCAATTAATAAATTGGCAAGTTTTTACATAATAGAATTAAAAATATATATAGTTGATAAGTTCTAACCTGCAGCGTAACATAGAATTTTAACCCTTCATTGATGTTGTCCTTTATTTCTCTAAATTTTGCTATGGCAGCTTCAATCTGCTTGTAGGCTTTTTCACGTGAAGCTGACAAAAATACAAGAAACCATCAGAAAGTCAACTATGATACAGAAAAGGTACACTCAAATTGGAGCATTCAGCATGAAATGAAAGTAAAAATAAAAAACTGAAATTTCATGTACATTAATGCAATCGAGAAATTTTTCTTTTACTGGTTAATGTGATTAGTCATAAAATTTTATGTGCGGTATTAAACATAATCTGAAAACAAACTTAACCTTGTCAACATGAAGGTAAGTTATATGCACTAAAATATCAAATAAATAATATAAATAAGAAATATTGGATTGGATATTTTATATTTTCTATGTTTGTATTAATTTGAATTATGTTATAAATAACTAACAATTTATAACTCAGATCCCATTAATTAAATTCCTATGCATACACATATTTCGGTTATGTTAGCCTGCTTAAAACCACATTCAATCTAGAAAAACAACCCAATGTGCCTTACCTTTGTAATCTTCAAGATTAAAGATAACAGAGAACTCATCATTTTGAGCCTGTGAACAATGGCAAACAATTATCAGAATCACATCATTAAAATTTATCACTTCCTCCACCACCATCTATCATAAGCAAATAGAAACACCAACAAAGGAAATATTCAACCATAATGGCAGATAACCTGAATTTTTTGGTTTCACAGTCAAAGTTATTGGTTTCATAATGGAAGCTTGTATATGCTACTAAAGTAGTTACTTGGGAATTAGTTAGCAGTGATAATCAAGAATCTAGAAGATAGAGGGGGAATATTTCTTTTCTTATATGCATTAGCATTAGTTTGCTTTAGATGGGTTACGGGTATACAAAAATAAACACCTGGATCTGCAGCAACAATTGCTCTTGAGCCTCGATATTTTGAGCTATTTCTTCACAAATATGGCCATATTTTGCTATCTCCTTCTTGAAGAGATCATCATAAGAACCAGTGGATGTCATCAACTTTGGTAATATATCATCCTGAAGATATATATACAAATATAAGCAAATAGTCACACATGATTTCAGCATCTCTTGCATCTACTTTTCTCTCTTTCAACAAACTTCATTTAAAAAATTTCCTTGTGCACTCAACAGTCAACACATGAATATATTTTACTACCATTGAATCCCATGTTGCTCCCTAATATCATCACAAAAACAAAATCATTCCACAAAAAAATAATGCTTCTTCCCATAGAGAACCAAACTACACATAAATATAGGTTTAATACAAGGTACAGGTACTCATGCTGTCAATATACATTTACAGTTGGAATTCTTTTTTCTATTTCTTTCATTTACATTTTAATACCTTTTGCAGCTTTAAATCAACCTTATAAGGTTATGCTTCATATGATCACCAATGAATAAAATATTCTGACAAAAGTGAAAGCAAATCCCAATTCACTAATATACCCAACTATTGCATGCTTTAGAATTTTAATATAGCTTACCATAATGAAAATAATAACACACCCATCAATTCTAATGACTCTCATCAGCCTCATGCAGCTCATGATTGGGATTAAGGACTGGAGCAACTCATGAAATTACAATAAAAATGGAACAAAAATATAAATATACTGGACTAAAATCCCCCAGGTTGTTTGTCCCAAGTCAGGGTGTGCATGGTTGAGTTTGTGCAGTTTGCATTGCAGTGGATAGAATAGGTTGATTTTACCCCCTCTAAAGTGAGTGATTCACTTTAGAGATGAAAATAAGGAATCTCAAACATTGATAAGAAAATCAAGGGAGATTTTAACAAATATCTATGATTTGTTATGCTTGTGTATGTAATTATCAACCATGGATTATCTCATGATTCTTATCAGAAGTTAAGATTCATTAATTTTCTTAGCAAAATATGTGTAATCCCTAATTACCCTAAGAAAACATATTGGACAAAGGATATTAAATGTTGCATTCAGAAAGGGGAGAAGCACGCATTATATGCAAACAACAGGAGAGAACTTTGTAATATTACTTCAATGTCATTGAATGTCACCAGAAAACCAACAAGTTGAGCATAAACAATGCATATAACTTGAAGGAAAGACAAAAGCATATTTCACGTCTTCAGATGATAAGACAGGAAAATTTAGTTTATACAAGAAGAAACACCTAATTATGTGAATAAACCTTATCAGGCACACCTTTCGTTTCATCTCTTTAAGCATATCTTCAAGACCAGCCCTTTGAGCTCCTAGAGTTTCTAGTTGCCTCTGCATTAGTCAGCACAAAGATTTCAACATGCATCATAAACACAGTAAATGAAATATTGTAGCTGCATTTAACATTACATCCTGTCAAACAATTAAAATATTTACAACAATATTCTGAATTTACATTAAAATGCACATTAAACTACGACATTAAACAACAGCTGCATAAATTTAAACTCAAGAAATGGTTATGGATTTTATTTCTCAGAAGTCAAAAATCATAATATAACAATAACAAGACCAAAACCAGCATACCAAGCTTTGCTTGAGAGATCCCACAATAGCATCTTCATTTTGATCAAAAGACATAATCGGCCTTGCCAAGCTTGGAAGTGCAGATTCAATCTGATTAAAAAAATCAGAGATTCAATGACTTAACAATGTTTTCTGATAACACTGAGAAGCAGACAAGTCATAACAAATAGTTCAACAATTTACCGGACGGGCATCAAGGATCGACATGAGTGCTGAATGTTCTCTAACAGAACGCTCAATCCTACCATCACTTTCGGAAGCTTGCTTCAAGTTACCTGCAAATCTGTTTAGCCTATCCTGCAAGTTCTTGGTCAAGGTGCTTGATTGAGGCCTGGTCCATTTTGTGCCAAATTGGCTTCTAAATTGAGAATCTTCCCTTGCTTCCTTCTGCAACAATTCCTCAGTCTGGACCAGCAACTCTTGATTCACCCTCCTTAGGTCCTTAAGCTGCTGCAACTCTGCTTCCAAACCAGCAGGGCCCCCACTGATCTGCACAGCCTCCACATCTTCTTTGAGACTTGTTGGTAGAGTAAAATTTCCTTCCAAAGCAAGAATGGAATCTGGCAGCTCCATTTCCTTAAGCCTAACTCGGGTTAGCTCACTAGCTTGCTGCAACTTTTCAGCTTGTGTTCTTATAACGTCATCTACCATTTCAGTATACCGGGAGAGGGCCTTTGCACTATTGTCGGGAACAAGACTTGCAAACATCTTCTCTTTGCTTGCATCTAGCACCTCATTCATCACCATGGACTTCACCATAGAAAATGCCGGAAGAGGCGGTAACGAACTTGGTGAAGGAACTCTCATGAGGTAAACCCTATCATTCTCCTTGACTGCCCTTTCAAGGTTCCGGTTAATATTGACCTCTAACTTTCCAATTGCATCTAGAATTTGCGCCGCAGCACCCTTAGAGCTCTTCTTCGCCTCAGTCAGCACATTAACAGCACTCCGTAGTCGTGCAATCTCCTCTGCTATCTCCTCTTTATCATGCAGCTCCAAACCATACCTATAACAAGCTTCCGCATAAAACAGTGCTGCCTTTAACTGCACGTGAACTATCCAGGACTTATCAAAATGCTGGCTCAAGGGCACAACATTGAGCGCAGCTAAAGCTTCCTCATAATATATCCCAACCTACAAGTACAATATCTCAAATAAAAGTCAGTTCTCAGCCAAAAAAACAAAACATGTGTCACAAGATCAACAAATCAGTTATCAAAGCATGATTCATAGTTAAAATTACACTCGCCAAAGAGTTCTAAAGCTTGATACAGACTCAAGAAACCCCAATGAGCTTCTACCATGTGTGACTTAGCGTGAAAGGACTGATCACACCGGTTCAATGAGTGTGCCTTCTAGAAACCATTATATTGGGCCTAAGAATCAAATACCCACCTTACACCTATCCTTGACCAGACAGTCTACAAAAAACCACTGGTCAAAGTTGCCAAACAATTAGCAGCATTTGCATAAAAAGTATCATATTCACAATCAAAATTGTTCATGCTAAAGAGCGCAGTCCTAAAGCTCGATACAAACTCAAAAAAACCCAGTGAGCTTCTACCATGAGTGAAAGGACTGATCATGCATGTTCAATGAGTATGCCCTCTAAAAAACATTATATTGGCCCAGGGATTAGACGCCCACCCATCCTATGTGGAGCTCTTCAACTTTGAAAAAGGTTTAACTTTGAAGCCTGTGATCATTGATCATATTGGGAGAATGTTGGTTCACTTCTGCAACATTTTAGAAGTGGATACAGGTGTGAGTGACTTCGATCAGTCGAAGAGCTCCACATAGGAAAACTCAATGGAATTCATAATTGTCTCGATACTTTTTTCTAATTGTCTAAAATAGTCAAGAATTAAGATCATTCTAATGCCCCCTTTTGCCATGCATATACTGAACTAACAGTTAGGATAAGCACGAATATGAAAGCTTCAATAAACGCGGATACCCCTAATACATGAAACTCATTGCCCATGCATAAAGAAAAACCATTTCAACATAAAGAAAACAACAAAAATGAGAGAAAAACTATAATAACGGAATCGAAATTGTGACCAATCATCTTCACAATCACTCAACTCAAGCATCGAACATGAAAAAATGATTATAAGTCAAAACATAGAACAAACTAGCACCGGACCTGCCTAGAGATCTTGGCACAGACAGCGGGAGTGCTCCCTTTGGCAATGGTGTTCTCGAAGACGCACTCCTGCGCCTGCGCTAGCATGAGCTTCTCCAGCATTCCGGCGCACTCCACGGACAAATCGACAGTGGTGTAACTCCCAACAGAGGCCTTCATGGAGGCGTTGTCGCGGAGGAAGGCGAAGGATCCGGCAGCGGCGATGAAGGCGTGGGAGGCCTGACGGCGGCCGTCCACGGTGTTCCGATCATATGACAAACCAATCTGGCTGTAAACGGCGCCCAAATTGAAGAGCACGGAGGCCTTCTCGAGGTGGATATTCTGCTGCGAGGCCTTCTGCTTGGGCTTGAAGGTGTCGAACCAGACGAAGGTGAGGGAGTTGACGTGGTCCGGGTCGGAGGAGATAGGGAACCGCGTCTCCACGAGACAGAGGGATTTGTAGTAGGTTTGGAGGAGGTCGCGGCGCGCCGGGAGCGACGGATCGGAATGGCGCTCCACGTCGGAGCGCAGTTGCTTCAGGGTTTGGAGATCGTCCTCGAGGTTCTGCGCCTCGCGCTCGGAGTAGTGGAAGGCCACGTAGTTGCGGAGACGGCGGTACAGATCTACGCTGTTCGTTTTCTTCTCGAAGATCGCCAGCATGATGTTTGCCGCGGCGGGAGACGACGGCGACGCGGCCATGGCAAGAGAAGAAAAATTTCTCAGAAAGTTTGATTAATTACAATTTGGCGTGGATAAACAAAGTAGTACCAAACAAAAACTCCTTTTTTTTCTCTCTGCGTTGCTTAAGCAAGCGTAACTACCCTTCTCTTCTTCTGTGTGTTGTGTACCCACGGAGTGTGGATTTTGTTTCCTTTCAAGGGTGGAGCGGATGAGCAAGCGCTGCTATGACCGACCAATCAAATATTATGCCCCATCAGAGGGTTTTGAATTTCGGACATCACACGTTAAAGAATCCAATATGAGGAGGTTAAAAAAAAAATATAAAAGACAAAAGAATAAGATGTTGGTATCAAAATTTGGAAATTGCAACTAAATAAGGGTTTCCAACTATGAATTTGAATAATGAATAAAGGTTTAGAAATAACTTTTACTTTTATAATGTGAAATATGGGTTTTCAACCTTTATTTATTAGTTAATATGTTAACAAGATAATAATATATAATTATATAATTCAAATAATAGATAATATCTAAAAAAATCGAAATGTATATATTAATAAAGGTGAATATATGTATAGTAATCTTACATTAATGATCACATATAATTTTACCATTTTGTATTATACATAAGATAACAGAAAAAATATAAAAAAAAGAAGACAAAAAAATGAAAAAAAAACTAAAAAATGATTATATGAAATATAGAGATAATAATATATCTAACAATTCACTAAATTTATATTTTTCATATATTAAATAAATAAAATTAAATAAAGTTTAATGTCACTTACTCCATTATATTTTTTTCATTATTATACATTACATTAAATTTTGAAAGTTAAATTTTTTATTATAATCTTTTATATTTTTATTTGAGTCCTTTTTTCATATTTTCGATTGCAATATTACTGGTTCGGTTAACTATTTTTTAAAAAAACAGTTAATTTAAAAGAATGACAGCTAAAAGCTGTCTTTAGCTGTTACTATGTGTTTTTTTTTATCCTCAACCCCTGAAGTAACTTCTTGAACTCTCAATCGCAAATCCAAAAAAAGCCACCATGGATCCCAATCCCAATCTTAGATCCCAAAAATTTCTCCCTTTCTTCTAAGTACTTCTTCCTTCGACAGTTTCAGATTGTAAATGAAGTCGGCAATTTCAAATTCACGACCAACCATCCCTTTATATGCAAAAACTTGTCCAATAAACTTAACAAATGAACTCTAACACCCCAAAGAAGCTACTTCTAGACATAGCACGTTCTTGGCGAGTTTGTGTTCCTCGTAGTATTGCAATGGTTGGGAGGTCGAAGATGAATGGAGGCGCCGACATTCGACTATGGTGAATGTGGTTCAAAGGAAAGAAGATGAATAGAAACAAGAGGCAATATACCGTCTTCGGCGCCGTGATCTGAGAGTTATGAACATTTTTGTTGTGGAGTTCTCTCGATCTGGTTTTTCCCTTAATGAGTTTGGGACTTTTGGTTGATTTGGGGTGTGATGATTCTTTGTTGTGAAAATTAACGGGGGGTTTGTTGTTTGATAACTTGGTGCTTGTAGATCTAGGTTTTCGATTGCAAGGTTCCCCGTTGAACTTGGTGCTTGCAGCCTTGGTGGTGTTGCGGATGTGGTTGAAGAAGAAGATGAATAGGGGAAGATGAGTTTTTTAGTGAATTATTTTTTAACATAAAATAGTGACTATTTTTAAAAAAAATGATAGGTTCAACTTAAAAAAGCCAGTAATCTCCGGACACCTCCACTTCTGCAACCACCGCACCACCCTGAACCCCATTGTCATCACCATTGTACCATGAGAAAGCTCTTCTTTTTCTCTGCCGAACTATTTTGCAGCAACAGGGAGCAACACAAAAGTAAAAAAAAGAAATTGCCATGAGTCAAAATATGAGACATTAGATTAATCTAACGGATCAAAATGATTATTAATATGAATTTTAAGATAATTTTATAAAATTCCACAAATTATCATAAAAATAATTTTTAATTAAATGTCAGAATAAAATTATTTTATATTATTTATGTATAATTTTTTTATCTTTAAGAATATATTAATTAATTAATTAATTAATTAATTAAAATTTAAGAAAAATATAAGGCAGGTTTTTTCACGTTCTTTCTTTAGTTTGATAAAACTTAAAAGAGATACAATTGTGTTTAAATTTTTCACCCCTAACCTCAAATCTATCCGGTCATTTACTAGCGTTTATTTTATGGAATTATCTTATATTTTCGAGAATCGCATCTGGACAAATATTATAAAAATGTTATTCTTTGACATATAAACATGTATTTGGTAAACTTTTAACATTATTAACAATGTTTTTTAAGTTTTAAATTAATAAATGAAAAAAAAGTAAAAATGAAAGTTATAGTAAAATTAGAAAATAACATTTTGAGAATATAAACTTTCTCACCATTAGCATGAGAATAAAATACAAATTTGTTGAGAATAAAAGATATTCAAAAATATTTTTTCTTGATAACTTCCTAACAAATGTATAGCTTCCTAATAAATATAAAAACAAACATTTTCATCTAAGTATTTTTAGAAATATAAAATAATTTCCAAATAAACATCCCTTAAAAATAAAGATGCAAAATGTCAAATTTATCTCATTACATATCTAATATTTAACTCGATCACATAGTTGAATATTTTTTTGTCAAAATCACATATATTTTTATAAAAGATAATATTGATCAATTAAAGTAAGATTTATACGAGGAAAAATTAAAATAATACTATTTAAAAAAATTATAAATTTGGGACTGTTTTGAAACTATTTATAAATATGAGGTTGTCAAACACGTTCAAGTGATGTCTGTACATGCTTCATTTTTCACCAATTTTTTTATGATATTCAAACAAATGATTATTTTGTGGGACATCGATTGATACAGGCAAAGTGTGTGTTTCATCACATTTTCTGGACTTTTAGACAGTATTGCGAGGCTTTTAAATTTTGCAAACTCATCATTCAAATTGATGGGACTCATTTATATGGCAATTATAAAGGAAAATTGTTGATTATCACAACTCAAGATGGAAATAATGAATGTCTGTCATTGACATTTCCCAATGTTGAGGGAGAGACTTTGGAAGCCTGTGAATACTTCCTTGCTAACATTCGCTTGCACGTTACCCAAATGCAAAATATATGTCTCATTTCAGATAGGCATCCGAGCATATTATCTGCTCTGGAGAATCATGATGGTTGACAACCACCTTGTGCGCGTCACGTGATTTTCCTTCGTCATAGGTAGTAATTTTAATCAAAGGTTCAATAATGAAAAATTGAAGAAGACCCTGATGAATTTAGGTATGCTTAACAACTATTTTGAATATATTAAATGGATATATCTGTAAACGGAATAGTGTTAATGATATGATTATTTTGCAGGTTATACTCCCTCTATAGTTGATTTTGAGATAACATTTGCACGATTTCATGATACCAGTCCTCAAGTTGCAGAATGGATTGACAGCATCCCTAAGGAAAAGTAGACACATGCGTATGACGTATATGGCAAAAGATATGACCATATAACAACAAACTTGTCTGAATCAGTAAACAGGGTTTTGAAGGGAGCAAGAAGCATGTCTATCACTGGTCTGGTGAAGCACACGTACAACATATTGGTTCACTATTTTGTATGCAAGGATCAGGGGGCTGCTTCAAAACAACATTGCAAAAATGTGGTTGATGCTATGAGGCATAATCAGTCCCTTGCTACAGCCCACCATGTACGCACATATAACGTTGATCAAACATTATTTGAGGTGGACGAGGGCTGGGAAAGGTCATATTCAGTCAACCTTGCAAAGCATTTTTGTCATATGGCAAGTTTAAGGCCTTCAAATACCCATATAATCACGCTGCAACTGTTATTTTACATGTTCATCAGAATCCTTTTCAGCATGTGGATGATGTCATGACAGCCAATTGGTAATGAAGGTGTTATTCCACCGAGTGAAGATCCAGTTCTCATACCTAACATGTCAATGTTTCATGCAAAGGGTCGTCCAAGGTCCAGTAGAATACGTAACAAGATGGACGAAGTCGAAACAAGTCAAAGACGCGTTAAATGCGGTATTTGCAAGCAAGTTGGACATAATCGGAGAGCTTGTCCTAATCATGGTGCTATTTCATGATTTTGTAATGATGTTTGTTTAATTAGTGGTATGTTAAAGTATTTCATTTATAAATATGTTATATTACCCATGTACGACTTGTTTTATTATATTACGCATCATGTTTTGCATGTGATTACACATACGATGATCAGGTATTCAAAATGGAAAACTAAATAACAAATTAAGTGGACAAATATGGGACTCATAAATACATGCTAAATAAAGTCCTGCAAATTAATATAACTAATCAAATAAAGTCCATTACAAACCACAAAAAATATAAACACAATGTAAATTAAATCTAAGACTCTGGTGGCCACTAATATTGACGCGTCTGACGATCAGGTACCCTCCGTCTAGCCTCTGTTGAGAAGGGTCTGCCTGCGAAGGCTCTACATCTGGAGGTGGACATGAAGTTGCCTGCTTTGGAGATGATGGCCGAGGATGATTAGGAGGTGTGGGGTGGCATGTGGTACATGTGATGGCCAACCCCCACAACCGACTGGAGAATAATCAACCTAAGAGAGCAGGCGGTCAAGATCGGCACCACTCCAATCCGCAGCAGGTACGTGATTATTGCTCCCAGAAGTTGCAACCCCCAACGTCCCCTTGTGACATGGCCATAGCAGTAGCGTAATATACAGGCTGCATTTGGGAGTCTGTCGGTGAAGGAATATGACTCTGCGTACTGAATCCCTCATACTCCATGTCCCCCTACTGAGAAGCCTCATAATACAAAGGCTGATTGCCGTATGTAAAACCTATCAGTGGAGGCCTAAACCAACCATTAGTGCGAGGCTTAGGAGCTTCTATGGGCTCAGGAACATGGTGCATGGCTTTCTATCGACGCTCTATCACATGTCCCTTCTGTCTACCACGGGCAACGTCAAAATATACCTGTGGGTCGTCCTGAAGTTGGGATGGGGGTGCATGTGGGCCTGCCCCCTCCAGGCGAGAGGTCTCTCTAAAGATAGCAATGATGTGACCAATCTTTTCATGCACCCATTCGACGGTGTAGTGCAGCACTGCTCATGACCAGTCGCAAAGTATAGCATCTCCAGGTCATCAATCTATAAATTAAAAAACAAATACATTAGTCCAAACATTAAATCCATCATAATGAATATAAGTACACAAATTATAATTAAACAAAACTTACACCACGGCCAATCTCGGCAGCCCTCTTCGACACATAGCGCTTCCCATTTTCCCTGAACCATGTACTCATCATGGTTTGGTGACATCAAGCCATGCAGTAGATGGGGCATGTCGATGTGTCAGTTCCTAACCTCCTATCGCCGTATATAGGGTCTTAGCTTATGGACTTGGTTATCTTGTAGTTTACCTCGCAAGGACAGGTCATGCACATGTATCTCATCTCAACAAAGGGAATCTAATGTCAGGCGATACCAAAGAAGCTCGTGTGCTCAAAACCGGCCTAAAGCATTAAACCTAATTTCAAAATAACTGACATTAGAATACTTATAAGACTCATTAATACATACTTAATAACATAAAATAATAACACATACCTGTGTCCGTAATGCCACTCCGACTGAGTTGGCTGAGGAATAGTTGGAGCAATGGGTGGGAATTTGAATCACGCCCATACTTGAAGAAGCACATGACACCCACCAATGTCACTTCTCTGTGGATCTATATAGTCGCACATTTGTCTAAACAAATGTGCAAGGACCGCAGAGTCCCAACTATATCTACCTATCTCTTCGAAGTCCCCTCCAAGCAACGGGACGCAATGAGCGGCAACAGTGCTCCCCCCAGATCTGTCACATAGGAGCCATGCTCCAAGAATACACGCAATGTGAGCCTTCGTAAACCACACGACGTACAGGGGATCCGCTGTAACATCCTAAATAATTTTACTTACTTATTTAATTACTTAAATTATTTTATTATTTATTATATTTTATTTAATCCTTTGTCTTAAAATAAAGTTAGAAACAAAAGAAATTAATACAGTAGGAACTAGATACATACATCATATTTCATTACAAAATACTTCTCATATTTCATATTAGCTTTAATTTACATTCTCATTCCTCGTAGTACTGCAACATTCTTATTTATTTACAGAGTTCCCATTCCCTCATTTAAACATAGTCTCCATTGCTATCCTCTTCACTGAGCACGATGATGTGATCTGTGGTAGGATTTGGATACACAAGAGCAAACTGAAGAAAGGGATCATAGGGATTAAATGCTTCACTAAAGACTGAGATGTGGAAATGGGAAAACCATCATTAGCCGAGATGTGGAATTCAATGAAGAAGAGGAATGGAGTTGGGGTCTACATAATGAAAACTACAACTTACTTCCCAACTTAATGGAGGATGAAGAAATGGAACAACCAACAATGGAGCAAGAAAGAGAAGACACTGTTACTCCACCAACTTCACCGATGGAAGAACCAATGTCAGCTGGAAGTTCAAGTGAAAGAGTACCACGCTTCAAGAGCTTACAAGAACTTTATGAAGTAACGGAGAATCAAGATAATCTCACCCTTTTTTGTCTCTTTGCTGATTGCGAGCCAGTAAACTTTCAAGAAGCTGTCCAAAGCAAGAAATGGAGAGATGCTATGGACGAAGAAATCAAGGCTATCGAGAAGAATAACACATGGGAGTTGGCCTCACTTCCCAAAGGGCACAAGGCGATTGGTGTAAAGTGGGTCTACAAAGC
>PYAF01002933.1:485753-510437 GCA_007407185.1 Glycine tomentella | reverse complement strand
CGGAGAATCAAGATAATCTCACCCTTTTTTGTCTCTTTGCTGATTGCGAGCCAGTAAACTTTCAAGAAGCTGTCCAAAGCAAGAAATGGAGAGATGCTATGGACGAAGAAATCAAGGCTATCGAGAAGAATAACACATGGGAGTTGGCCTCACTTCCCAAAGGGCACAAGGCGATTGGTGTAAAGTGGGTCTACAAAGCTAAAAGAAATGCCAAAGGACAAGTTGAAAGATACAAGGCACGATTGGTAGCAAAAGGCTACAGTCAATGAGTAGGAATTGATTATGACGAGGTATTTGCTCCTGTTGCTCGCTTAGAAACTATTAGACTAATCATTTCTTTGGCAGCCCAAAATAAGTGGAGTATACACCAAATAGATGTAAAGTCAGCATTTCTGAATGGAGTCCTTGAAGAAGAAGTATACATCGAGCAACCAGCAGGATATGAAGTCAAAGGACAAGAGGATAAGGTGTTGAAGTTGAAGAAGACACTCTATGGGCTAAAGCAAGCACCGAGGGCATGGAATAGTCGAATCGATCAATACTTCCAAGCAAATGGTTTCACTAAATGCCCTTATGAGCATGCACTTTATGTTAAGCTCAAAGATGAAGATATTTTAATCGTGTGCTTGTATGTTGATGATCTAGTCTTCACCGGAAATAATCCAAGGATGTTTGAAGAGTTCAAGAAGGTAATGAAGAAAGAGTTTGAGATGACAGACATTGGGCAAATGGCATACTATCTGGGCATTGAAATCAAGCAGAAAGAAGAAGGAATTTTCATCACTCAAGAAGGGTATGCAAGAGAGATATTGAAGAAATTCAAGATGAAGGATTGCAAGCCTATCAACACCCCAATAGAATGTGGAGTCAAGCTTTCCAAGTATGGTGAAGGAGAATATGTTGATCCTACTTTGTTCAAAAGCTTAGTTGGGAGTTTGCGCTACCTGACATGCACTAGACAAGACATCCTCTATGTTGTTGGATTCATTAGTCGCTTCATGGAGTCTCCAACTACTACACACTTGAAAGCTGCAAAGAGAATTCTTCGCTACATTAAAGGTACTATTGACCTTGGCTTGTTATATTCATCTTTTAATGAATATAAACTTGCTGGGGATAGTGATTGGGCTGGAGACACGGACGATAGAAAAAGCACCACTGGATTTGTGTTCTTCATGGGAGATACTGCTTTCACATGATTGTCGAAGAAACAACCTATTGTCACTCTGTCTACTTGTGAAGCAGAGTATGTTGCAGCTACATCATGTGTCTGCCATGCTATTTGGCTGAGGAACTTGCTTAAGGAGTTGAATATGCAACAAGAGGAGCCAACAAATATTTATGTTGACAACAAATCTGCAAGAGCATTAGCAAAGAATCCGGTCTTCCATGACAGGAGCAAGCACATTGATACACGCTATCATTATATAAGGGAATGCATTGCAAGAAAGGAGGTGCATATAAAGTATGTGAAGTCTCCAGAACAAGCTGTAGATATCTTCACCAAGCCACTCAAGAATGAAGACCTTGTCAAGATGAAAAGATTGCTTAGAGTTACAAAATTAAGTTTAAGGGGGAGTGTTGAATATTAAACTTAATTTAGTTTTTGATCCATTGGGCTTAATTGTTAAATGACCCAATATCTAGAAATATCTAAGTGTGTAGACCAAATTCTAGAGTGATCCACTCTAGATTGTTCCATAGAAATATCTAGAATAGATTAACCTAGAAACTACCATGGAAATATCTAGGCTAGGAAAATTATGGAGAATTTTAGAGAAAGAATTATAGTCACTAGTTAAGAGTTGTGTTGGCACAATCCTAATCATTAGTTAAGGAGGTGTCACTAGTATAAATAGGGGTCATATCCACCATCTTGTACTAAGCCAAAGCCAAAGCCAAAGTGAGTAAGAATTGAGTTGTAATAAAGAGTTCTCTTCCTCCAAATTTTTCTAAACCTTTCCCTTCTCAAATATCCCCCTTCCAACAAGTGGGTGGCCGGATTGAATGAGTGTGGCCGGTCTTCATTGAACATGAGTGGCCGGGTTCTTTGGGTATGGTGGCCGGCTTAGGTGTGGTCATCCTATTTAAGAGGTAGGGAAACTTAAGTCGGCAAAAAGGGGAGGCTGAGTTAGTTGTGAAAGCTTTACAAGAATGCAGGAGTAGAAGTAAAAGAAAACGGAACTCGGTAGGTGCAGGGGTTTAGGAGTGCATAAGTGGTATGCAGGTGCACGACGAGACATGCATCATGCATGAATATAAGTGCCGAGGTGTGTGAAAATGTTACCGGAATGCCGAGAGGTGCTTGTGCATGTATGCCTGTAATGGATATATATTAACTGACCGAAGTATATATATAGCTGCTCCTAGTTTGTTGAAAACGAAGCAAGGTTGGGTATTTACACACTTTTGGTTTGGGTATCCTTATTTTATTATTTTATGAACACTAGATGAATACCAAACCCAGGAAAACTAAAGTGTTGTAAGCCGAGAACAAAAGCTGAGAGGAAAACATTTATAAACTATTAATTTTCTAAATTCACGCATATTCAATGTCCTTATATATATTTTATGTCCTTGCACATTATTGCTAACAATCATCGTATCCTCTTTACATTTTAACATTGTAAAACTAAAATTATTAACTAAACTAAAGGCTAAATATGGCCTATTAAATATAGAACTGAAAATTTCTTATTTTCTAATTTAGAGATTGAAGCCCAGCCTACCTTTGAGAGTTTTGGTGAATTGAGTAGGGACTATCTGGACCAGTATCAGGATAGAAAAAATTTTACGTGAGAGGAAGTGGGAATGATAGAAAGTTTATGAAGAAAGGAAGCTGTTATGTTTTGTTGGAACTATTAGTTAATTTAGAATTGGAATATATCCAATTGCACAAGGGTCAGAATCTGAGTAGTCAAGAGGAACAATATAATCTACTACAACTGTACAAAAACAATTTAAACAGAACCTGTACGATAAGTATGAATCAGAAACAGATGCAAAGAGATGAAAGGATCCGAGCCCAACAATGTTGTCTCCTTAAGACAATTTGTTCCCTCCAATTGATGCCAAAGGTTAATGAACAATTGTCTCCCAGGATAGAACGGATCACGTCTGAAGATTGATGGCACTTCAAATCAACAGCCCAAACGAACAAAGACAATGCTTGAGGAACCACAGAGTTATGTGATATGAAATGCACTAGTGTCTAAGCGAGACTATCAGAAAAGTTAACTATCAGTTTTCTACTTCCTTGTTTTCTCCTTTCTTCCTTTTTTTTCTTTTCTGACTGTCTCTGTGTCTATTTATAGACAACAAACAACCCTGGTGAAGAGTTATCAGTAAACCATCGCGACTCTTGGCGATGAACCATCGCGACTCTTGGCGATAAACCATCGTAACCGTTGGTTATCGGAGCGGTTGGGAGTAGTTATTTTTCTAACCTTTCCCAAGAGCGGTTATAAGTAGTTACTATTTTGAATTGTTAACCGCCTCTTATTCATAACTCATAGAGTTTAAACAAAAACTCCAACATGTTTTTGGTGTAAGCGTTTTCTAGGCGCAGAGATATTTATAATGTTATATTTGGTTGGATTATAACTGAAGCTGCTGGAGGCTTTCTTTTGATGGTTTGTTCCTCTTAATGCCACCTTAGCTTCTTCAACAGATTTTTAAAGATTTGGGTTATTAGAGGAATTTTTTTTTTTCACGTGGCTAAAGTCTCTAAATTGTCTTTATTTTAATAAATCTTTTTATTTTATTATTATTATAATTAAGATCATAAATATATATATATATATATTTAATTTATTCAATTCAGAATTACATTCCTGAATATGTCGCATGCGTGCGACATGTAGAAATCCAGCATGTCCTAACAACTCAGCAACAATGTCAACTGTATTGTCATGATCTGCCACCCCCCCAGCACCACTTTAATAATGTAATACCTTCAAATTAAATTACATTAAAAATAATTATCCTAACTTACTAAATATAACATAATGTACGTCGCTAATAATTTTGTAGGTCGCCATAGTTTAGTTTGGAGAAAAACTAAACTTAACTAAATTGAACTATAAAAAAAGTTCTAAAAACTAAACTAAACAATTTACTATTAATCACAAATTAAACTAAACTAAACGATAACTTTAATAAAGTAGTTCTAACTAAACTAAATTAAATAACTTTAATAAAATAATTCTAAATTAAAAACTAAACTAAACTATCATAAGTTCAAGGAACTTTTTTTTTTGTTGAACTAGTTCAAAAATTGATTTTGCTAATTAAACTAGTTTAAACTAAACTAGTTTAGCAATTGAACTAGTTCAGTGTAGTGGTTCAAAAATTAGTTATATCCTAAATTTTTATATTCGTACGGGTACCCCAACTCATGAGAAGGAAAATAAATGAAATTTTATACTAAATTCTTAAGTCTCATTTTTACCTCTAAAGGTATAACACACTACATTTGTCATTAATTTTCAGCCTGAAATTGCACAGTGCTGTCATAACAAATAATTACACAATGTATGAAGAAAATAATTTAGTTTTATAAAACTAAACTATTTAATAAATTATTTTAGTTTTAGAAAAATAAATTATTTAATATAGTTCAATTTTGATTTTAATACAAATAGTTTAGTTTTTTTTAGTTTAGTTTAGATTAGTTATCTAATAGTTTACTTCAAAATAGTTTTTTGAACAACCCTACTAAAAACTATGTAACAATTTCTAACAATTTTTTACGAAGCTAACATCTACGCCACTAAAAATTATAACAATTTCATATGATCCTAACAATTTTCTAATTCAATAATATAATATTAAATAATATGTAAAATTATTAAATTCACTTAATTGTTGGTGGAACTTTGCAGAAATAACTCATTCACAAAACTCTAGAGAAAAAGTTAAAAAAATTTTAGAGAGAAGGTGAAATGATAAATATGGTAAAAATGTTAAATTTTTTTGCATATATAAGGCTCAAACATGCTCAAATTAGGCGTGTTCAATCACGTCCAATTTGAACGTATTTGACAGTCTCATATTTATAAATAATTTTAAAATATCACATTTTATAATTTTTTTACTAAAATAATATTATTTTATTTTTTTTCCTTTATATTGGTTAAACACTTTTTCCTTTGAATTTTTTGAGTCATTTATCCATAAAAATTTTGTATAATAAAAATCCAACAAACAAATTAATATGTTATATAAAATATTTTCTCATATATGTGAATACAATAAAACGTTATACCATTACATGAATAATCGTGGGTTAAAAAATTATTCATTTAAGTATTTAATTGAATATTTGGATGTTTAAATCTAAACTTAAAAATATAACTAAAAGACAATAATAATAAAAGTCTTTGTGGCGTGCACCGCGTCCGCGTGGTCATCGACCAACGGGGTTTATGCGCGTGAAAGAATCCGGTCCGGTTCAAGATGAGAGAAAAGCTAAAGCGTGTGTATAAATGAAAATAGTATTTGTTACGGATACGGACGTCCCACACCCGTATCCTTCCAATTAATGAATCCCGCCAGTCACGGATTCCTCTTTGATGACGAAGGAGCAGTTACCGGCCAACAATCCCAGATTCCCGGCTCAGGCATAATGGGGGAGGATTCTGCGGCCACGACCTCGGAAGTGGAAAGCCCCGCTCCAGGCCCAGACGGAGGCTTATAAGGTAAAGACACTCGACGGTGAAAGGTATGCACTAATCATTCCGACTCTTCTCCTTCATTTCACACGGCACACACAGCACCCCAACTGCCTCCGTGTCAGTGTGATCTTGTCTTCTGTCGTTGGTCTTACCATCGTAGACCAACAGGGAAGAGTCAGGTCCTACAACAATACCACCGGCGACATCGCCGGACATCCCTGTTATCACATAACAGAACATTGGCGCCGTCTGTGGGGAAGATAAACTTCGATTCCCACCTACCATCAATGGCTAACACAAGAAGACACCACGCAGAGAGGAATGGAGAGCCACCCAGGGGGGATCGACGAGAAAACGTGGTGGTGGAAGACGCCCTTTCACACACAGACTCATCCCCCATGGGACCAGACATGCCGCCTCCAGGTAGTCCACACCAAGAGGTGCAACACGATGCTTCCCAGCGTTTCATACAAAACGCTCTCCAGACCCTGCTTACCAGAATGGAGAACTTGGAGAAACGATATGAACTCCAGCGGCAGGAGGATATCCAACGCATCACCGCCCAGTTCGAAGAACGAGACAACAGACAGAGGGAGGAAGAGCGACGCCAGGATGCCGACAAAACAAACAGTCGGGACATCCCGACGTCAGTACCGTCGATTCCCATCGATGGAACAAGATACGAAGATAGAGTGGAACGAGAAAGAACGCCCCCGGAGGCACGTCTAGTACACTCGGCCGCTGCACCAAACCCGACTTCGGACAGACAAGCAAGGATAGGGCCGAGCAGAGGAACCTACCAAAGGAAATACCGTAGGGGCCACCAGAACAACAGCCCGTTTGCTGACCAGATAGTCAACGCCCAGTACCTAGAGGACTTTGACGGATCGTTCCTGTCAAGGTATGACGGGAGCCAGGACCCACAAATACACATCGACGAGTTCGATATGCAGATGTGCGTACGGGGCATCGATGAACCGATCATATCGAGAATTTTTGCTACCACACTAACAGGAGCAGCCCAGGTATGGTTCCACTCACTACCTCCCCGATCTATACATAACTTTGAAGACTTTGGACAGAAATTCTTGCTGAATTTTGCGACAAGCAAAAGACAGCCAAAGTCCCAGTTCGCTCTAGGGAAGATCAGACAGGGGGCGAGCGAGACACTGCAGAGCTATTTGGACCGATTCAAGGAAGCGGCGTTGCAAGTTCAGGGACTAGAAGAAAAGGTGCACGTCCACCTGATCTCCGCAGGTCTCAACGGCTCATCCCGTTTCGCCAAGTCAATATACAAGGACCCAGTGAAGTCCCTGAACGAATTCAGGATGCGGTCCAAGAAGTACCTTGAACTAGAGCAGATGGAGATAGTAAACTCGGTGCCGAAGGAAGGAAGAAGACCTCCATCGCCCAGGGGCCGACGTCACGAAAAACAACCGATGGGACAGAACAATCGGCAACCCACCCCTGCGCATGGCCACCGACCAGCACGAATGAATGCCGATCCCCCGCCCAGAACCGAAAGGTACGAATTAAAATATGATAAATACACACCACTAACAGCCCCACGGGGGCAGATATGGCAGGAAGTAGCATTCACCGACATGAGGAAAGTCGAGCGACCTCCACCGCTGATAAAAAGGGAAGGAGTAGACTATTCCCGATACTGTGACTTTCACAACGGCCCCGGACATACGACCGATCAATGCTGGGAGCTTCGGGACGCCATAGAAAAATTCGTACGTGAAGGCAAACTACGACAGTATGTCATCCAGACCCAGGGACGACAGAATAAGAGAAAAGCGGCACCAGAAAGCAGGCAGGATAAGAAAAGCAAAAGGGAGGAATTCCCCGAGCCGGAATTTGAATGCAACGTCATCACTGGGGGACTAGGTGGAGGAGGCGACTCGGCAAACCAAAGGAAGAAATACCTGAGGGAGGTAATGGCAGTAAGGGAGAAACCACAATTCAAGGGAAGGCTGAAGAAGGGAATCAAGAAGACCGGAACTCCGTTAATATATTTCACCGACGAAGACAAGGAAGGTGTGGTGCTAGGGCACGAGGACGGTTTGGTCATAACCGGAACCGTGGCCAATTTTCGAGTCAAAAGAATCTACGTCGACAATGGCAGCTCGGCCAACATCATCAGTCTAGATGCGTTTAGAAGAATGAACCTAAAAGACGAAGACCTAAAACCCTGCCAGACCATGCTCTACGGATTCAACGGCTCAGCCACTAGCCTGAAGGGAGTGATCGACCTTCAGCTCACTCTAGGGACGAAGGAAGGGTTCAGGTCGGAAAGGGTGACCTTTACAGTGGCCGACTTCCCATCCCAATATAACATCATCCTGGGAAGGCCGACGCTACACAAGTGGGACATCATGGTATCCACCAAACACCAGAAGATGAAGATGATCGGCCATCGGGGCGAAGTCATTACCATCAATGGAGATCAGAAGGAATCACGTCAATGCTACTACAACACTATGAGAGAATCACAAACCGGTCCATCCTCTCCACCATGCCTCCGGAAAGGGGAACCGATGGAGATCCCCCAAAAAGCGACACAAAGAAACCAGTCAACATGATTGAGCTAGACTTGCGAGACGCCGAAGACTGGAGACCAGAGCCGGCCGATGAACTCGTAGACGTCCAGATCGGTCCACACCCCGGGCAGATCACAAAGATAGGCAAGCAGGGGGACTCCATATTCAGAGAACGATTAGTTCAATGCTTGAAGGAGAACCAGGACGTCTTTGCCTGGAAGGCATCACAGATCCCAGGAATCAACCCAACCTTCTGCTGCCACAAGCTAGCAGTACACCCGGGATCCAGGCCGGTAGAGCAGAAAAGTAGGAAACTCGGCCCGGACAGGAGACAGGCCTTGGAGACGCACATCGGCGAGCTCATTGAAGCCGGCTTCATAAAAGAAATCCAGTACACAACCTGGCTTTCCAACGTCGTCATGGTGAAGAAATCTAATGGGAAGTGGAGAGTGTGCGTCGACTATACCGACCTAAATAAAGTCTGCCCAAAGGACTCATATCCGATGTCGAATATCGATCAGTTGGTGGACAATTCGGCAGGATACCTTTGGCTGTCATTCATGGATGCTTACTCCGGATACAATCAAATTCCCATGCACCCGGCCGACAAAGAGAAGACTGCATTCAGGGGAATCAGTGCAAATTATTGCTACGAGGTCATGCCTTTCGGCTTGAAAAACGCGGGAGCAACATACCAACGGATGATGAACAAGGTTTTTTCCGACCAGATCGGACGAAACATCGAAGTGTATATTGATGATATGATCACCAAAACATCGGCGACCGGAGATCACGTTCAGGATCTACAGGAGACATTTCAGAAATTAAGGCAGCACGGTATACGTCTCAACCCGCTAAAATGCGCGTTTGGAGTCAGAGCGGGGAAATTCCTGGGTTCATGTTGACTCACCGGGGGATAGAAGCAAACCCAGACAAATGTAAAGCCATCTTAGACATGCGGCTCCCAACCAGCAAAAGGGAAGTACAGCAGCTAACTGGAAGAATGGCGGCCCTGACCCGATTTCTGCCCAAATCGGCAGAAAAAGCTTTACCTTTCTTCAAACTACTAAAGAAAGAAGCGACGATCGAGCGGAGTCCGATGTGCGAAGAGGCCCTCCAGAAGATCAAGACATGCTTATCCACACCCCCAGTATTATCAAAGCCCGAGCCAGGTGAGACTCTCATATTGTACTAGTCGGTCGGCAACGAGGCCATCAGTGTAGTACTAGTAAGGGAAGAAGGTAAAACCCAGCATCCGATATACTTCATCAGCCGGGTCCTAAAAGATGCGGAGCTCAGGTACCAGAAACTGGAAAAGGTGGCTTTCGCCCTGCTTACAGCAGCTAAACGGCTCCGCCCGTACTTCCAAAGCCATGCGATAGTCGTCCGAACAAACCAGCCAATCCGACAAGTTTTGCATAAACCAGACTTGGCCGGGAGGATGATGAACTGGGCGATCCAGTTATCCGAATATGATATCCGATATGAAGCACGCCAGGCCGTCAAGTCTCAAGCCTTGGCCGATTTCGTCGCGGAACTGACACCGACGTCGTCTGATCAACCAGACCAAATGTGGAAAGTATACGTCGACGGATCGTCCAACGCCAAGGGGAGCGGAGCCAGGGTCATCGTGGAGAACCCAGAAGGGGTATTCTTGGAACAGTCTTTGCAGCTTAATTTCCCAACTTCCAACAATCAAGCGGAGTATGAAGCATTAATCGCTGGGCTACTGCAGGCGAAAGAGCAGGGGGCCACTAGAGTAAATGTCTTCATTGACTCTCAACTCGTCGCCGCACAGATAGAAGGTAGATACCAGACTAAAGGATCCCTGTTGGCCAAATACTTGGTGAAAGTCAAGGAAATCATGGCAGAATTTGAAGAGGTGGTGGTCGCCCATATTCCAAGAGAAAAGAACGTCAGGGTCGACATACTATCCAAATTAGCCAGCACCAAAGGGACCACGAACCACAGGTCGGTCATTCAGCAAGAGATTTCCCAGCCGGCATGCGTAATGATCATCTTGGGCGACGAAGATTGGAGGCAACCCCTGATCGGCTATTTGGAGCACGGGACAGTACCGGACGATGAAACAAAGGCAAAGAAGCTAGTAAGGAGTGCTGCGTCATATGTAGTAATAAACGGTGAACTATACCGACGAGGCCTCCACACTCCGCTGCTGCTGTGCTTAAGATCCGAAGAGGCCAGTTATGTTCTGACCGAGATACATGAAGGAATCAACGGCCAGCACATGGGGGCAAGAGCATTGGCACTGAAGGCCATACGTGCAGGATACTTCTGGCCGACGATAAGGGCAGACTCGGAGGACCATGTGAGGAAATGTGACAGCTGCCAGAAACATGCAAGGATAATCCAAACCCCCCCATCGGAGCTAAATTTGATCACAGCCCCGTGGCCGTTCTATAAATGGGGCATGGACCTGTTAGGACCGTTCAAGGCTACGGAAGGGCAGATGAGATGGCTGATTGTGGTCGTAGACTATTTCACCAAATGGATCGAGGCGGAACCACTCTCTTCAATCACTTCGGCCCGCGTCCAGAAATTCATGGAGCGAAACATAATTTCAAGGTTTGGAATACCGGCGAAAATCGTAACAGACAATGGGACTCAGTTCACCGACGGTAAGTTCAAGGCAATGATAACAGGCCTACAGATAAAACACCACTTTGCGTCGGTCGAACACCCACAGTCCAACGGCCAAGCAGAGGCGGCCAATAAAATAATCTTGGATGGAATAAAGAAAATGATGCACGAGGCAAGATCAAATTGGGTCGAGCAGTTATACTACGTCTTATGGGCGTACAGGACGACGACACAGACATCCACACAGGAAACTCCATTCAGAATGACCTACGGATGCGAAGCCATGATCCCAGTAGAAGTCGGCCAACCGTCCTGGAGAAGACAGAATAGAGAACGAACGGACGACAACGAGGCAGCATTGGCGGCCGAGCTGGACATGATAGAAGAGATTCGTGAAACGGCATACAGCCGAGATCTACTTAACAAAAGTAAAATAGCAACAAGGTTCAACAAAAAGGTCAAGGCACGGTCCTTTGAGGAAGGCGACCTAGTACTCCGACGAGCGGACATTGGAAACAAGAACGCCAGAGAGGGCAAGTTGGCAGCAAACTGGGAAGGACCTTACCGAGTTCACAAGAATATCGGCCAAGGAGCCTATACATTAGAGACACTGAAGGGAGAACCGATCCGACGAACATGGAATATCGACAAACTCAAGAAATACTACAGCTGACACCCATGTGTTTCCCATTAGCAGGTTCCCAACCTGTCATTGGGATCATGGGCGACGGGTTCTTCTACGATCGGCCTATATGCCGCATAATATTACCATACCAAAGTTCGGAACTTAGCAGATGTATCATGAATCTCGTCGGTCGGTCCGGGGAAGTACAACCCGGGAAAAATCGAACCGACAGATCATGCAAATCTCGTTTCAAATATGAATAAAATCCTTATAAGGAATTCAGTTATACATTTCAGCCTATAAATTCGATTGTATGTTTAAAATTATTTACATGAAACCTGCGTCATCTCCTAATCGGAACCCTAAAAGTCAAAAGACGGATTAGGATACATGGCCGTTGGAGCCTTAATACACCGATTAACAGGAAACGATGAAATCGGTCCTAAAAGCCCAAGGGGCGGATTAGGACCATAGGCCACTAGCCTCACAGCCGATTAAGCTAAAGCGATGGGGATCTACATAAGAAACATTAAAACTCAGGCCGTTGGAGCCACGCAGAGCGAAACAAGTAAAATAGTTAAAAGCTAGCATATATGTCGAAAAAAGTAAACATGTGTCTGACACCCAAAGTGTTAAGGGATTTACATGGAAAACCGGCATACCGGCCCTTCAATCGTTCTTCTCGTTTGGGGAGTCGTCACCGGTATGCGTCTCGCCACCAGGGGTGCCACCAATGGGAGCATCACCACCGTCGGGAGCACCACCATCATGAACCTCGTCGGAAACGCCCTCATCCCCATCGCTATCAGAAAGCATGAGGAGTCGGCCATCGCTGACATAGGCCCGATAGTGCATACCTTCAGTGTTCAGCTTCACCCCGGGATTCAAGAAATACAGCTGGCTTAAGGTATTGTAAAAAGAAGATTCGGAGGCCCTCTCCAACTCGCCACGAACGAAGGAAAGCTCTTTTGAAGCCTCCTCGTAATCCTGAGTTTTCTTGACATTGAGAGCAAGTAGTTCGTCGCGGCTAGATTTACACACGGCAAAGCTCTTCCGAACCTTCTTCAGTAATTCCTCAGATCGGTTGGCAGCAGCCTTGGCAGCTTCAGCTTCCCGTTCCAGAGCTTTAATCTGCGTCCGATGGACGTCCAGCTCGGCAGTCAGCTTGGCCGCCGCCTCCTGAGCGGCCTCGGAGTCGGTCGTCAGCTTCGCAACCAACTCCTTAGACTCCTGGAGCTCCGTAGTCAATCGGGTAGCCGATGCAGTTGCTTCCCAAGCCTCGACCTTGACAGTCTTCAAGGCCTCAGCCGATTCAACCACCTCAGCACGAGCTGACTCCAACTCCCGTCGGAGTGTCTCGGCCTCGGCCTCAGAAGCTTCAGCCCGGGATGCCAACTTGGAAGCCTTGAGGTTCAGAGAAGTCAGGCTCCCAAGTAACGATCCTGTCTTGAAACAGGCCGACTGCAGAGTGTTCAGCTCCTCCAGCTCAGGATCGGAGAAGGCAACGACGTCGGAAAACCTCTTCGGCGCCCGAAGAACCTCAAAGAGGGCTTGGGTCATGCCTTGGTTCCAAAGAGCCCGGGGAGGGAGATGAACATGGTCGTCCGACGACTCGGCCGCGGTAGAAATAAGGGCAGCCGATGAGGAACCCGGACCAGAGGCCTCAGCATGATCAATGGCGGGCGGAGATAGGGGAACATCTTGGGCGGTCTCGGTCGCAGCCGATGGAAGGCCACCGGCAGTCAGAGCCTCAGAAGTCTCCATCGGGCTATCAGGGACTTCAATGGTAATGGGCGGCGGAGAAGCTGGACGATTCGGAACCACGGCGGGAGCTGAACCCACGGGGGTGGGAGTCGGCCCGGCAGCAGTGGAAGTTGGGATAGGGTCAGAAGCCACGTCTTTGCTTCGGTTGTCTGCCAAGCGACGCTTCTTCCGAGATTTCAGAGCCGCTAGGTGGCGGGGAAGGGCGTCAGAACCCATCTCGATAGGTGCAAAACGACCATCCATCAGAAGAAAGAAAAAGAAAAGACAACAATTGATAAAATCATGCAACTAACCCCTCTGGATATAAAAAGATATCGGTGCTAGATCCCCGGAACTTTTACACGATAGAATTTGAGCCACCGAAACAAGTTCGGACTCCGATAACTGGGCTCGGTCGGTCCGATAAGAAGCAGGTGGAAAATCATAATGAAGAACAGACCAAGATAAAGGGAACTTGGGTGCAAGGGAGTCGGTCAAAAAGAAGGGGCACCGGCCAGAGTTGGCCACAACCAGGAAAAACTTATCCTTGAAACGTTTGAAAGAATCAGAAAATAAGGAGAACAACCGACGGTCAGAGCCGGTGTCATTTCGACCACGAAAGGAAACCCATCCTTTTCGGTCAGCGGCCTCTTTCCCCGAACGGCTGGCCTGAACGGAGAAAAAGTAGAAAAACAAGGGACAGGTACAGGAAACGCTGAGCTGCTGGCAAAGTGTTTCAAAGGCGAGTATGAAAGCCCAGCTGTTGGGATGAAGTTGGGTGGGGGAGACATGCAAATAATCCAAGACTTGCATTTGGAAGTCGGACAAGGGAAAGCGAATCCCTACCCTAGTAACCACCTCACTATAAAACGAAAAAAAAGGAGGATCATTATTCTTTTGGGCGACACAAACAGGGACACCTGACCCAGCTGGGCGGATATGGAAATCTTCGGAAACTTCAATAGGTAAACGGGCAAGGTCGTCGGAAGATACCACCGACGAGTATTCCAAAACCTCGTGGGCAACCCAAGGAAACTCATCAGACAAAGCCACAAGGGCAGAGCGAGGCCTAGCCGTCGAGTCACTAGCACCACCAACGTGAGAACCCATGAATACCTAAGACAAGAAAAAGAGAAAGCAGTTAGAAAGATACCTGGGGGGCGTGCCGACGAGGGCGGAGAGAGGGGCAAAGCCTGAACCGATACAGTCACCGGTGGACGGACACCTGAAGCCAGGGCCGGCCCCTTTATAGATTTGGGCACCCTAACGGGATTGTGCCGGCACCTGTCCAAAAGGTCCTCGGCCTGCTTATCCAAGTCTCTGCTGGTCAAGTAGAGAAATTCATCCAGGCACTTGGAACAAGGCTCATAGCGGATTTCGAATTGGGGTGGCACCCCTAGAGCGGGCCTAGGCCTAACAAGGGCAGAAGCAGGAAGCCTAGGGGCCACCCCCACCCTTGGCATGGGTTGCACAAAGCTAGGGCGTAGGAAAGACCCTGAAAACCCTCGAGGAAACTGCCTAGAAATACCTACAACGGGAGGCCTAGGGGCTAGTGGAACTGAAATCCTAGGGGTACTAGGGGCACTAAAACCAGAAGGCACCCGAAGAAAAGACCTCTCCTTTTCCTCGTCAGGAAGAGGGAGCCCAAAGAGCCAGAAGGCGACGCGGGGAGGATACAGCCGGCGAATCTCCGCCTCCTCCTCCGGAGTATACTTCATGACGGAAACAAAAGGGGGGGGGGGAATGGCCTTTGCAGGAGACAAGACTAAAGGACAAAAAAGGAGCAAAATAGCACCACCAGTTTGGAGAATGGGGGAAGATGGAGAAGAAGCCAACAAGGGGCAAGGGAAAAGCAAAGCAGAAGAAAGAGCAGCGAGGAAAAGTTACCTGGAAAGTAAAATGGTGAGGTAGGAAGCACAAGTGACCACGGAGAAGAAGAATGCAGGCGCTCGAAGGAAACCTACGGAGAAGGAAGCTGAGAGAGTTGGTGAGCAGCAAGTAAGGATGAGAAGACCAATAGGATGAGTAAAGTATGGCATACGAAAGGAAAGAAAACCGTCGAAATTCAAATTAGGGGCAATAACCGACACATTGAAGAACGTGGGAGCGGCGGTTACGTCATAACTGCACCCGGGTAATGATTAAAGCACAGAACAACGGGGGACGCGTGGCGCCTCGGGATTGAGGGACGTTTCGTTGCCCTAAATCTATTAGTTCTGAAAGGGCGAAACTGGCTCAATACCAATAGAGAGGATAGCCGAAGAAAGAAACGCGACTACCAACGACGGCCCAAAGGTACTCGGGTCAGGATCGACGCATGGAAAACGCCGTCGGAGCGTCAGACTCAATCCGCCGGCCAACCAATGGCCACCAAGATGTCGGTCATCTCTGTGAACGGCCAGAAATGTCAAATCGGTCAAGGACAAACAGAAAGGCCGATAATGTCGGTTACACGTCATGGCCCCCCAGAATACTGGGGAAACAGGACGAGGGGCATCTGTTACGGATACGGACGTCCCACACCCGTATCCTTCCAATTAATGAATCCCGCCAGTCACGGATTCCTCTTTGATGACGAAGAAGCAGTTACCGGCCAACAATCCCAGATTCCCGGCTCAGGCATAATGGGGGAGGATTCTGCGGCCACGACCTCGGAAGTGGAAAGCCCCACTCCAGGCCCAGACGGAGGCTTATAAGGTAAAGACACTCGACGGTGAAAGGTACGCACTGATCATTCCAACTCTTCTCCTTCATTTCACACGGCACACACAGCACCCCAACTGCCTCCGTGTCAGTGTGATCTTGTCTTCTGTCGTTGGTCTTACCATCGTAGACCAACAAGGAAGAGTCAGGTCCTACAACAATACCACCGGCGACATCGCCGTACATCCCTATTATCACATAACAGAACACCTTTCATTAGACTTTTCTGGAAGGAATAGTGGCAAGCAGCAAGTCCTACTACCCCAACCCTAACCCTAACTTCGAACCCTCGTCTCTTCTCTTCTTCTTCCTTCAGGTATCACTTCCTTCTCTCTTTCAATTTCAACCCTCTCTGCTCCATCGCTGCCTTTTGCTTTTCTCTATTTCCCTTTTCTTTTTACGGTTCATCAATTTCAATTTTTGTTTCTTATTTCTTTTAAATTATCAACTTTTGATTTGATTCGACGCAGATTCATCCGTACCGTTAGTTACTACTGGGTTCGGGGTAGATTGCTGCTACCGGGTTTCTCCGCTTTCACGTATAAGGTAAGAAAGGATGGAGAGAATATCCATGGAGATCTATCTCTCTTTGAACTACTGATTATACTTGATTGTGTATTGGGATATGAAAACAAATAACATTTTGCGTGATTTTATCATTTCACAATGTTCTCTAACTTGCTATGTTTCACGCTGGAAACATTGATATTATTGATCATGAGATTTAATCGATTTTTCTTCTACTACTACTAACCTATGTTTGTCTTAATGACTTGTAAAATTGCACAATGTTCCAATTTTAATCCCTCTGAGCGATTTAGATTGCACTTGAGATCGCAGTTGGAATGAAATAATTTTAAAATTGCGATTCAGGTGTGATCTATGAAGTTAATGACCTAGTTTCATTTTTTACCCACTTTTAAAGTTATCAACGAACCCTAACTGCTGTTCTTCCACTTTCTGAGCTAGTTGTCACCCATCATTACTGATTGAAGTTCTAATCTCTGCACTAGCCGCCCTTTTTTCTCTGTTTTCTGTTCTGTTCTGTTCTTTGCTCAATTTTCTTTTCCATTTGGTGCTGTTGACAGGTTTCAGTTTTCTAGCCTTTTCTGTTCTTGTTCTAGCCCACACCCACCTATTTTATGTTTTATGTTTTGAAGTAAAGTGGAGGTTGTGACTTGTGAGTATGATTGGATGATATTTATCAAATATGGATTACGGGCTATATGTACTAATATGCATGTATATTAATTTTGTCAAATCTTACTATTTGATTCATGTTTTTTTAGCCCTTTTTTCTGATTTTAACTACCTTGTTGGAAAAGAACAAACATGAAACAGAAATGATCAGTGGAAAATTTGAAAATGGAAAATATGATGGGTTTGGGTCATATGACCTGACCTGAGCTGACCTAAATCAGTCCCTAATTTCATTAAACCCAGAAACCCGTTGTGAGATTCAGTTATTGTTTTGCAGTTCATTTTTCCTGTGTCTTGAAAATTAGATTGTCAATACTGTGTTTGAATACTTTGTTAGTGGATTTAGTTTGATTTCTATCATACACTCCGCATGTCATACTATTTTCACCTTGTTCAGACTCTGGCTTTCCTATCATCTTTCCAAGGTTTTTCTAATTTCAGCCATCTTCACTATAGGTGGTGAGCAATGCTCATCTATTAGTGCTGCCTTTATTTGTGGTAATAGAAATGTTCAGAATATGTAGCCTTTTTTGAAGTAATAAGCCCTGATCCCTTGTATCCCCACTTGCTTTTTGAAATTTAAACTGACATTGTGACTGAGTAGCATTAATATATTTTTTTAGCCCTTTTTTTTTATTGCAAAGAACAAGTGCAAATATGTTTGCATAAATATCAGTGTGAAGCAGCATTTTTTGTTGTTTGTCTAATCCTTTGAAATATTCAATATAATGATTTGATTTGATTTGGTCAAAACTAACTTTGATTTTTCTCTTCTGTGAGATGCACTTCCGGTCCTCATTTTACCGACATGCAGATTTTGAGGAGTTGGTTTTTGAATATAAATGGATGCCAAACGGTTCATCCAGCTGGTTGAGGAGAAGAAAAAGAAAATTATGGAGAGAAAGGAAGCTCCTTTGAAATGGGAGCAGAAGCTGGAAGCTGCTGCTGAAGCTAAAGAGAGGAAGCTGAAGGTTGCAAAGCATAAAAAAAGATCAGGCTCTGATAGTGAAAGCGATTATGACAGTGATGATGAGAGTAGAAAGACAAGCAAACGATCTCACAGGAAGCACAGAAAGCATTCTCACTACGACTCTGGTGACCATGAGAAAAGGAAAGGAAAAAGATCCAAACGGAAAACAAAGAAATGGTCCTCTGAATCTAGTGATTATAGTAGTGATGACTCTGAGAGTAGCTCTGAGGAGGAGAGAAGAAGAAAGAAGAAGCAAAGCAAGAAGCTGAGAGATCGAGGTTCAAGATCAGATTCTAGCGACTATGATTCTACTGCTGATGAATTAAGCAAGAGGAAAAGGCAGCACAAACGGAGACGCCCATCAAAATTTAGTGGGTCAGAGTCAGACTACTCTACTGATGAAGGAGATAGTCTAGTTCGGAAAAGAAATCATGGAATGCATGGCAAACGCCATCGACAATCAGAATCTAGTGAATCTGACTTGTCAAGTGATGAAAGTGATGATGCTCCCCGTAAGAAAGGCCACAGAAAGCACCATAAACATCACAAGCGATCACATAATGTGGAGCTGAGGTCATCTGATTCTGATTATCACAGTCATGGTCGAAGAAGCAGATCAAAGTCATTGGAAGAAAATTCTGTAGATGAAAGCAAAAGATCAATGCATAAGTCTGGTCGCCACCACCACCATCATCACCACAAACATAGGCACCACCTGGATGATGAGAGAAACTACATGCAACAACACTCCTAAATTCAATGGAAAGCATGACAAGGAGTTAGACAAAACTGAAACGGAGAAAAAGGGTGGTGATCATCATGCAAGTAGAGCTATGGTTGAGAATAATGATGGTCAAATTGTTTGATTTTTTAGAATCTGTCCTGTTATCTGTTTCTGATTCTTCTATATTCAAATTAAAGTTAAAGGAATAATTTCATTATTTATGTCGGTTATAATATTGGCGGCAGTTATTGACTATTGAAACTTTGTTGGGTCATTGTTGGCTGGTGACATTAAGTTGATCCTTATTCATCTATAAACAGTTGCATTTGAAGTTTACAAAGACAATACTCTTGAGGGTTCTTGTGGGATTTTTCTTTCTTTGGTTTTGATACTGCATTCGGTTACTCATTTGTGGGTAGAGACTGATTCGTCAACTATAGTATATATTAGTGTTTAAAGACGTGTGAATACTTGCCCTGGACAATCATTGCAGGGTCATCAAAGAGCTTTGAAAGAATGCTTGGGAGGTACGTGTTGCACGCCATGAGGAAATCTAAGAATTGCAGGTGCATAGCCAATGGCCTGCTATTGATCTTTTTTTTTTTTCCACAACATCTTATCAGTTCCAAAACTTACCTGGGAAAGGTAGTTAAACAAGACCTAATGGAGTGAGATATAGATTAGCGGACGGTATGTCTTAGGACAGAGTGAAGAAAAGTTATAAGTCTGGTGGAGAGTTAAACCCTTTAGTAGTTCTATGTTTCAGTTATTCCCTTGTTTTAATTCTTTTCTTCTCTTCTCTTTTCTCCTCTCACCATTCTTTTATTTTAATTTTGTTTCTCTCTTTTGTTCTATTTTTGATTTATCATTGCGTTCATCTACCACCGACCTCAATTAATTTGGGTTAAAGGTGTTGTTGATGTTGATGTTGAACATCTTATCAGTTGCAGCTACGTATACGTTTGCATGATATACCTACCTATGGTTGTGGGCAGATTTTGTTAGATGATCTCATTTTTCGTTTTGGGCTTTGTCGTCCTTTTATCTTGAAAGTTTAAAGGTTAAATTAATCTTTTAGTCTTTTAATTTCTTATTTAGGTTTAATTTGCTCTCCTAATTTTTTTAGTTTATTTTGATTCTCTAATTTTTAAAATTGATTCAATTTGGTCTAAATTTTTTATTCAATTTGATCATTTAATTTTTAAAATTAATTCATTTTTTTAGAAAAAATGTGTATTTTTGTAGTGTTTTAAAACTAATAAGTGACGGTTTTGAATAAAAAAATGAATTGATTTTAAAAATTAAATGATCAAATTAAATAAAAAAAATAGATTACTTAGTGATGATTTTGATCTATCATAAGTGATTTCTTATAACTTAAGGTCTTAAACTAAAGGATCAAATTGAATTGATTTAAAAAATTAGAGGATCAAGTTGAAACTAAAAAATAAATTAGGTACTAAAACTAACTAAAACAAATTTATATCATATTGAATTCAACACTAATTCTTAAAAGCTTTCATTGTTACGGAGTCATTGATTCTTAAAAGCTTTCATTGTAAGACATGAAATATATATTTGATGAGAGCATGACAGTTTGACAAGTTAATTTGTTAATTTTATTACATGTAGTTGAAATTATTTTAGTTTGGGAAATATTAAATAATATTAACCATCTAACGTGAATGTGAATGTGATTATATGATAAGGACTCTCAATACTGAATTTAATAAACTGTTCATTAGTTTATCAATTTATAATTTTTCGATTATTAACATGATATTGTTGTCGATCTCATTAAATTAGTTCTTACTGTGTAACGACCAAAACACAAAAGCAGACGCATTTTGAAATTGTCGCAAATTCAAATCTCAGTTTAAGAGAGTAAAATGATACAAAATACTTTTGGACGCTATGCGAGTGAAGCTTAAATAAAAACAGCTCAATTACGTATCGACTCTTGGCTCAGTGTGAAACTTAACGTCAATATATCGATTATGGCTGCGGGATAATACGGGCATTGATATAACTAGAACAAAAGATTGGCTTGCAAGAGTGAAACAAACCCACCCTTGCAAAATTATTTTTCAACTTTCTTAAGCCTGTTATTCCCGTCCTATATTTGGACCCCGGAAACTCTTATATTTAGACTAAAATTCCAAAATTGTTTTTTATTGTACATTCCACGCTGAGATGCTTGATCCTCAGCAAGGCAATGAAATAATAATGGAGTATTTTAAATTCAAAAAATGATACAACAGTGCCCAAAATTCCATTTTGGTCAGAAGTTCTTCAATATTTTATCAGCAGATACTCCAGCAGCAACAAGAATTGATGTCACTTCCTGCAACAATAACATACTCAAGGGTCATGCATTGGAACCACGACATAAAGAAAACGCTAGCAACACAATATTTTACACACTCTGTTGCTGTGTGAAACCTCATGTGACCCCACTAATTAAGAATGAACCTACATTATTTATGGGGCCACATTAGGTTTAATCCAACAAAAAAAAGGTAATGTTGCTAGCATTTCTCAATTCTCACTACATAGCATTGCAGAAAAAACATGAGCTACAAAAAGTCTTAGCAACATTGATAACAGATCAAGTGGCTATTTGCATTGTAGACAAATAATTTGAACAATGCATATCTCTTCCCCGCGAGATTGTGAAGCAACCTATCTTTCTCAAGCAAGTCAATGAACGCATTCACACATAATATATGCTATAATAACCCGTTCCTTATATAGAAGTGATTGTTTTGTACAATAAAATCTCATTTGAGTGAGTCCAGTTTAAAGGCACTTAGATTGGTGACATGTATGAATGAACCCAAATCCCATCTTGCTAAATAAAGCTGTTTCATCAACTTCTAATGCACCTTATTCTCTATTAGTTGGACAACTCTTTCACTAAGTTTGAAAAAAATAAGAAAATCAGAGGCATGGAAAGGAGAATGAAAACTACTAGATTGTAATCAACATGATGCATGACTTGTGGAGATTACCTTGTCTTGTCAGCAAAATCTTGAGTAATTCATTTGTTTCTATAATTATTTAAATTTTTAGTCATTATGGCTTTACCAAGGAGGAAACACCAAATCAGTTAAGAACCTACAAGCTAATTTTCTTTCTAATCGAAAGTGCTATTCATAGGAGGTTTGGTTTCCTCAAAGGAACCATTATGGTATCTTTCTCTCATTCTCTACATAGGTTTCTTCATATAACTTGACTAGGAAAGACTGGCAATTGCCCAGAAGGTTGTACTAGTGGACAAGTTAATAAATACATAACAAATACTTGTCTCATAATTATGAAGATAGACAAATAAAGCTAAGCTCTAATAGCGCACCTCGGTCATCAGTTTCTGTCCACAAAGTACAGCACCAGTTGCCAGTGGGTCAGATATTTGCTTCTCTCTTGAAAATGCAGCCTGTGAATGTAATCATGTGTGAAATGAAAACAATCTTCACCTTGTGAAGCTAGTAATAAGAAACTCTAATCCAACGTGCTGACACACTTTACCTGAACATAGCCACTTTCCCCAGTCCAACTCTCATCTGGTTGAGACAATACAGGCACAATCTTCACACCGGAAGATTCCCAATCTTTAAACCTATCCTATAACATAAAAGAACATTGTTATTAAAGCAAGCTCAGTAGTTCGAGCTTTCCTTCCATCAAGCTAACAAACGAGATAACTGAACTAACCTGATAAGCCATTCTCTGAAGGTTCCTGGCCCCATAATATAGTCTCACATCAGACCTCTTCGCAGCATCAAATCCTGACTCAATAAGCGACCGAATTGGACTGCACACAATGAAGTAAACGGTGACACCAAATTAAAGAAAATAAATGGAAAATCTAGTATTAAGGTCCTGTTTAGGCAAACTTTTCTATAAACACTTACAGGAGGAAAAAAAACAAGAAACTAAAATGAAAATGAATTGAGCTACTCCCACAAGTAAAAATCAACTAATACACTTAACTTTCATAAAACCTCTTTCGTCTAACTTGTCCAAAAAGAATGAGGTGTAAAAGTTTAACTTAATAGAAAAAACTCAATTCATTATACCTTGTTAACTTCTTCTCTTATAAGCATTAATGGAAACGTTTATCCAATCCGAACCTAGTAGCAGATTGTATTGTTGCCAATAAATTCAATACAAGATTTTAAAATTTGGTAAGTATTTGCAACTGTAGCATCAAGGTTTTGGGGTCGATGCCGCATTGAGACTGCAATTAGATTTGCAATTTTCGGCAATATCAAGGATTGTGACAAAACTAGAACAGCAACTGTAATCTAAAACCTTCACTTCCATGTAGAGTTTGTTACAGCAGAAATTCTACGTTCTATAAAATTTTGGGGGTAAAAAGGTAAATTGGAGAACTGACCTAATTCCAGATCCAGTCGCGAAGACGAGAACGGTTCCAAAATTCTCGGGAGGGTGGATCCGATCGATGTTGAATCCGTTTCCCATGACTTGGCTGAGTTCAACCACATCCCCTCTCTTCAACGCGCACAGCGCTTCCGCGGTGGACCCCGCCACGCTCTTCACCAGAAACTCGAACACGCCACGCGCAGCGGCGAGCTTCGGTGGCGACGCGATGGCCAGAAACGAGGGCTTTGGCCCGTCGGGGAGGCGGAGCTGGAGGTACTGCCCGGCGAGTGTGTGGGACGCGGCGTGATCGGGCGCGTCGGAGACGTCGATGGCAATGTGGAAGAGGGACTCGGCGGCTTGCTCGACCTCGGAGAGAGGGGCCGGGGTCCAGACGGTGGTGTCCTGTGATAGGGCGGCGGAAACAGTGGCGAGGCGGCGGCGGGTGGTGGTACGAAGGTTTAGGTGGAGGCGGCGTAGGATGGACATGGAGGGGCTAAAGTGCGCATGGGAGTGGAGGGTGAGAGAGGGTGGCGGTGAGAACAAGAGAGACATGTTTTTTTTTTTTTTTGATGTGGTTTTGTTTGATGCGGTATTACGTGGAGGGTTCGGTCAGAGTGAGAAGGGGCGGCGGAAGTGGCGGTTAATGACAAAATGCGCCACGGGTGAATCTTACTGAATCGAGGACGATGAGTGTTCCACGTGTCTTTCATTCTTGGTTGTCCATGGAGCTGGATTGCTGGAAGATGATGCTGGATACAGATAATTGACACAAACAAACTGATGAAAATATTATTTCCTCCGTCCCAAAATACGACTGATGGTTAAAAAAATTCACCCAGAAAAAAAGATATTATAAAATAATTAACATTTACTAAGAGATAATTTTATTAAAATATTTTTGTTTTTTATCTTAATTTCAATAAATATATTATTAAGTCTTTCAAAATAATAATATTATTATTATTACGGTATAAAATTGAAAAAATGTTTGAATATTTAATTAAAAATAAAAACATCAATCAATTTTGAAATATTTTCTAAAGATTAAAATTATAATCATTTTAAGATAGAGGGAGTATTATTTTTATTTTTTTGATAAATAAGAAGTTTAGGTTTGGGATTCGATAAGAACAAGACAGACCTCGAGATTGAATCAAATTCACGTTTTGATATACGATTTAGTGTTATTTTAGTTTTTTGAAAATTTTAACTTATTTTACTTTTACTCTTGGGATGATTGCTCAATTTGGTGGTTTTTTTACCAGTATTCGTTAAAATATGATTGTTTTGGAACGAATCATTAATCATCCGTCTGTATCAAGTGGGATGAAGATGTTCAGTACTTTGAAATTTAAGACTAGATATATGCGTTAAATATTTAAAAACAACTTCAAAAATATTTTGTGGTCTCTACAAGGATCAAATCGTGTAGCCGTTTTGACTTATCTGAGTTAATTTTCTAACAGTTTTTTTTTTTTGGGGGGGGGGGGGGGGGGGGGTTTTTTTTTTTG
>PYAF01002933.1:467291-485653 GCA_007407185.1 Glycine tomentella | reverse complement strand
TCAAAATAAGTCTACTTTAATAAGATACCTAATTCGTCAATCACCATTCACCCATCCTTTTGGTTTTGGGGCTAATTCTCAAACAATTAAAAATTATTTTTTGCATAATTTGTAAAAGTTTGATAGTTAAGATGTATTGAACGTTTTTTTGAAAACGAGTATCGGACATTTAGTTAAGAACATAACTTTGGACATTTTTTTCATAGAGGTATATTGGACACTTTGGTTAAAACACGCTTTGGGCGAAACCATTTTTCTCATAAACTTGGTTATTTGCAAAACGATTTTCGTAAGCAGTTATAGAATATCTTATTTGATAGATATAACTGCACATGTAATATATATTACTGATAATATTGAAGAGTACCTCAAGAGAGACTATCACATCTTTTTGACTCATTTTTATTCTGCTTGGGTACGTACAATGTATATGTAATTCAAAAAACCTCAGTTTTTCCACATTTTATAGCTCTTGAACATTACAAATGACAATTTTGTTCATTAAACTAAACAAGCTGCACATGCAGAATCCTAATTAAGTTAACAAATAGAGAAGAGATAGAAGAGGCAAGAGTAGACTGAATAGTATAACAATTTCATCTTAATTTATCAGACTCTACTAGTTCTTATTAAGGTTGGGCAAAAAAATTCATATCCATAAAATAATCTATATCCAATTCAATTTAATCCATTTTAAATCCATTTAAATGAATTAGTTTCATATCCAAATCCATTTTTATGGATTTTAAATCCAATCCAATTAATTGGATATGAAATGGATATGGATTAGATATTTGGATTTTTAATTTTTTTTTGTCAACTTTGTTTGAGATTATTTTTTTGGTCGACGTTTACTAATGATGATTTTAAGTTGTTATCGTTGAGTCTATTTTTCGGTTAATGTTGGTGATTTTTTTTAATCAACATTGATTAAGACTATTTTTTGACCGACATCAGTCGACGCTATTTTTATGCCGACATCAGCTAAATTTTTTTGTTGATGTTTGTTGAAATTATTTTTTATCGACATCAAGTAGGTTTTTCACTCGACGTCGACTTTTTTTTTTCGACGTCAGACAAGACTATTTTTTGACCGACATCGATTGAAAAAATCATCGATCGGCATCATCCAAAAAACCTAGTTGACGTCGGTCAAAATATTTCCCCAATTGACGCCGATCAAAAAAAATCCTAATTGATGTCAACAAAAAATATCCCTAGCTAACGCAGCCAAAAGAAATAGTAATGGTTAATAGTGACCAACAAATCCTAGTTGTTTCCAACAAAAAAATTTAGCTAATGTCGATAAAAAAAAGTCTTGACAAATGTTGGCAAAAAAAATATCAATGATCGACATCGGCAAAAAAAAAAAACCTTATCAATGCTAGTCACAAAAATCCTAACCAATGTCGGCTAAAAATTAGTCATGATAGATGTTAATCGAAAAACCCCTAGTCAATGTCGGCAAAAAAGTGCATTGACTAAAAATTCTGGTCGACCTCAACCAAAAAGTAACCCTAGCTAAGATCGACCAAAAACATCATTGACCAATATCGACTAAAAATGCACTGACTAATGTTAGCAAAAAAAAAAGTCTTGGTCGATGTCAGACTAAAAATGTCTAGATCGATATCTGTCGAAATTGCTTTGATTGAGGTATGTCAAAAATACACTAACCAATATCAATAAAAAAATAATTTTGACCAAGGTCGGTTGAAAATAGTTCTTCAATGAACTTATACAAAATTTTCACTTTTTAGTATTTAATAACTAAAATTTATAAAAAAATCTTATAACATTTAAGTGGATATAAATTAGATATATCCAAATCCATATCCATTTAAATGGATTGAATCTTAAATCTAATTTATTTTTAAAAATATGAATATAAATTTTAAATTTAATCTATTTAATTAAATATGAATTGAATATGAATTGAATTCTTAAAAATTCAATCCATACCTACCCCTTGTCTTATGATATTAAAAGTACTGCGGTATATGCTTACACATTCTGCATGCAGAAGCCTAAAACCAGGAAGCGAATTAATGACCCGATCCAATAAATCAAAAGAAGCATAAAAATATATATGAATTAAAGTGATTATTCCGTGTTGATATATATATATATATATATATATATATATATATATATATATACTCCTCATCTTATCAAATATAAAAAAAATCCAAAAATAACTTATTTAAATTTATTTTTCATTTTCACTATTATTTTTTAAAATTTAATTATTACAGTGAATAATTAATCGAAAAGTAACTTTTTTTAAATTGTTTTTGAAGTAACTTGATTACTTCTTTTATATATATATATATATATATATATATATATATATATATATATATATCAGAATATATAGGGCTCGAGCATTTTCGTTTCGTGTACGTTTAAAAGTCAAAATCCTAAAATTATTTTTTTTTCCTTTTCTGACCGTATTTGCAATACTTTCTCTTTTATTACTTTTTCTCTTATTAGTGTTAACGACATAGTGTGTACGTGTATCATTTTTCATGAGAGTAATGATACATGATTATATATATAAATACCTATTTGATATTTGAGATTTAATTTATTTATCTCTTTTTATCATATTATGTCTTCTATTACGTTTATCAATTCTCTCTTTTATTTCTCCATCTCTCAATGTGTTTTCAGGCATGATATCCACCAAGCATATATTACCCTATTTAGAAACTCCTAATTAAGTATAAACATCAAACATACAATATAGTGGAATAGAATGGTATTATGTTTCTCTTCTTAATTATGAAGTGAAAGCAATTCTAATTAAATATAATATTTGATACTTATATATATATATATATATATATATTAGTTTTTGTTTTTAATGGAATAGATTGAAATAGAAACATAGTAAGCAGACGAGATTTTACATAAAAAATTTTCTAATTTCTAGTCCTGAAATAATCAGTGTTTAAGGTTTTTTCACGTAAATTAATAAAATAAGTATTCTAAGAAAGGTAACATATATTAGAGGACAATTTTATTAAAATAACATTATTTATTATATGACAAAATTAGAATAAATATTTAAATATCTTATTAAAAAATAAAAACATCAATCAATATGAATATTTTTTTAAAAGGTTAAACTGCAGTGAATTTGGAAGGGAGGGATAGTAACATGTTATGGCAACTAGATAATTACAAATGTATTTATGTTTTGAGAGCTGAACTCCAATTCTCGACAAACAAAATGGACGGTCGAAAGACGAGCCGCAACCCAACCCACAACCATCACCTAGCGGCGCTCCACCTAAACGTCCATAAACAACAACAATCGCATGCTGTGCAATTAGATAATGATTTGATAGATATATCATCATGCATATAATAACTAATCAACTATATCTATTAATAGTATATAACTTGATGTATTGATAATTGGGTGGCTGGTCATAGAACCAAGCACAACAGAAACTAAGATAAAAACAATATGAACAGAACTACAAAATAACTAACAATTACTTACCTAACAACACAAAATAATTAACAACTATACAAAATAATAACTTAAGATGTATATCTTATCACGTAGGTATATTTTATCTAATAATATGTTATCTTCATTGGATCAGCAAGTTATTGTTTTCCTCGTTCCAGGAATCTGCAGAATGTGGAAGAATATATCGCAGACAACAAGAATAAAAATAAGAGGATTTTTCTGTCATTGTTGTATTACTCTTGGTTTCTTGCCACCTCTTTTCTCTCTTTTTTATTTGCAAAAAAACAAAAGAAAGATTATACATAGATGTACAAATTTTTCTAGGAAAAAAAGAGAGACGATATTAGTACATATAATGGATAAAGTAGTTATGTATTAATACTCGTATGAAGTTCTTCGTAATTTAAAATTATGCAAATTGTAAACAAGGAAAAAATATTTAAAGCAGTATGGGGAGATAGCAGCGATATAGTTTTACTATGATCATGATAAATAAGAATTTTGAGTGTTGAATACGAAAATGCTCAATCATGTTAGATGCTGGATATATAATCACTTTCCAATTCATAGCAATAATATCTCGAATGGAATGGAGAATACTAGCATATTTGTGTGGTGTCATTCTACCCAAAATTAAATGAATAGATGATTGTGAATCGCAAAAATCAAGTTGCATCTTTATACTCATGTTATCATGTCAACTTAGTATCTTAACCAAGTCAATTGTCAGTTCAGTTTTTAAAATTATAATGTTTTCATCTTGTTGCTAACTTAACTCACCTAAACCTTTGTGAATATGCTCTTATCTCATGGATCAAAAGAATACACATAGTGCTTTTTCTTTTAAAGTTGTGTAGAATTAATTTTGAAAAAAGAATAATTTTACACTTTAAAATAGGAGTGTCAAAATGAGCCCTTGATGGACTAACCCCATATTAGCTCAATACATGGGTTAAGTCATGCTATGAAAATTCAAGTGCGAACTTATTTTAATATAAAACAACATGAGTTTTTACTGGCCGGATCAAGTTTACCCTTGATGGATTGGGCGACTAGGTAATTCATTAACTCTTTTTTTTTAGATAATTTGTAAAATTACAACAACAAAAATACTACATATGTTGTTAATATCCATCTTCATAAGGTTAATATTCTATATAAATTGAATTTTGTTTTTAATTTTTAGCAATCGTTTATTTAAAGAAGAGTGCATTTCATATTAGCTCAATGTATGAGTTAAGTTGGGCTATTTTTTTTTATCATTGGGAAACAAATCGAAAACAAACAAAAGAAAGACTAACTACACCTAGGATATAAGATTCTTAGGGCATCAGCTAGAAACATAAGACTAGGAGAATCAGGACAAGCATTCCATATCCTTAGAGCATCAGCTGAAGAAGAACTAACTTTCCCAAGCCAATCCGTCACCTTGTCATCTTCCCTTAAGGTATAGTTCAAGGAAACGTTCAGATGAGAGGAAACCAATATTCTTTAAATGTTTGAGAAACATTACACTAATATGCATTATGCTAACACCTCATATTACTAAACAAAATGTATTACATTGTATACTATTGTATTGAGTATCTATATGTGAATTATTTTATTTGTGTTGACATTATTTGTCACCGCTTATCTCTTGGACCACAGTATTTGCCAGGAGTTGAAGTCCTGCCACGACTTCTCTTTGCCTGCAAAAAAGCAAATACGATAATGACAGGTAGAACATTTAGAACTTACTGATAAAAGAGATAATCACAGAAACAGGAACTACACAGTTGCAAGGACAATTTACTATTTCTAAGGCTTAATGGGTAACCGGTAAGCCATTATTGTAATTCATTTCCCAGCAAAAAGCGAAGGATTTAAACACCACTATTTTATTGAGCTAATCGGCAAGATAAAACCAACAGTCATGAAACATAGACATTCAGTGCGACGTACTATTATTATAAATATCAAAAGAAAAGGAAAATATAAACACATCTGTTACTGCTAGTCTGCTACTAACAAAGAGAATGAATAAAGGGCAACACCCTTCTGTCAAATACTCGGATGAGATTAGATGTCGATGCAGATCTCATGTCGTGAAGGGATAGATTCAACAGTTTAAAGCATAGATGGTGAATTTGATGTAGCTACACAGAGAAGACCTGCTGCCAGAACTTATCAGGCAATGTTTCTCAGAATGAAGAAGTTTGGGGATGGGAGGGGGGACTAGAAAGGGAAAGAGTAATGGGAAAAAGTAGAACATAAACAATTTGGCTAGACTCATTCAGAAGCCAGTGGTGCTAAGTAGTACCTTTTCCACAGTTATCAGCCGACCTTCAAACACAGCGGTTCAAATACTTGATACAGCGCTCAGCATCGCCATTAGTTTCCATAGTGACAACCAAATCCACGAGATTCTTTAATACGAGGATCTTTTACCAAATGGCAGTCAACAACCTGAAAAGCAAAAGATACGTAAAATTTTCCTAAAAAATAGACTCCTTATCAATATATAAACATAAACTTTGCCAAAAGTGACAAGGACATCTCGAAACACTAGAAAATCGAAATACACATTATATGAGCCACAGTAAGTGTTCTCAACTTCATGGATCCAGAAATCAAAGTATAGTAATTAAGGCAACAAGATAATCTACCCGTCTAAGGCAAGAGTCATGGCTCCATTATGCATAATGCATCCCCATACAAGCAACACTAATGGAGACCAAGCTAGTAATACACAGAGCCAAACATAAAATGCAGTTCACAGGTAGGGGCCTGCCACTCATAAGAATACTCTTATATCCATCATTACAAAGTATAAATTAATCCATGAAATTTAAGTCAAGGTCACAACAAGACTAGTACATTTGCACATAAAGAAGGCATAGGAGCATCAAATAAGCCATATTTTGATTTATTGCCGCTTGAAATGAGTGGACTGGATATATCCAGCTAAAACTTGGGGACAATTTAACTGAAAGAAAGGAAAATTACATTTCAGCATTCAATGGTCCAGAAAGATCATTTAAAATCAAGCCAAACATTCTAGAAATCAAATATTCCTACAAACTAAGAAGTCAAATGTTTAGATTTAGCAACTATAGCTGCTCAAATACTAGCATTGAGAAAACTGAAAACGAGACACAACATCAAATCATGTTAAACAAAAGAATGCACTCATCACAACACTACCATAAGTTCATCAACACAATGGACCGGAGCGGTACCTTTCCCTCTTTACTGAAATACTTGTGAAGATCACTGTCACTCTGTCAGATAACCTTGTGGACAAGCCTGTAACATACAAATTATTTCCAGGATTCTCCACATCAGCAGAATCATGACTCCTGAAACAAACTTAACCATCACTACAAAGAACGTGTTTAGCGTAGCTATCACAACTTAGCTTTTATGTGTGTGCATGTCTAATATAGGGTAACTTATTCAGCAAATTAAACGTGCGTTTCTGCAAAGCTACACCTGGAACGACTTCTCCTGGACCTTGATCGACTTCAACGGCCTCTAACAGGCTAAGCAGAAGCAGACATAGCAGAATAAGGTAGCAACAAAGAGCTATAAGATTTTCCTTCATTAAAGTAGAAAGTAAAAACCTAAATAAATATAAGTAGAAAATTAAATTACATGAAGAACGCTATTAATAACCTTGGTCCTATTGCAGAGGACATCACATTCAGCGATTGAGAAAATAAGATTATCGTTAATCGTCATTTGAAGAGGCAAATGAGTAAGCACAGGGAATTTGGCATCAATTGAAATCGAAAGGGTTCCATGAATGAATGAGCGATACCTGCTAAGCCGAAACAGTCCAGAGCCGAGACGAGACACATTGCGTGTGCGTGACAGACTGACAGTTACAGACGGATTGGTTTTTTACCCCAATTGTAGCCTCATCTTTTTATCGCTTTTCATTTTTATTTGAGATATCGCTGAATAATCATTAACACTCGGGAAAATGGCATAAATGAGTTTAATTTAATGGTCGTCAATGTGCAAAGAAACTTTATGTTGTTAATCAATAAAAAAATTATTGTTGATAGTAAAAATATTTAAACTATTAATCAATTAAAATTTATTTAAATATGAATTTTAAAATAATTATAATATAAATTAATAAATTTTAATGTCAGTGTCGTTCAATTATTGAAAAGTAGATATTAAAAAACATATTACTAGCGTTATCTCCTCATTTGCAATTGTAATGAGAGTGTCTGAGACTCCATTTCTTATAATTGCAATTGCTTCAGCAGTAATTTGTTTTAATTTATTTTAAAGGATTAAAGGAAATGTTTTGTGAACAACCATAAAAAAGTTGCGTGTTGTTTTCTAACGTGTGAAAAATCAAATGAAAACTAAATAATAATTGCATAGAATACAAACCCAATTTTTTATTGAAAAATAGGGGTGTTCATGGGTACGGGTCACTCATGAACCCGAATCGATCCGAACTGATCTGAACAGTTTGGGTTGGGTCATTTATATATTTGGGTCAAAACCGAACCGAACCGATCAAAATCGTTCATGTATGGGTTGGGTCACGAGTTTAGATTTACAGATCCGTTGATCCCATGACCCGATCCGTGAACCCATAATAATAATATAAATTTTATTATTTATATATATATATATATTAAAAATTAAAAAAAATAATTTGATAATAAAAAAAGGTAAGATATTACAAATGTTTAAGATTGCATTCAAAAATAAGATAGGATATTTTTTTATATTGCATTAAAAAATAGGATAGAATATTTTTAAGATTGGATTGCATAATATAATAGAATATCTTTAAGATTACATTGGATAATATGATAGAATATATTTAGGATTGCATTCAAAAATTGGTTAAAATCATATCTTTAAATTAGTATAAATAGAAACATATTTTGGTGTTCATGAATGCATTACATTCCATATAATATTAGAATATTAGAGAGTTTATGTTTGCATCATTGAGAGAATTGTTGTGAGATCATATAGACTAACAAGGATACCAACTGGGATAATTGTTCTGTAAGGGTAGACTATTATAATAAATATTATTCACAAATCTTTTGTTTTAATTTATATTATAAGTCTATTTTATAATATTATGTTAATGGTATTAAATGAATCAATTTTACTACTTTCATACATTTGATAATATTGTGTTAATTGTATGAGATATTTGAAAGAATCGTGATAAAATAGTAGTTCTAAAAAAAATTAAATGGATAACTCGATAATCCAAACCGAACCGAATTGTTCATGAACGGGTTCGGTTGGGTTTCAAATTTTTTTTTTCTGAAAACCGAACCGAACTGAACCGATCAAATTTGATTGAGTTAGGTCCTAAATTTGGCCAAAACTGATCCGAACCGATCCGCGAACACCCCTATTGAAAACTTATAAAAACAAATATTTCCTTGAATATGTAATTTTTATTACTTCGTTTACAGAATAAGGTGTTTGACTCATCTTAATAAGACACTAGATTGAAAAGTCACCAACAAAGTTTAAAATCGATACAATGGAAATAGATAAATAACTTCAACTACAACCTTTCAGATACTTCAAGCTAATAATGTTTAAAGATTGCATTGAAGACTAAAAATTCATAATTTCATTGTAAATAGGATCACAAATAATTAAAAAAATACTTTTGATATATAAAATAAGATTAAAGTAATTAAATATTCAAGTCTAAAAACATACCGAAGCAATAAAAAAATTCCTTAACATTAGCATAAAAAGGACAATTCTAGGAAAAAAAATTACGCTGGCCATGGACCAGATGGAACAGTTGCAAAGTTAACATTGATGGATCCAACGTTCTCAAACCAGAAAAATAAAAAATGTACATCCTCTTGCCCTTTTCCCCTTATTAATATTAAATAACACAACTTAAAAAAAGGGGGGCAGTTGGCCAGAGACTTTGACCGTAGTTCATCTCAGAGTAGGCAACATTAAAATGGGAAGGGAATAACCTGACACATTTTCATACCCAAAAAATGGAAAATTTTGTCGTTTGGCATTGCCAAGAGTTCCTAAATTATTAAATATAGCAATTACAAAAAAAGGATTAAAATGAGAACAGGACTGTTGTATGTGATTAAGACGCTGCAGATTCCTTAGCAATTTTCTCAGCCTTAGCAATGACCTCTTCAATACCGCCAACCATGTAAAACGACTGCTCTGGTAGGTCATCGTATTTGCCATCCAATACACCCTGTCAGATACACAAAAATAATGAAATCATTAACCATTCATTAGTCCACAAAGAAAACAAACGTCGTAGACAGGTTATAGAACTGAAGTATGACACGACAATTGTACACTGCAACATGGTGGAAACAAAACAAAACCATGGTAACCAATGATGTTGTGCATGCAAAAAATCAAATGAAACAGTAGAAGTACGCAACAAAGGCACAACACTATTGGAAACAAAGTCATAACCTAAATAAGGAAAAATAAAATGGAATACGAACAGCTCAAATCAAGAGGTGCCGTGCAGTTCAGATAGCTAGGTGTATGAACTCGCACTGTATAAGTTTCTGTTCAACAAATGCAAATAAAGATTCTGGGGGAAAAAAGGTAAATGAACACGCAATTTCACTTTTAGGAAATTCAAATTCAAATTAATTTCCAGATAGATGATATTCATGAAAGAAATAAAGAAAGGGTGCCAACACGATTTTGAAATGAAAAAATTACATACAGGCAATAGCATAACGAGATTACAACACCAAAGACTTGGACAACTAGGTGGGGTAAAATCAGATTAAATGACAAAAAAATAATACCTGGAAACTGGTGACGTTCTCCTTCAACTCAACATATTTTCCTGGGGCACCAGTGAAGACTTCTGCAACATGGAAAGGCTGGCTTAAGAATCGCTGAATCTTACGGGCACGGGCAACAGTCAATTTATCATCTTCACTGAGCTCATCCATTCCCAAAATAGCAATGATATCCTGAAGATTCTTGTAGTTCTGAAGTACTTTCTGTACACCACGAGCAGTTTCATAGTGATCCGCACCCAAAATAAGGGGGGAAAGCATACGAGATGTAGAATCCAAGGGGTCAACAGCAGGATAGATACCAAGCTCGGAGATCTATTCAATATCATCAAAATCGAAAATATTGAGCTGATGATAACAAAAAATGTGAATGCATCTGCTACTTAAATAATACAATGAATTCAAACCTGTCGTGATAACACTGTTGTGGCATCTAAGTGAGCAAAAGTGGTAGCAGGAGCAGGATCTGTCAAGTCATCAGCAGGCACATATATAGCTTGGACAGAGGTAATTGAACCCTTCTTGGTTGTTGTAATACGCTCTTGAAGAGCTCCAAGATCAGTAGACAAGGTTGGTTGGTAACCAACAGCAGATGGGATACGACCAAGCAAAGCAGACACCTCTGAGTTAGCCTGCATGATACATCACAATATAAAATGAACAGTAATAAAACAAACAATATCCCCAAGACAAAAAGTTAACTTAGACAAGTTGGCCAAAGGACACTTACTTGGGTAAAACGGAAAATGTTGTCTACGAAAAGAAGCACATCTTGCCCTTCAGCATCACGGAAGTGTTCAGCCACAGTAAGCCCAGTAAGACCAACACGGGCACGAGCACCAGGGGGCTCATTCATTTGACCATACACAAGAGCACATTTGCTTTCACTCTAATACCATGAAACAGCCATTGTTGACAAATTAATAAAATACTCAAATGAAAGTGTTATCAAGAATATTAACAGAGCCATGAACCACATTCAATTCACCTGCTTATCACCAAGCTTAATGACACCACTCTCAATCATTTCTCTGTACAAGTCATTACCCTCTCGGGTTCGCTCTCCAACACCAGCAAACACAGAGAAACCACCTAACCAATGGAAACAGTCAGCACACAGCATAGAAAGGTAAAAGAACATTTTACAAAGAATAAACTAAGTGCACTAAATACATACCGTGAGCTTTTGCAACATTGTTAATAAGTTCCATAATAAGCACAGTTTTTCCTACACCAGCACCACCAAACAACCCAATCTTTCCTCCTCTTTGATATGGTGCAAGCAGGTCAACAACCTGTACACAAAATTAATCAGTAACAGGTCATATGACACATGAGAACACGTAACCTGACAATGAAGGAGATCAGATAAAATGCATTCACAAAAAAAAAAAAAGGAAAAATACCTTGATTCCAGTAACAAGAATCTGCTGTGCAGTTTCTTGCTCAACAAAAGCAGGAGCTTCTCTATGAATGGGCAAATAATGCTCGGTATCTAAGGCAATTCAAATGATTACCATCAGTTTCATGAGAATAGCAGAAAAGACTCTTATCTACCAATCAAATATCAGATTTATATAAAAGGCTTTATGGGTTTCTTACTGATTTCTCCCTTGGCATCAATAGGCTCTCCAATGACATTTATGATACGGCCAAGGGTAGCCCTACCAACTGGAACCTGATTGGAATGCATACAGTATATTAGAAAAATAGAAAATAGATAGTAAACGCAAGTGAAAAAACAAAAACAATAAAAATCAAGCTAAATTAGTGTGTGCAAAAATGCAAGGCTACTAAGAGGAGATTGGGCAAGTTGATCAAAAAGATCAAAAGGCCATAAAGTGATACTAACTGAAATTAAGCAAGCTAGAAGAAATACCATGAAATTGAAATCCACCCGCATCAAACAATGAACAAATAATAAGTTAGCTGCACAGTATAAAATACATAACAGTAGAATCGTTTAAAAGGCCACCAATTTCGGCACAGCAATTAAATGTCTAAAAATGCAGTAGAATACAGACTATCAATCAATCAATCAAAAGCCAACATGGGGTTCTTTCAACAATCAAACAGCGACAAAACTCCCATACATCTCTGTACTAAATCAATTTTTTTAAAAAAAAAATTGATCAATCTTTACAAACATTTCGTTAATTTCAAAAGCAGGTCAAATTTTTTCAGATCCAAAACTTAAACCTACAGCTTCAAATCACAATGCTCCGAAAACCAGATATCCAACAAAAAAAGTCAACATATCTCAGAAACCCCAACTCGGATACCAAAATCAAATCAAATCAAATTCAAACACATTAGCAAAGCAGAATCCAACAAATGCAAGTTTGAGCTAATAACAAATAAAATTAATAACAAGTGATTCAGTATTTACGGTAATAGGGGAGCCAGTGTTGAGGACGCGCCACCCTCTAACGACCCCTTCGGTGGCATCCATGGCAATGGTTCGGACAACGCCCTCACCCAAATGCTGTGCCACCTCCAACACGAGCCTCGAAGAGTGGTCCAGAACCTCCAGCGCGGTCATGATCGGAGGCAAACCCTCGTCGAATCTGACATCGACGACGGCACCGATGACCTGGCAGACCTTCCCGATCGCGCCCTTCCCGGTGAACTCATCGGTGATCTTCCCGCCACCACCAACCTCCTTCTTTCCCGGAGGCGGAGCAGAGGGAGGAGCCGTAGCAGCCGCCGCCGCGGTAGCGTATTCGGCGACGCGGCTCAGCAAGTAACCGTGCGGAGAGGCACGGTTGGATGACGTGAGCCTCGATGCGGATGCGGAAATCGAGGGTTTCGATTGAGATCTACGAAGGGAGGATCGAATCAGAGAAGATACGAGCCTGCGTGAAGCCATCTTCGGAGAGAGAGATAGAAGAGAGAAAGAATGAAGAGGGCTACTAGGGTTTGTTTAGTGAGGGAGTGACACTATATGCACATCCAAAGGCCCTGTGTGGCTCGAATTTGGAGTCTTTTTATTTTTATGTTTTCGTCCCTCATTCTTTCCTTGTTTTACACTTTTGCCCCCGGGTTTGTTTGAGGCTTGCGATTCTGTTGTTTATGGCTTTTGACTCGATGGGCTCGCTCACTCGACAAGGTTGTGTTGGGTGGGTGACGTGGCAGAACTTCTGCTTTCGACAAGGTTTGTTACTTTCTTATCTCCATGGAAATGGGCAAAGACTTCTCCTAACCATGGCTTGAAAGTACTTTTTTTCTTTACATACAAAATAATTTTAAACTTTTTATTACTAAAAAAAAGTTTAACTGAGGTAGAATAGGGACTCACCAGTGAATAGGATAAGACTCAAAGTTTAAGAACACGATTATTTATTAACTAAAATATTGATTGTGAGATCAAATTCACATTATTACAATATGAATATATTTTTTATCAAACTTCATTGATAATTTTAAATTTTTATTGTACATTGTAAAATAGTAAAATTACACGTGATTATTAATGTAGGATCACTGTCATCGTCTTTATCAGTCTTGTTACACTTATTTAAATAAGTGTAGTTATTTTATCTCCTAAAATATCTTTAATTATCTCTAAAGAACTTATATATAATATACACATTATCTCTTATCCAAATTATATAATTGTTTGTTATTATATATTATCTTATCAATAGATTAATCAACAAATAAAGACTTAAGGTCCATACTCAAAGTTATACTCCACATTATAAATACAGATTCTCTATAAACTTTTACTAATTCATCACTCATTTATCATATGTGAGACACAATAGGAAACCTTTTCATAATTGACGATTCACCGTCCGACGAATCCACTTGGACCCATTCATCCTCGTATATGGAATTTTCAGATTTTGGTAAAAACATTTATTATTGGATAAAATTTCATGTATTTATTTTTACATAATTTAACGATAATATTTCATATGATAGCATTAACAATATTTTTTTATTGTTTGTATGAGAGAAAAATAAGAACTTTCTATTACTGAAATTTTAATGTGCTAGTATTTTCAAATGGTGTACATATGCTACTTTAATTTCATTAAAGTATAAATTTGTTCACGTGAAATTGTAATAATATGCTACTTTAATTTCATTAAATAATAAATATGTATATAGTATCTGCACCTTACTTATGGAGTTCACATAAAATCAAATTTTACACGATAACAAAAAAAAAATAGAAAAATAGTACAAATAGCATATTACTACCATTTCTCTCTCTTTTTTTTTTATCAAGAACTGAATCTATATCATTTTACCCGAGATACGTATTTTTTTATGAAATATTTTGTTTTGAGGAAATATTAATAATTGGAAATTAATTTTAACTTGACGTTTCACATAGCTTTAAATAGGATTTTCACACCTTGGAGAAATGAAATGTGCTTTCTGAATATTTTTTTACGTAAACCTCATCTCATATATATAACCATAGTAGTCAGTAGAGAGCTCAGCAGTCTATATAGTAATTGTATTTAGGAATGTACACGGTGCTGAAAAGGTGTCGCATTGCCACTTCCCATCCATGAGTTAAACATGTAAACAGACATTAGACACATTCATGGACACACCTACATAGATCAGCAATGTAACCCATTAGTATCTCCTAGCTCTTATCCAAATGTTGTTTCCCAAAATAGCAAACAGAGCACTGCTATTTTTGTGCCAGTAATGGTAGAGAAATCTCCGATGCCCTGCTCCAGTCTCAGCTCCTGCTTAAGAGGGTTTCTGATATATATATATATGCTCTTGTAAATGCAGTAGTCATAGTGATGGGTATGCATAAGAGTTTACATTTTACATTTTTGCTGTTAAAATTAAAACTTTTGATAATTTATACTATTAATTTAGGAAATATCTCTCTTTAGTGTCCATACATTCTAAACAATTTTATCAGTTTATGAGTTTTTAATCTTCTACTACTCTTTATAATCATTATCCATTATTCTCGTGTTTTAAATTTTTAATTTTTGCTTTTAATTTTTTTTTCCTTTTTTTGTTTAAAATATATAGACACGAACCTCCACTAGTGATTAAGAATGGAAATGATCTTACTTCCATCATTGTATAGTGTGTTCGAATTAAATTTAATTTTCCCAAAATCAATTTCAATTTCACATTGAAAGACAATGTTGCTTCCACTTTTTTCTATTTTGGTAGCTATCCAAACACACTAGTAGTCAATAGCACTCCTATAACAAAGTAGTCAATGCTTTTGGTTTCCATTAGGGGTTAAATTGTAAACAAGCTAGGTGAGTAATGCATTTGTTTTACATGAAACTAAACTGTTTTCTTTGTTGAGACTTGAGGGTAATATAAATTTCTATCCCTCAACCAAACACAACATATAACTTTGTGTTCCAACTTGCGTGATACTGAAACAAAAATAGATGTGTGTGATAGTGAGAGCCAAATGTTGTAGCCAACTTGGGTGAGAGAGTCTAAAAGAAAATTTGCATCAACTTAAGTTAGAGTGAAACACGTGTGTGCGTGTGGAGATACGATAGAGAACTAACGAGGAGACTTCAAGCATTTATTTTTAGATTAGGAATATAGTATAATTTTTGTATTGTGTTTTCTTTTTAATCTTTGTAATATTATATTTGTTTGGGCTTATATGTGAGCTTTTATTTTTTTGTTATTTAATTGGAACTTTAGTAGGCCTTCTAGGAACAAGTATGTGGCTTTTAGGTCTATAGTATAAATATGGTAAACGATAACTTTATAATTAGTTTTAACTCATTTGTTAACAAAGATTACAAGTTTTGCGAAAGAGATTCTCTTAGTTCTTAGGAATATTCTTGATTCTCTTAGCTTTGTGAAAAGGGGTTATGCAATTAAGACCACAAAATCAGTGTATTAAATATCCTAGTCCTATCGTGGAATGGAATTATATATAACTCAAAAAATAATTAGTATACAACATGAGATACCAAATATATTATAATAATAATGGGGTTATTTGTTTCTTAAGCGGATGACCAATTTATAAATATTTACAAAGTGTTATAGTTAAAGAGAAAATAGGATTTTGTTGCTTTACGTTATTTGGGTATCTGCTTCCCTTCCGTTTTTTTTTTCTCTTTACTTTCTCTAATTACCTTTTCATTCTTCCTCTCTTCTTCTAATCTTCTTGGGGCCTGATGGAATTGCTGACCTAAAATGAACTGCTTTTTTAATTTAGTTTTTTTTTATTGTGCATTGCTGCATCCACTTAGAATAATCAGCTGTGACTTCAAAATGTTGACAATTGGCTTGAACTATAAACCTGCAAGGAATTGGCCATGTATGGGGCCGAGGCCCAAAACAATAGAGAAACTACATGGAGAGTTATCTATTGACAGGGGTCCCATTACAATCATGAGTCAGAAGACAGTAAGAACACTAGGTCGATCATTGCAGATTTTAATCCTTTTGCCTGAATCTGCCATGAGCAAGAACAATAGACTATCTGCAGATTTGCTTGCTTCTCTATAGTTATGCATGATATCAACTAGCCAATCCCTCTTCAAAAGCACCTTAATCCTATATAATCTGGAAAGTGGAAGGATTTCTAGTAACATTACCCTTGATCATATTAGCAAACCAACTGGCAAAGGTCTGCTTTAATCTTGATAAGTCTATGCTTTGTTCTAAAGGCTTCTATTTCATTAAGTTAGGTTATAGATACAGAGCAAACTAATCATATCACAGCAACGTGTAGTCATGATCTAATATTGTGAAAATTTAATACATCTGGCACTCAGGTACACACACCCATGCTCATTTAGGTTGACATCACAGCCACCCATTTGAACTTATAAACAAATAAACAGATATGATATAGAAGATAGATCTATTGGATCGCATGCCTTTAGACTGCATGTAGAATCAACTTCAATCCTCCAAAAGAAGATTGCATTATGTGATCAGCAGTGTTAGAATCAACTTCGATCATATGGGGAAAGTGATATCACATCTTTTCCAACTCGACCACTATCCACATCTAAATTCAAATTTAAAAACACACAAACAAAGCATGCATCATAAACCAATCACAATACCGAAAAAATAATAATAGAAAAAAAAGAACAAAAGAAGTAAAGTTGAGGGATTTTCTAAACAGGCAAAGAATTTTCCTGCTTTGCAATGGAAACTGATATAAAAACAGCACAAAAGAGATTGCAGAAATGTATTACTATAGCGTCAGCTCATACACAGTACCCACAGCGTTCAGAGCATAAGTAATCAGTAAATTGACACGTGAATCGCCACAAATGAGGCATACCCAAAACGCAGAAACGAACCCAAAACGTAGAAATCCTCCAATAATAATAATAATAGAAAATAAATATAAACCCTCCCTCCCCCTTTGTTCAGCACCGAGAACCCCACTCCCACCGAGCCCCCTACCAAACAGATTACACAACACCTCCTTATCTCCCCCTGTCCCAATCGATTAAAAAAAAGGATGAAAAAGAAAAAAGATGAGTCATGGAGAGAGAGATATGTACAATGAGTCTTTGGTTGGCATGTACTTGTGTGAAGTGAAAAATGTGAAATACTTAAAAGAAAAAATTTATTTAGTTAGTAATTTAAATTTATTTTATAATAAAAATACATAGTCAACCTTTGAAGCCTCTTTTATGATTGTTGGGATATTATAAGAAGCGCAGGTTTGAAACGGAATCCTATACAACGGACTTTTCCCCAACCTATATATATATTTTATTGTTATTACACATTATGTTAAAAGTCAAACTAATATAATTTATGATATTATTGGGTAATTATTTTTAAATTATCTTGTAATAAAGTAGAAAAAAATTGAAATTAGAAAAAAAAATTATCTTGTAATAAAATATATTTAATATTTAATTTTAATAAAAATATTATATATTTTATGTAAAAATGATTTCTAATTAAAAATGGTACTATAAGATTTAAATGTAAAATAAATATTATTTAATTTTTTATGTGTATTTGTGTTAACTATTCAGATAAAGAAGTCTTTGTGATATTATCAAGTCTGTCTTCTATATGTAAGTACTTGAAGAAAGAGTTTTATCACACATAATATGATTTTAAGTAGGATTTTTTCTCAT
>PYAF01002933.1:447844-459272 GCA_007407185.1 Glycine tomentella | reverse complement strand
TTAAAAAAATAAAGATACAAGCGTTAAAAAAAAAAAAAAAAAAAACTATTTCAAGCATGTTATCCTGCTAAAATTCATCATTATTTTCTTCCCTTGTAACTTAGTACGTTGATAAATTGCATATGCCAACAGATGGGAATGGCTAGTGGACTGGAAACAATTTGTGGACAGGCTTATGGAGCTCAACAATATCAAAGAATTGGAATGCAAACATACACTGCTATATTCTCTCTGATATTGGTTTCTATTCCCGTGTCTCTGCTTTGGATCAACATGGAAAGTTTACTAGTTTTCATAGGCCAGGACCCTCTAATTTCGCATGAAGCAGGGAAGTTCACAATTTGGCTTGTTCCAGCACTTTTTGCATATGCAATTCTACAGCCGTTAGTTCGATATTTCCAAGTCCAAAGTTTGCTTCTTCCCATGTTTGCAAGTTCTTGTGTCACACTTATTATTCATGTACCTCTTTGTTGGGCCTTGGTATTCAAGACAAGACTGAGTAATGTTGGTGGAGCATTGGCGGTGAGCATTTCAATATGGTCAAATGTGATTTTTCTTGGATTGTACATGAGATACTCTTCTGCATGTGCAAAAACACGCGCACCCATTTCTATGGAGCTGTTCAAAGGAATGTGGGAGTTCTTTCGTTTTGCTATCCCTTCGGCATTAATGGTTTGGTGATTATTCTTCCTGTTCAATCAATATTCTACATATTCATGTTATCAGATAACAAAAAGTTTCCTTGTCCAACAAATTTTCTATAATGTATTGTATTGTTTTTCCAAAAATAGTATTTAACATAATTTTTGTATTCATGTTGATGATGGTAGCCTTGAATGGTGGTCATATGATCTGCTTGTATTGCTGTCAGGGCTGTTACCTAATCCACAACTTGAAACTTCAGTTCTATCTGTTTGGTATGTATGATCCATTATTTTGGTTTTCTTTATAACCCATATAAGACTTTTTGGTCCCTTTGTAAACCGAAACTCATGATCTACAATTTCATTTTGCTACCACTCTTCAATTTCTGAGATTTTATAAATTGATGTGATAGAACTAATTTTATTGTCATTTTTGTTCAGTCTAAACACCATTTCAACTCTCTATATGATTCCCTTTGGAATTGGTGCTGCAGCAAGGTTACATCATAGACATACTCATTCTACATAATTTACACTTTACATGTTACACTACCTAGCTACCTTGAGCATGCATCTAAACTAATTATCTTTTCTCCTCTCTGATTATAGCACAAGGGTTTCAAATGAACTAGGAGCTGGGAATTCACATGCTGCACGTGTTGCCGTGTTAGCAGCAATGTCTCTTGCATTAATTGAGACAAGTATAGTAAGCGCAACACTCTTTGCCTGCCGCAATGTTTATGGTTATATTTTCAGCTATGAGAAGGAAGTTATTGATTATGTCACTGTCATGGCTCCTCTGGTATGTATATCTATTATACTAGACAGCATACAAGGTGTTCTCACAGGTAATCTTTCTCTCAATGGCTATCCTAAACTATATTCTATATAGAAGAAAAGCTTTCTCTCAATTTGTTTAATTCTCTGGTTCAGGGATTGCTAGAGGTTGTGGATGGCAACATTTAGGGGTTTATGTCAATCTAGGGGCCTTCTACCTTTGTGGGATTCCAATGGCTGCCTTATTGGCATTTTTGGTGAGAGTGGGAGGACAAGGACTTTGGATTGGTATACAAAGTGGCGCTTTTGTTCAAACTCTTCTACTTTCTATCATAACAGGTTGCATAAATTGGGAAAAGCAGGTATACCCTCTAATCTTTGTATTCTCGAGGAGTGTTGATAACACACTTTTTTTTACATACAGTCTTAGTTTCTAATAAATTCTAAATAGTAACAAAGTGAGTCCAAAAGAGTGTATTAATATGTTGTTAACATTTCTCATCATAAAACTTCAATTTTGTTATGTTTGGTCGCACGAAGTTAAAAGGATAATAAAGTATACTAATTCATCTTCTTTCAGCCTCTTTTTTGCTTTAATAAATCTTAAAGCCCTTGTGAAGGTAGTATCCCTTTTAGACATTTTGTTTCAATTGTTTTGTTTTACTATGCAGGCAATCAAGGCAAAAAAGAGGTTATTTGATGATCAATTTTCAGCAGACAATATATTGGTATGAGTATGACAAGCTCTTAATTAAAGGCCAATGTTCTAAAGATGGAAACTATTCTCCGTGACTGAATAGGAGTTTACTCCATTCATTTTAAGAAATGAGTTTTTGGCTTTCTGAAGTAGTTAGCTATATGAGCTTATACCTCTGTGGATCTGATTAAAAAATAGAGTAGTATTTTTGGTCATGATAACAGGATAAGCGTTTAGCAATGTTTGCTATACTAGCGCTGTGCTGCTTGGAAGCAAATTGTCATTTTGAGCTATTCCAACTCTGTTTCATTTTCCCTAAAAAAAACTGTTTCATTTATTTGCCGATCCTTGCTAGTTCCCGCCTTATATATAACATTTAACTTTTTCCTGTTGGTATAATTAGTAGGTATTTAACACCCAACTAATTTTTCTCTCAACTTATAAATAAAAAATAAAAAATAAAAAATACAATGTCAAAATTATTTAAATTCCAAAGTATAAACACGAGTAAAGGAATAAAGATAAATTATGCTAATTCTTATTATATTTTAATTTAAATGTAATTTTTGGGTAAATTGTAATATTAATTCTTCATCTTCTTTCTGAATAGTTGATTATGCCATATGAGTTCATCAGGACTTAAAAACAATTTTAAAAATAATACTTATAATTATCTCGTTAAACTCTTTAATAATATAACAAGTATTTGGAAGATCGACATCTTTCATATGTCATTAATTCATTGTTAATTTACGGCAGAAATAAAAAATGATAAAAGACTTTGACGGATCAAAATTTAGATTAGTAAATATAAACTTAAATTAAAAAAGATTAGGGATACAAAAAAGACAGTAAAACGTATATTTTCCATACATGTATCAGATAAATTAAGTTTGCTAGTAATGTTGATATGCACGATGTTAAAGAATAGGGTAATAAAATCAAATCCCGCCTTTACACTTCTTCCTCAATTGACAAACTCCAATTATCAAGTCCGCATATCAGTATTATACAATCTCTAACATGCAAGAACTAAATTTCATTAATTTAAAAAGCATGAGATTTAATTTGATCAATTGAAACCACACACAGGAACCAAAATTACTCTTTGGTAAACCTTAAAAACCAAAATTACAATTAATCTAAAATAAAAATCACATGAATTTTATTTATAACAGCAATTTAAACATCATGTTATAAATTTCCAAGGGTTATAATTATTATTTAATACTCTTACACTTTACCTAAACACTATATGTCTATTTATAAATAAATTATTTTTTCATTATTAATATAGTTTAGGGTTAATTAAATTTTTAGTCCCTCTACTTTTTTAGATTCTAATTTTTAGTCCTTCAAAATTTATTTATCAACTTTTAGTCTTTTATTAATTTTCTATAAGTTATTTCTAGTCCTAAAAAATTGATCATTTTTAATTTTTTATTTATTTTTATTGCTCAAAATTAGTTCAAAATATATAAAAATGAGAGATTAAAAATGGACAAAATAAGAATTAATCTTGAAAAATAAAATAAATGAGACTAAAAATAGGAAAAAAAACTTTGAAGGACTAAAAATACTAATGATGAAAAATTAAAGGAAGTATTAAAAATTATCAAATTTTTTTTAAAGGACTAAAAATTAGAATAAGAAAAAGTTGAGGTATATTTAATCTTAGACTTTTATTATATATTGTTTTATAATAATATTTTCTACATTAATTTTTTAAATAATTTAATATATTCATATTTTTAATTTAATTTTACCATTCAACAAACAATTGATATACTAGTTGTAATAGAAGGTGTTGCATTTTTTGCGTCCAAGTTAGAATTTGTGACTTGAACATAAGATATAAAAATAAATAGAGACTTCGCCTTATTGATATTTGAGTTCCAAATGTTAAGGTGCGTGAAATTAAAAACTATGTTCCTCCGTTTTCAGTTCCAAATTTTGGTCTCGAGACTCGAATCTCGAAGATAACACTCAAACCACCTTATCAAGACTATATATAGTAGGACAAAAAATATGGTGCAATTATGCACATATATGATAAAATATTATCATAATGCAAAGCCACAAGATTCCAGCAAAGAAAAAAGAAATGCAAAGCCGCAAGAACAAGAAGGGCTAATTAAGGATGTCACACTCACACGGAAGGAGAGAAAATGATGGAAGAGAGTCTGTTAGGAAAACAGAGAGAGCAGAGTGAGAGAGTTAGATGGGGTGCTTCGAGTGAAGAAATGAGAAGGATGTTTCATATAGCATGGCCTATGGTGGCTGTGAATGGTTCCCAATATTTGTTGCAGGTTGTGTCAACCATGATAGTTGGCCACCTGGGTGAACTCTATCTCTCTAGCACATCCTTAGCAGTCTCCTTTGCCGGTGTCACAGCTTTCAGTGTTCTTGTAAGCTCCATCTCTAGCTTATGTCTGATAAATTTCTTATTTGATTGCCTTCTTCTGCTACTTAATTAAATATGTAAACGATAGTAGAAATAGTTGATTAAATATAGAGTAAATTGTGTATGTATTAATATTGAAGATGATTCTTGCACTGTTATAGTGTTATTCAATCACAAGTTGTCATATACAATAAGGTTTTTTTTTTTTTTACACTTTAATTAAAAATAACTACATTAGAGGTTAATCTTGGCATGACATCTGATTGGTTTTATATTTTATTTTGAGAGGCAAACAAATATAACTTTACCATGATATCTGATTGTCATTCAATGCATGTATTAGTTAAGTAAATTCTTTTCTTTAGTGTCCCTGTATCTCTGTTAAAAAACTTAGAAACATGGATCCAATTTTACCACCCGAACCCCAAAAACAAAATAAAACAGAACCAAGAAGCTCTAGCTGCTATCTTTTTGGATAGATAAGTCTCAACTTTGTGGAATGCTTTTTTCTGAAATATCTGCTAGATTATCCTAATTCCTATAACCTGGCTTACTTTTACAATCTAACTAAAGCTATGATATTAGATTATTAGTGAGGTCCAAATTTACTTATACTATAAGATTCAATGAGAAGCATTGAATCCACACAAATGAAAAATAATGCTTGCGTTTAGAATAATTATTTTACCTTCTTTATCAACTATATATGTCTAACATGTTAGCTTGCTCAAAATCATCATCATTGTACTCACCCAGTAACTTAGTGCATTCATAATTTGCGCATGCTAACAGACGGGAATGGCTAGTGGACTGGAAACTATTTGTGGTCAGGCTTATGGAGCTCAGCAATATGAAAAAATTGGAGTGCAAACATACACTGCTATATTCTCTCTCACATTCGTTTGTCTTCCTTTGACATTCCTTTGGACCAGCATGGAAAGAATACTAGTTTTCATAGGCCAGGACCCTCTAATTGCACATGAAGCAGGAAAATTCTTAATCTGGCTTGTTCCAACACTTTTTGCATACGCAATTCTGCAGCCGTTAGTTCGATATTTTCAAATGCAAAGTCTGCTTCTTCCCATGCTTGTAAGTTCTTGTGTCACTCTTTGTATCCACATACCCCTTTGTTGGGCATTGGTGTTCAAGACTGGACTGAATAATGTTGGTGGAGCATTAGCAATGAGCATTTCATTATGGCTAAATTTGATTTTTCTTGGATTATACATGAGATACTCTTCTGCATGTGCAAAAACCCGTGCACCCATTTCTGTGGAGTTGTTCAAAGGAATTTGGGAGTTCTTTCGTTTTGCTATCCCTTCTGCAGTAATGATGTGGTGATTTATCTTAACCTGCTAATATGAAGTTGTAAATGCTCATAATGTTTGTGTTTTCTTTCTAAATCAAAAAATTCTATAATAGATTCTCCTCTTTTCATGTTGATGACTATAGTCTTGAATGGTGGTCATTTGAGCTGCTTATCTTGCTTTCTGGACTATTACCAAATCCACAACTTGAAACTTCAGTTCTGACTGTTTGGTATGTTCGTTAAGTTTTTATTTTATTTTTAGCTCAACATGTTACACTTTTTTAATTTCATTTTGTCACCATCCTTTTTATGAGATTTTGTAAATGAATGTGATTGTACTGATTCTCTGTTACTTTTCTGCAGTCACAATACCCTTGCTTTTCTCTATGCAGTACCCTTTGGAATTGGTGCTGCAGCAAGGTTACATCATAGTCTGCATATTTTACATGTCACTGCATTATAGCTATCTTTGAGCATATAGCTAAATTAATTAACCTTTTCTCCTCTCTGACTATAGCACAAGGGTTTCAAATGAATTAGGAGCTGGGAATCCACATGCTGCTCGTGTTGCTGTGATGGCTGGAGTGTCTTTTGCAGCCATGGACGCAAGTATAGTGAGCATAACACTCTTCGCCTGCCGCCATGTTTATGGTTATATTTTCAGCAATGAGAAGGAAGTTGTTGATTATGTCACTGTCATGGCCCCTCTGGTTTGTATATCTGTTATACTGGACAGCGTACAAGGTTTTCTTGCAGGTAAACGTCCCTCTTTAATATTCTTAAAGTATGTTTGGTTGGATTGGAAGGGAAAGAAAAAGAAGTGAGACAAACTTTTACCTCTTTAATTTTATAATTTTATTTAATTATTTTAAAGTTTAATGAATATGCAGTTTTTATACAATAAAAAATTATAATTAATATAATTTTTAAAATAATTATCATTAAAAATCAACAAATTTATTATATATAATAATTTATATTTGAATGAATGCATAATTTATTTTCTAATTTTTTTAAATATAATAATAAATTTATTTGACTATTTAACTTGAGCAAAACTAAAATTAAACAATTTTATTGTAAATGATTGGTGTAATTAAAAAATTTGAACCAATCATCTTAAAATATATAAAAAAATTACATCAATCATTTATCATGAAATTGTTTAATCCATTTTTATTTAAGATTTTCTTTATCTATAAAGATTGAAGAAAATATCAAAAAAATTATTATAAATCCTGTTCAATAAATCAAGCTAAATTCTTGACAAATTTTTTATTTAGAATAAGTTAAACAACCCTTAAATTTATTTATTTTTCCTTCCTTCTCTTCCTCTGTTTTCTATTAAAATCTATTTATCTTCATGTTGAACGGTGAAAAATTTTCATATAAAAAAGTTTTCTTTTAATTTGTTTTACTTTTAGCTTCATTTTTTTGTGTGTCAAGGGATTGTCAGGGGTTGTGGATGGCAAAACTTAGGGGTTTTTGTCAATATCGGAGCCTTCTATCTCTGTGGAATTCCAATTGCTGCCTTGTTGTCATTTTGGGTGCAATTGGGAGGAAAAGGAATTTGGATTGGTATTCAAGTTGGAGCTTTTGTGCAAACTGCCCTACTTTTTATCATAACAAGTTGCATAAATTGGGAAAAGCAGGTAGGCTCTCTAACCTTTTGTGTTCATGCCCGAAACTTCGAACATACTAAGCCTGTTTTCACATTTTATACAAATATTTAAAAATTGAAAACAAATGCAAGTAAGAAATTATTTCGGTTCTTTCTTAATTAAGTGACTTTTAAGGTTGTGATAGATAAGCTAAGAAATATAATTAATATTCTCGTTTTTATTTAAAAATGTTACTTTCTATTATATCTTTTATTTACCATATTAATTAAGAGTTTATTGTTAGTGTAAATAATCTTACACTATCAATCAATTTTAAAACTATCTTAAATATGAATTTTAAAATAATTATTATAAAAATTAATAATTTTTAATCATATAACAATCTATAATATCAATTTATTTAAATTAAACTCTTTTTAATAAGTATCTCTATCATTTATCATTCTTTATTTTTCTCTCTTTTTAATTCCATAATAAATGACAAATATAAAAAAAAAATGACGAAATGTTCTTGAGGGTGTTTTTTTAATCAACAAAAAATTATATTAAATTGGGTACCACAAATCCTTACATCTACACAAGCTAACTAATGGTTACTTTGTATTTAAATCTAAATCAATTTAAATAACAAGTAACCATAGCAAGGTCCTTGTTCCCTTTCCCCACTGATACACAGCTATGAAAATAGAAGATGACAGTAACCATGGACCTTTGTATTGGCACGCAGTTTTCATCCATATCAGGCGAAAAATATAGTGATCATAATCAACCATTCCACAATCTACATCTCGATCCACATACTTCAGTCACCTCCTTATCCCACTAGGCATGCATGTTGTGCTGTCATCCATTGGTTATATGAGTAGCTCCACCCATCTCCCATATTCTTTAACCATGACCAAACAAAAAAACTTGATATCCTGCATAATTTTTCCTGTATCAAAAACAACATTGTTAAAGACACATTCATTCCTATGTCTCCAAATGCACCAAATGATTCCACACCAAACTATTTCCCATTGCTCCTTTTTCAGATTTCTAAATCTACATTGTTGATGCTGTAGTAGGTGTGTGACTACACATTCTGGTAATGCCGTTTGCATATTTATCCATTGATAACATTACATCCAAATACTATGAATTTTCTCACACATAAAGAGCAGATGCTGACAGCTTTCATCAGTTAATTGGAAAAACGGACATAAGAAGTTCCATCATGTAACAGAACACCCCTAAATTACACCTCGTTGGTAATCGATTTTTCAGCACCCTCCATACGAACAACATAACTTTTGGTAGAACTTCTTATTTTCCACAGAGCAGCAAAAGTATCGTCCAATTCAGTCCCTTTCAGTGTATCATGCAGAGCCCCGTAAGCAGAACTAACCGAGAATGAACCAGAACTTTCCTCAGTCCACACCCACTTATCCTTCTCCATTTTTCGCAATGTCATATCCCTCACTTCATTCATGAAATTTTCCACCATCACCCCTTCCCATTCAAACCACACTCTTCTCCACTTAAACTCCCACTTCCACCCATGTTTCCCACCATTTCTACTTGTTGCTCCGAATTCAAGAAGAGTCTACTATATTTATGAGCAAGATTCTCCCCCCCCCCCCCCAATATTTTGTTTAAATTGCGTGATCTTACCAAATACTAATGCATTGCAGGCAATGGAGACAAGAAAGAGGTTATTTGATGGTCAATTTTCGGCAGACACTAGGGTGATGATATGAGAGCCCATGCATGATTAAAGGCAAATTTCTAGGAATTTTATAACGAAGGGTATAATTATCCATGATTGGGAAATTGGAGCTTATTCCTTTATTGGATGGCACTAAAGTTTGACACAAATGAATTTCATTGCATATCCTTGTTCTCTTCCATGATTTTGAATGGAAATTAACCTTTTGGATTGGGTACGTATAGCTGCTTCTCTTTTACTTTCATCTACCTTTTTTCCTTCTTTACTTTTCTTTTGTTGTCTATAACGTGTACAAAGTGCTGGGCATATATGAAAAAAAAATGTTAAAAGAATTAGTTTTTTTTTATACAATGGTTTCACCAAGTTCAAATCTATGAATTAATTAAGAGAGGAATAAATAATATAAAAAGTGAATTTATTTGAGAGTATAAATAACGAAAGTTTTTTTTTATGGGACACAGGGAATCTAGAAAGTAATATCCACGAGAAAACAACAGTTTAATGATAGCAAGGAGCGTTTATTTTTTATCAATGAGGAATTGAAAAATATCAAGCAGAAGCTAAGGTCTAACAAAAACAACACCCATGACATCAGCTAACATAAGAGAACCCAACTGTGGGGAACAGGTCTCCCACATGACAAAGAGAATACAGGAAGGTGATCCTTGCTTAGCTACCAGTCCAACAAAGATTTCTAGAAAAAACATTAAAAACTTTTTTTTTTTTTTGTTTTCTCGGTAACCTGTACAAATATTTGAAAATAGGAAATATGTTAAAAATAAGATGACAATTTTGTAATTAAAAAGTGAAAATAAGAAATGATAACAAACAATAAAAGTGCAAAAGACTTTGGATTGATTCTGTGAAGGTAAATTGAACTTGGTCATGTTTTCTGTTGCTTAATTGACTTCTCTTTTAACATGGCCGCAATATGTATTTTCACAAGAGACGTGAGACGTTTGATCTTTACATGAGGAAAAGTTGGATACAAAGACTACTCTAGTCAAATATGAATTATTGCATTTTATTTGGGCTATAGAAGCCGTGGCTGATTTGCCAATTGGAATTGGTTAGCCACACATTTAGTTTTATGTCAGCCATATAATCCAAATAAACTTTAAACCAATTGGAAATGGTTAGCCACACATTTAGCTTTATGTTAGCCACAATAACAGGTGTGCGAGCCTGGAGGAAAAAACATTTTTTTCTAGCTATATCCAAATAAACTTTAAACCAACTAGTGGCGTAAATCAATTAGTGCATAATTATTTAAACTTAATTAATAATTTAAATTTAAATTTTTAATTTTTAAATTTAAATATGTAAATTATATTAAATATTTAAAAGATAAATTTTCTGTCCATAATAATCTTGTATCACTCAAGTTATTTAAAGGATGACTGTGGTAAAGAAAAAAAAAAGACTTTTAAAATCTCACTCCAAAAAAGTGTTTGTTGTATTAAAATTTAAATTATGTTTAATAAAATTAGTTGAAAGATGAAAAATTAATTGGTATTTAAAAGTTAATTAACTTATTAAATTATAAGTATTTGATTAAATTAGTTGTTGAAATAGTTTAAAAAAGATAAAAATAATAAAAACATGATTTATTTAAAAATGATAATTAGAAAATTGGATAAATATAATGAAAATAAAAATGAAAGAAAATATAAAAAGTTAGAAATTAAAAGTTAATATTTTCAAAAATGTTATTTTAAAAAATGTTAAAAACTACTAAAAAAATTTATTTACCAAATAATTAAATAAATTTTTCAGCTAATAAAAAAATTAAAAATTAACTAAAATGTCTTTCTAAACATGATTTTAATGTAAGTTTGGTTGTGAAAAAATAAAAATAAAAATAGACATTTTCTCTATATTTTAATTCAAATATTTATTCTCTAAATTTTTTTCCACTATCAAAGTCACCTAAAAAATCCGGTGGACGACTACTACCTTGCAAACATTTCCAAAATTCCTTTGCATGCTTGCTTTACAACCAGAAAACATTTTTGGCTGGTCCAGTTTCCAAAAGGAAGATTTTAATCCGTTCAAGACCTTGACACTGCTGTTGCGTTCACAAAGAGTGTGATTGCGTAACTCACGGCAAGTGTACCGATCGTTCAAGTAATAAATTTAGTAAGTAGAGTATCGTCTCCACGAGGATTGAGGCACTAAAATAATTGTAACTCTTATCTTAAAATTGGAAAGAATAGAAATAAAAGAAATTGAATTTGAGAGTAATTTTGTGATTTGGATTTAAATAA
>PYAF01002933.1:393852-442480 GCA_007407185.1 Glycine tomentella | reverse complement strand
AAATTTACATAATTAGTATAAATTTACATAAATTATTTTACAAATTGATTTCAATATACAAATTATTTTAACTCTAATTATATAAATCAATATAATTGTATCAATTAATATGTAAATTTATACTAATTATGTAAATTTATTTAAATATGTAAATTTTTTATTCTAATTATATAAATCAATAAAATTTCAATATATATATATATTTGGAAATTTAATTTTTAATATTTTCATTTTAACTATAAAAAAATTATTTAGTAAAAAAAGTTTTTAATACCAATTATATAAATAAATAAAATTACATAAATTAATACGTAGATTATTTATATAAATTATTTTATGTAATTGATTAAAATTATGTAAATTTACTTTTATATATAAATAATACAAATTTTATTTTGATTATAAATTAATAATTTTTATTTTTAGCTTATTTAATTATTATTTTACATTTAAGTACTTAAACATTTTGTAAATAATCTATATATTAGTTTATGTATTTTTTAAAAATTATAATAAAATAAAAACAAATTTTTATATATAGTGGTTTTATTATTTTATATCAAGATAAAATTTTACAATAAAAATAAATACATATAAAATTAAAGGTTAAATATATTTAAATATTAAATATTTTACTTTAAATTTATAAATTTTTATAATTAAAAAAATTAATAACTCAAAGATACATGTAAAACAATTTTTATAAAATTAATTAATAAAATAAGTTTTATACTTATTTATTATTTTGTCATTAAATAATAAAATTTACAATCAAAATTATTTTTATTTTTCATTTTATTTAACCAATTTTACAAATATTATATCAACAAGTTACATAAGTGTTATATCATTAATAAATCACATCAAAATCAACATTATCTATTAATTAAGAAAATAACTAAAATTATTTATTATGATAAATAGGAAACTGACTATCATTATTTTAAAATAAAAAAATAAAATTATAGATTTAAAATTATAAGAAAATAAAATAATAATTTAGCTTATTGGATCGAATGATTTTAATTTTAAAATTTAAGTCAAATACTGTTCCGTGTAACGAGAACTCTGTTCAGTTCCGTCTCACTGTCTCAGGGCAAACGACAATATAAGAAGGGGAAAGCCCATGAGAGACTCGAGACCGTCATTAAACTCATTATTCAAATAAACATTGATCACACGACACTTATAAAAAACACCAACCCTTGGAAGAACTACTGCTGCCGCTTCTAAATATTTAAACCTTTAGCATGGAAAACACGAAAGCCCTGCTATTATTTCTACCAGTTTCGACAAGGTCCAGTGATTCTGTGACCCTTTGGATAGGATATGGAAAATAGTCTCTTATATAAGGACTCAGAGCCGGAGAATCCTTCAGCTTCAGCCATAACATGGACTGTCTTTTCTCAAGAAATAAAAAGAGTGGGTTATCTAGCAGGTCCTATGATTAATGTGACTTTGTCACAGTATTTTCTACAGATTATTTCGATGATGATGGTTGGACACTTGGGTAAGCTTGCTCTCTCTAGCACAGCCATTGCCATCTCTCTCTGTGCTGTCTCTGGCTTCAGTCTTATTGTAAGTCTCTTCCTTTCCCATCTCACTGCTTTCTTCTTAAGCTTTAAGACCTACAATGGCATTGAACCCAATCAATATGAAGCAGTTATTTGTCAAAGGAGGGAAAATTATTATAAAAAAAAAAAAGATGAAGATGAATTAAAACACAGATTGGCTTAAGTTCGAGTAGGATTCTCTTATGTGAAGATACCTATTGGAGAAAATATTGGAAGATAATAACAGTTTTCAGCTGGGGTTGTTATCTTGTGTTGGTTATTTGTAGTTTTATTTATTTATTTATTTATTTTTTTAGGTTAAAATGTGAGTTTGGATGAGGATTGTCCCCCACTTATGTACCCATGTGGGACTTGGGTTTCCCCAATACACCTCTCATGCCAGCACTTTTGGGCTTGGTGCGCCCTTAAGTCAGTTACTTGGGTTTTCCCAAAAAATTATAATAAAGGAAGAAATTATCATTAGAGATAGCTGCTAGTTTGTTAAGTTCTTCTTGTGCTGTTAATTTTTCAACTCACATGGGAATGAAAATGGATGTATGCTAGGACACTTGGAACCTGTTGTGGCTTATATTTGAGATCTAAGAATTAATTGCACTTTGTCTTTTTCCTACATGTCAAACAGTTTGGAATGTCATGTGCACTGGAAACTCAATGTGGGCAAGCATATGGAGCACAGCAATATCGAAAATTTGGCGTTCAAATATACACTGCTATTGTCTCTCTTACTTTAGCTTGTCTTCCTCTGACTCTTTTGTGGGTCTACTTGGAGAAGATACTCATTTTTCTTGGCCAAGACCCTTTGATTTCACAAGAAGCAGGAAAATTTGCTTTGTGCATGATCCCTGCGCTCTTTGCTTATGCAACACTTCAGGCCTTGGTTCGATTCTTTTTGATGCAAAGTTTGATCAGTCCCCTTGTCATAAGTTCCTTCATTACTCTTGTCTTCCATGTGGCTTTCAGTTGGTTAATGGTCTTTAAATCTGGATTTGGTAACTTGGGAGCAGCATTTTCTATTGGTACTTCATACTGGCTGAATGTGATTTTACTTGGATTATATATGAAATTCTCTACTGAATGTGAAAGGACTCGAGTCCCAATTTCAATGGAACTATTCCATGGGATTGGTGAATTCTTCCGCTATGCTATTCCTTCAGCTGGAATGATTTGGTGAGTTTCTTCCTCTGATATTTTATCTTTTGTGTTGTGTTTTTATTTCCCCTTTAATTTTCAACAATGGTATGTTTCTTACTTATTTGATCTTTGCAGTCTTGAGTGGTGGTCATTTGAGCTACTAACCTTGCTTTCTGGTCTTCTACCAAATCCAGAGCTTGAAACTTCAGTCTTATCCATATGGTATGTACAACTTATCCTAGTCCTTCAGACATGAATGGCTCTGTGTTTTAAAAAATCTGTGTTGAAATTGTTACTCAGCCAAATATTGATTTCCATTCATGTAAGTGTTGCTAATTTGTTGTTATTGTTAACTATGTTCTGACCAGTTTATCCATCACCACAACAATCTACACGATCCCAGAAGCAATTGGCTCAGCAGCAAGGTTTTGATTCACACAAATCCTAAGCTCATCAATTTGTGCATATTCATATTTATGTAGAATGATATTATAGAAAATGATTTTTTCTCTCTCTTTCTGATTGGTTTCTCTTTTGGGCGGGTTATTCAGCACTAGAGTTTCAAATGCATTAGGAGCTGGATATCCACAATCAGCACGAGTATCTGTTTCTGCTGCCATGACTCTAGCAGTTTCCGAGGCCATTCTGATGAGCTCAATCATTTTTGCTAGCAGGCAGGTTTTAGGTTATGTATTTAGCAATGAGCAGGATGTGGTGGATTATGTCACAGATATGGTTCCTCTTTTAAGTATATCTGTTATACTAGACACTTTACAGGGTACCCTTTCAGGTTAGTTCTTGTTTGAACTATTTTTCAATGCACATTACTCTTCTTACGCAATGGAATTTGAGTTATGCCATAAAATATAATACTGTAAGGTAATACTTGTTCATTATAGGTATTGCTAGAGGATGTGGGTGGCAGCACATAGGAGCATATGTAAACCTTGGAGCTTATTATGTTGTGGGAATTCCAATGGCTGTCATATTGGGTTTCTGGCTAGAATTAAGAGGAAAAGGCCTTTGGATTGGAATACTGACTGGTGCCTTCTGCCAAACAGTTATGCTATCTCTCATCACAAGTTGTACAAACTGGAAAAAACAGGTTTGCCTCCACTTCCAAGTCTTTATGGCTTTGCACTTGGCACAGTCTAAGAAAACCATTTTCACAATGTTATATTTTCTCATATATCAAATTAATTTTTTTTGAATTTAAAGTAGTCAAAGAAAAGTAGCATCTTAACCCATGGAATCTTGTTAAGATTCAGGTTTGAACATGTATTACTATGCTTTTTTCTTAGAGCTCACATGTACTACTAACTGAAATGTACTCATTTCTCGAATGTCTGAGATTGCAGGCAATTAAAGCAAGGGAAAGGATATTTCAGAGAAGTTTTTCTGTAGAAGATGGATTAGTTTAAGCAAATGGAGAAGATTCTTTAAAGTTGTTAGCTTGTTTAGTTGGTATTGGTAAAACATCTAGCTTTGGTTGCAGAAAAGATCAAATTTCAGTTACTTAAAGAGTTAGAGGAGCAAAATGTTTTCATAAAAGGACAAGTGTAAGAATATTGATGTTATTTTTTCTCAATCCAATTTTGGTTAAGGTTCTGTAACGTGAAGTGAAAAGCATATTGTTAAAAATTCATATCTGTAAAATACTTCTATTCATATATTCTTTTTACCTCCTCAACGAGGTATATATATATATACAAACACATTTAACAATGTAAGGCATAAAATCAGGAACTGATTTACAAAGAAGCTAATCAGCCTAACGATAATTAACAACCATAAAATCAGGAATTAATTTACAAAGAAGCTAATTAGCCTAACAATAATTAACAACCATAAAATCAGGAACTGATTTACAAAGAAACTAACAGCCTAACAGTAATTTAAATTTTATTCTTATTTTCAACACTCCCCCTCAAGTTGGTTCATGTATATCAGTCATGCCCAACTTGTCAATTAGCCTATCAAACACCTTCACTGAAACACCTTTGGTCTTCTGATCGAACAAAAGGTATTTGAATCACTTGATTATCCAATTTTTCCTTGATAAAGTGTCTATCCACTTCAACATGTTTAGTTCTATCATGTTGAACTGGATTGTGTGCAATTTTCACAGCAGCCTTGTTATCATAGAAAAGCTTCATTGGCTGATTATATTTGATTCCTAAATCAGCAAGTATACTTCTGACCCAAAGTAATTCGCAAATGCGAAATGCTATACCTCTGAATTCTGCTTTTGCACTTGATCTGGCTACTACTTTCTGTTTCTTGCTCCTCCATGTGACTAGGTTTCCTTCTACAAAGGTGAAGTATCCTGAAGTCGACTGTCTAGTTGTTTTGTCTCCAGCCCAATCAGAATCTGTATACCCTTCTATGCAAGCTTCCTTATTTTTTTTTGAAAATAGAAGACCTTTTCCTGGTGACCCCTTTAGGTATCTGAGAATACGGTATACTGCATTCATGTGTTCTTCACTAGGAGAGTGCATGAACCTGCTTACTACACTCACTGAGTAGGCAATGTCAGGTCTAGTGTGTGATAAATATATGAGTTTTCCTACTAACCTTTGGTATCTTCCCTTGTCTGTTTCAACTTGTTCTGGATATATCCCAAGGCAGTGATTCATCTCAATTGGAGTGTCACTAGGTTTACAAGCCACCATTCCAGTTTCAGATAGGATATCTAATATGTATTTTCTCTGCACATGAATATTCCTTGTTTAGACCTTGCAATTTCTATTCCAAGGAAATATTTCAGTTGTCCTGGACTCTTCAATTCAAATTCAGCAGCCAATTTTTTTCCAGCAGTTTCATTTCTTCCGTATCATCTCCCGTTAATACCATATCATCTACATAGACAATGAGTATGGATATTTTTCCTTTATTCTGTTTGATAAACAGTGTATGATCCGAATTGCTTTGTCTATAGCCAAGTTTCTTCATTGCAAGTGTAAGTCTACCAAACCATGCTCTTGGCGATTGTTTAAGACCATACAAGGCTTTATTGAGCTTGCAAACTGTATTTTTCTCTGTCTTCACTCCTGGTGGAATCTCCATGTATACTTCTTCCTCTAACCTACCATTCAAAAAAGCATTCTTAACATCGAATTGTTTCAATGGCCAATCTCTGTTGGCTGCTATTGAGATTAGGATTTAGATGGTGTTGAGTTTAGCTACCGGAGCAAATGTTTCTTGATAGTCTATACCATACTTCTGAGTGTATCCCTTTGCCACAAGTCTTGCTTTATATCTGTCGAGGCTTCCATCTGCTTTTAGCTTCACTGTGTACACCCATTTACATCCAATTGTCTTCTTACCTTCTGGTAAATAAGTTAAACTCCAAGTTTTATTACTTTGTAGTGCCTCCATTTCGATGTTCATTGCTTCCTTCCATTTCGGATCTTCCAATGCTTCCTGCACACTGTTAGGAATAACTACAGTAGATAATTGATCAATCATTAAAGCATATGATCCAGATAGCCTATGAGATGACACATAATTGCTAATAGGGTATTTGACTTTCACATTCGGATCTGGTTCATAAGTGGTTCGGGGTATACCTTTATTTTGTCTCTCTGACCTTCTGACATGTATATCCGGGACAAAATTTTGTAGAATAGGATCAGGTATTACCTCATTAGTATTTTCAGTTTGCTCTTCAGGATTGTCCATAGCAGGAGGTTCAGTTATGAGAGGTAGACATGGTGACCCTTTTGGTGTGGGTGGTTCAGCAACTGAGTTGTTTGGTGAAATGTTTTGAATTGGCAGCTGGAAGTGAAATTCTTCTTCTGTGTTCTGTGGAATCTCCCCTTGAGAAGAAGAATGGGTGACTCCCCCTGAATAGAAAGCTTCTAATTCCCAAAAGGATGCTTCAAGAGTGACATGCAATTTTTTTGATGTGGGATCATAACAACGATATCCTTTTTGGAGATCAGAATATCCGACAAAGATGCATTTCTTAGCACAAGGTTCAAGTTTGTTGCGAAGTGGTTTAGGTACATGGACATAAACAGTGCAACCAAAGACTCTAGGTTCTAAGTTGGTGACATGAGGTATAGAGAAGTATGATTCGAGTTTCTTTTGAGGAGTGAGAAAATTTAGTGCACTTGATGGGGTTCGGTTTATGATATAGGCAGCAGATAGGACTGCCTCTCTCCAGTAGGAAGAGGGAACATTCATGCCAAATAATGAGGCTCGTACCACTTCTAATAGTTGTCTATTTTTTCTCTCAGCTAATCCATTTTGTTGAGGTGTATAGGTGCAGGATGTTTGGTGTTTTATTCCCTTAGAGAGCATAAATTCAGAGAAGGGTGCATTTTTATACTCACGACCATTATTTGATTGAAAAATTTGGATGGGGCTATGATATTGTGTTTGGACCATACTGTGAAAGCGTTTAAACACAGAAAAAACTTCAGATTTATTTCGAAGGAGTGAAATCCAAACCATTCGAGTACATTCATCAATAAAGGATACATAATAGTAAGAATGGGAGAGGGAAGGGACCTTAGCAGGTCCCCAAACATTCGAATAAATCACTTGAAAGGCGATACAACTCTTATTTGGACTAGGATAAAATGATATGCGATGACTTTTAGCCATTTCACAAATAGAACAATGAAATACAAAGGGATTGCATTTAGAAAATAAGTAGGGAAACAATTTTTTGAGGGAAATGAAGGAGAGATGTCCAAGGCGTTTATGCCAAAGCCATATTTCAGAATGAGTAGAGTCGAGAATGCAGTCTGCAGAAGGAGTGGATGCAGGAACTTTTGTAGCAGAAACAAAGGACAGTTGGGGAATTCCATCTTCGAGGTCCAAAAAATATAGGTTGCCATGTCTAACACCATAGCCAAGAGTCTCTTGTGTCTGGACGTCCTGAAACTCACAAAATTTTGGCCAAAAAATCACGGTGCAATTAAGTTGTGATGTCAATTGACTAACAGATATCAAATTAAAATCCAGAGAGGGAACCACAAGGACCGAATGGAGAGTTATGGTTTTGGTTAGAGGAATGGTACCCTGACCAGTAACGGGGGCAGTGCCACCATTAGCGGTGGTAACAATGGACTTACTACAAGGAAAGCAATGTGTCAACTCAGAGGCATCTTGGATCATATGATCCGATGCGCTAGTATCAATTATCCATGAGCTATTTCTAGAGGTAGCAGAGAAAGCAAAGGTCTTACCCAATATACCTTCATAAACGGCATGAGCTTGAGTAGATGCTGAGGATTCACCTTCAGAGTAGGATTTGAGGGCTTTGGAGGTGACCTTCCTTCGAGGTCTTCGTGTGAAGTCCCACCATTCCAGATATCCTATGATTTCGTAGCATCTGTTTTTTGAATGGCCTGAATCACCACAATGAGAGCAGACCAACGGCTTGCCTGCGGAAGGATCCTTTCTGGCTTTGGAGGGAGGGTTTGCGGAAGAGAAACGGGTGGCCAAAGCAGAGGAGTCCGATGTGATATGTGGTCGATTCATTATGATACGCTGTTGATGCTCGCGGCAGAGGAATGCGTATGTGCCCTCAAGATCCAGTTTGGGATCTTTACGAAGAATCTCACCACGGACTTGATCGAACTCAGAGTCTAAACCGCTAAGAAATATGTAAACCCGTAGACGGGCCATGGATGAATGTGTGTGGATCACATCAGTGACAGTGGTGGCAGGGGTGGTCATGCGGTGGTCATGCGGTGGTCAATTTCATGGAAAATGGAGAGGAGATCATTGTAGTAGGTAGAGAGAGGACGACCAAGTTGTTGAGTAGAAAAGGAACGTTGGTGAAGTTCGAAAAGACATGTCTCATCTGCGCCATCATAGAAGGTACGTAGCACCACATCCCAAATGTCTCGGGCAGATTCAAGGCGGATAAATCTCTGCATTAAGGGTGGGGTCATGGATTCGATTAGCCAGCTTTTCACTTTCTTGTTTTCGGTGACCCAGGTGGCATATTGAGGGTCTGTGATAGAAGGTTTGGGTGTTTCGCCGGTGAGATAGCCGGACTTATTCCTTGCGCCAATACGCATGTCCATTAATTGTGACCAGAGGGGATAGTTGGAATCGTCAAGGATGACGGTAACTGGAAAGGAGGAAGAATCTTGTTGGATGATGATATTTGGTGAAAGAACGGATGCAGAGGAGTGGGTGGTAGATTCATTGGAGAGATTAGTGTTTTCCATTGAAGAAGTAGGTATGGGGAGGGTTACGGGTAGGAGAAAGACAGATGGGTAAGAAAAGGTGAAGGAGATATGAGAATGCAGAGGGGAACTTTAGTGTCTCAGGATCGAAAAGCTGATACCATGTTAAAAATTGATATCTGTAAAATACTTCTATTCATATATTCTTTTTACCTCCTCAATGAGGTATATATATACAAACACATTTAACAACGTAAGGCATAAAATCAGGAACTGATTTACAAAGAAGCTAATCAACCTAACGATAATTAACAACCATAAAATCAGGAATTAATTTACAAAGAAGCTAATCAGCCTAACAATAATTAACAACCATAAAATCAGGAACTGATTTACAAAGAAACTAACAGCCTAACAGTAATTTAAATTTTATTCTTATTTTCAACACATATGGATGAATTCACGCACGAGCATCACTTCAATATCCATTCAAATACTCGTGTATAATATAACAAATAATTAATTATAGATACTTCCAATTAAAAAACAATAGTTTTAAATAATGTTGCACCGAAAAAATAGTTTGAAATGATACATACATGTTGCATTTTTGAGGTGCGAATAAGTATAATATAACCGAGCAGATTTGCGGATTTGTCAAGCAAATATTGATAAACTAAAATGTAAATGTAAACACTATTCTTTTCTATGCTAAATGTAAACACTAATTGAATTTGAGTTTTGCTATTTAACATCAATAAATACAAGGAATCTCGTGTGAGGTCAACTATACATATAAATTTCGTTGGCTATTCAATTATGTAAGTTCTAATCAAATCAAATTCAAGTTGAATATAATTTAGAGTGTAATAAATAATAGAGTAAAAAAAAACTTATACTACTTTAAATACTTACATGTGCAAAATCCATCGAATATTCTTGAAAAGAAAAATTTGAGGCAATATCCCTTAATAACGGTTTGAGTTGTATCGCCAAAACTCAAAAATAGATAATAAGTTGGACAATTATAATTTGGTGATCCATGAGAATTTTTTTTTGTCTTAATCCTTCAATTTATTAGGGGAAATAGACTCTAATTATAATTTGGAGTTTGATCAAAAAATAAGTAAATATAACAAACAATTATTTTCGTCAAAGATTAAACTTGAGTAGTACCATGAGGATTTGACTATTCAAAATCAAACATAAAATATTGAAAACAAAAAGTAAAACATTATAAGAAGAAAATATGGCGTTTTTGGAAGTATTATGTCTGGTGTTGCATGGTGTAATGGTTTGGTTTTGAAACTTTCATACTAATAACAAAACAAAACCTAAGTGACGAGTACAATTATCAAAATGGTCAAGTTTTTTTGGCCAAACTTTTTTTACAGCCCGATCTGGCCTAGCCTGACGGGCCATTGGACCAACCCATTTAGTCGTACCCAAAATTTTGGCAGCTCTAGTGAGAAGTGACACTGTTATTTTTGTATTCAAGTGATGACTAGTGAGTGAAACCTTGAGACAAAACAATATTAATAATATGTAGTAATTTACATTCCTGCAAATTTGAATGATATCAACAAAACACACGATTTTTTTCCCCTAAAAAACTACTTAAAACCCTACTTCTTTCTTCATATATTTGATACGTGATACCAATGTCTAAAACAATTGCTAGGATGTAAAATCTTGTGTTCCATCTCACTACTTTTTGTTCCGGCACGTATGAAATGATAGGAGTAATATTTAAACGTGAATAAATATGATTATTATATAGTTTGGAATCATGTGATCCGCCAATCTCCATGACACACGTAATTCTCTTTAACTATTTGTTATGTGTCTGGTGAAGAGTATTTCTATAGGGTGTTTGGTTACGAAACAACTTTCAAGATTCAGTAATGATATTTTGTTTGAGAAACAAAAATTTCCGGATTCGGAAAGGATCCTAAAAGATGTGGATTCCACATTATTTTTCATCTTTCTTGAGGAAAGAAAAGCTAACAAACCGCGGAAGGATGATGAATCTCATATTTTTCGTTTCGTCTCCCTTCTTTCCTTTCTCTTTGGCTAGTACGAAGGACAGAGAGGCAGAGTATCTGATAAGATGGAGTGTGTTTGGTGAAGAAATGAAAAGAGTGTGTTATCTAGCAGGTCCTATGATCAATGTGACTTTGTCACAGTATTTTCTACAAATAATATCAATGATGATGGTTGGTCACTTGGGTAAACTTGTTCTCTCTAGCACAGACATTGCCATCTCTCTTTGTGCTGTCTCTGGCTTCAGTTTCATTGTAAGTCTCTTCCTTTCCCATCTCAACGTTCAATTTTACAAAAACTACACTTGCATTGCACATTTGTAACGTACCTTATATGGTCATGTACAAAAAACATTTTCTATAAAAAAAAAGTTGGATACTTAATTTAGGCCTATAAAAAAAATTCTTTTTTCTTTCTTTGATGCTTCTTGCTTTTATTCACATTGTTATTATGAGTCTTTGTTTGTGTACATTGAGGACCAATGATCAATGACACACGAGAGTGTTCTTCACTTTCCAAATTCGTGGTCACTGTTTAAAATACTGAGTATAATTCATTCCACATTTGTCATTGTGAACTATTTGACGATGAATGAGATTCATTTATGGGAACCAACCTTCTTGAACTTAAGACTCTTTCTCTTGATAAACTACATTTACTATAAAAATGGACAAGGAAATGATGAGATTTTGAAATCGTTAAAATGTGATATAGTAATCATGCTTACATGTTATGTATAGTTTTTTAAGGAGATATTTTTTTCTGTCATGTTGAAGAATTTAATCTTTTTTTATGTTATAAACTATACTTATTTGTGTTATTTTAACTTTTATACAATTTGGTCATGTTTATATATAATTCTATTGTTTTATGTACGTATATTTTTAAAATTTATATTAACGTATATGTATCCTATGCAATCTACATGGAACAGTTGCTTATCAGAGGAGGGAAAAAACTATAAAATAAAAAAAATGAAAGGAATGATGAAGATGAATACAAAACAGTGATTAGCCTTTTAGTTTTGATAATTAGTAAAATTTAATTATCTTTTTTAGATGTCCTGTATAATAAAAGGAATAACTCAGAATTAGCTGCTACTTCGTAAGTTCTGGTTCTGCTATTAATTTTTCAACTCACATGGGGATATTGAATTGGATGCTTGCTAGGATACTTGGTACATCTTGTGACTTATATTTGAGATTTGACAATTAATTTTACTTTGTCTTTTATACATATCAAACAGTTTGGAATGTCATGTGCACTTGAAACTCAATGTGGGCAAGCATATGGAGCAAAGCAATATCGAAAATTTGGAGTTCAAATTTATACTGCTATTGTCTCTCTTACTTTAGCTTGTCTTCCTCTGACTCTTTTGTGGGTCTACTTGGGGAAGATACTCATTTTTCTTGGCCAAGATCCTTTGATTTCACAAGAAGCTGGAAAATTTGCTTTGTGCACGATCCCTGCTCTCTTTGCTTATGCAACACTTCAGGCCTTGGTTCGATACTTTCTGATGCAAAGTTTTACCAGTCCCCTGGTCATAAGTTCCTCCATTACTCTTTGCTTGCATGTTGCTTTTTTGCTGGCTACTGGTTTTTAAATGTGGATTTGGTAACTTAGGAGCAGCATTTTCTATTGGTACTTCATACTGGCTGAACGTGGTTTTACTTGGATTATATATGAAATTCTCTACTGAATGTGAAAAGAATCGGATACCAATTTCAATGGAACTATTCCATGGGATTGGGGAGTTCTTCCGCTGTGCTATTCCTTCAGCTGGAATGATTTGGTGAGTATCCTCCTCTTATGTTTGATCTTTTACGCTGTGGTTTTATTTCCTATTTAATTTTCAACCAGTTTTTGTTTTTTTACATATTTGGTCATTGCAGCCTTGAATGGTGGTCATTTGAGTTGCTAACCTTGCTTTCTGGTCTTCTACCAAATCCAGAACTTGAAACTTCAGTCTTATCCATATGGTATGCAAAACTTTTTTGAGTCCTTCAGACATGAATGGCTTTGCGTGTTTTAAAATCTTTGTTGAAAATGTTATTCATACCTAAATATTGATTTACGTTCTTGGAAGTACTAATTTGTTGTTTATATGTTAACTACTTTCTGATTAGTTTATCAGTCACCACAACAATCTACACAATCTCAGAAGCAATTGGCTCAGCAGCAAGGTTTTCATTCACATAAGTCCTAACCTCATCAAGTTGTGCCTATTCGCATTTATGTACAACAATGGTAAAGGATTTTTTTTTTTTTTCCTTTTTTTGAGTGGGTTACTCAGCACTAGAGTTTCAAATGCATTAGGTGCTGGAAGTCCACAATCAGCACAAATGTTTATTTCTGCTGCTATGACTCTTGCAGCATCCGCGGCCATTCTGGTGAGCTCAATCATATTTGCTTGCAGGCAGGTTGTAGGTTATGTATTTAGCAATGAGCTGGACGTGGTGGATTATTTCACAGACATGGTTCCTCTTTTATGTCTATCTGTTATACTGGACACCTTACATGGTATCCTATCAGGTTTGGTTCTTTCTTTTCTCTATTTTTCAAAGCAAATCACTCCTATGCCATGGACTAATGTGAATTGTGCAATAAAATATAATACTGTAAAAAACTTGTTCATTATAGGTATTTGCTAGAGGATGTGGTTGGCAGCACTTAGGAGCATATGTAAACCTTGGAGCTTATTATGTTGTGGGAATTCCAATTGCTGCTATATTGGGTTTCTGGGTACAATTAAGAGGAAAAGGCCTGTGGATTGGAATCCTGACTGGTGCCTTCTGCCAAACAGTTATGCTATCTCTCATTACAAGTTGTACAAATTGGGAGAAACAGATTGCTTCCACTTCCAAGTCTAAGCTTTGCACTTGGCACAGTCCTAAAACACCATTTTCACAATGTTATATCTTCTTATATATCAAACCAAACCTTTTGAATTTAATGTTTAAACTAGAGAAATTATTTTACAGTCAAAGAAGAGTAGCATCTTAACTCATGCAGTCCTATTCAGTTTTGATCATTCACTACTAGTATGTATTTTTAGAGCACACATGTACTAGTAGTAGTAGTAGTACTGACTGAAAAGTACTCATTGCTCGAGTGTCCTGAGATTGCAGGCAATTAAAGCAAGGGAAAGGACATTTCAGAGAAGTTTTGCTGTAGAAGATGGATTAGTTTTAGCAAATGGAGAAGATTCCTTAAATCTGTCAGCTTGTTTAGTTGGTATTGGTAAATCATCTAGCTTTGGACTTCGGTGGCAGAAAAGATCGAAATTTAGAGTTAGAGGAGGAAAAAGTTCTCATAACGAGACAAGTGTAATGGTATTGATTTGTTATTTTTTTCTCAATCCAATTTTGGTTAAGGTTCTGTAACGTGAAGTAGAGACAACTGGATGAATTCACGAGCAACACTTCAATTTCCAATAACATCCTTGCGTATAACAATGATAAATTAGAGTTCTGCCACTTAAAATGCAATGTAACCGAGCAGATTTGCGGATTTGTCAACCAAATTTACTAAACTAAAATGTATATGCAAATAGTACTCCAAATGTATATATAATTGAATTTGAGTTTTGCTATTTAGCCTTAACTACATACATTAAAAAAAAAGTTTTAAACAAATCAAATTTGAGCCGAATATAAATTTAGACTCGCTATTTCAATCAAACATTTTTAATATTATTTCTCTTGCCTTTTTTAAATATGAATTTCATATATTATTATTTTCCAACCATTTCATTTTTTTTTTACATTTCTACACTCAATTTTCTTAACCATGTATTTTTTTAGATTTATTTACTTTTTCATCCTTGTATCTAAAATTGAACTTCAATAACTTTTTTTAAAAAAAAATTTGTTTAGAATAATTTGATATTACAATTGAATTTTTTTTTTTATAAACTCAAACTATAATTTACAAATATTCTAATTTAATATAATTTATATAACAACTGAATATGTAAATCAATTAGTATACAAATTTTTTAAACTTAACCAATAGTTTCATATTCAAATCTTGGATTATATAATAAAAGTATTTTTTCTTATAAATTTTAATTATATAAGATAAACATTTGTTTTTAAAAATATCATCAGTGTGATAAGTTTTTTTAATTCAATCGTGGATTTTAAAATACGATTATTTCTTAAAAAGTTAGTCAACCGTATAAAATCTTTTCAAGTAAATAGTATGATTTCTTTTAAATTTTTAATTTGATGGTTTATAAAGAAAGAAAATGAAAAAAAAAAGGATGATCGAACACAAATAATTAATGTGTTCAACTTAATTGAATTATTTCGATAATATTTAAGTTCCACCCTTTATAAAAATAAATCTTATTAAAGGAAAACAGGCATAAACCCCTATGTGAGTGTCCCATCCCAATTCCCAGGGTCTAAGCAGCACAACACTAGTTCGCAACGCCGTCACCCCAGTTTGTGCAGTTGATTGAAGAAGAAGATGGCCGCAAAATCGAAGAAAGAGAAAGAACACCTGAATCTTCTCCTAGGTTCCCACCTTACTACTATCCATGAAACCCTCCAGGTATTATTATTATTATTATTACCCTCTCTCTCTACTATCATCATCATCATCTGAATCTCCTTCTTACTCTCCCTGTTAGGTTTTGGATCAAACACCGCCATCTTCTTCTTCCGCCAAAGTCACCTGGGACGATGTCATTAAGATGGCTGACCAAGTCTCAAAACAAGCTACCACAGGTCCACCTTTTCTATTTCTTTTGCCCTTTCTCTATTTTCTCTTCTATCAATCTCAAACTTCATTCTTTTTATTTGTTTTGTGTTGTCATCAATTGAATTGATTCATAAATGAATGAAATCATTTAGACTGCCAAAGGAGAAACATTTTCATTATTCTTTTTCTTGGCTTTTTGTATTGTGAAATGCCTATTAGGATATTCCGTACGATTTTTTTTCTTCTCACTTATGTAGGCATGAATGCATGGTTTTTTTTTTTATGTAATTAAATGAGTCTTCTTTCTTTTCTGCAGTGGGAATGCTTTGGACTGGAGAGAAGCCAGAGGCCAAAGCAGTTGAGGAAAATATGGCTTCATATTTCAACACCCTACAAGGTTTCCTTTTACTTTCCCATGGCAGTACAGTAGGTGCAGGGCCTACCTTGTCTTCTGCTGTTCATGCATCTGTCAAGCAAGTCGTTGATTCCAGCTTCAGGTTGATGAAGGAAACTGTCTCTTTATACGGTATGATAATGATAATTACTAATTGATGCTGTGATAATTAGTGACATGGGTGGATCAGTAATATTTATTTCACTGTGATTCTGTGAATGAAGCAAAGCAAGATGCGAGCAATAGAAATGAGAACATGCTTATCCCTAGACCATGAGCTTTATCCACTCTCTCTGTCAGAAAGGTAGAATGGGAAACTATGGCATTGAGAGTTGAGGAGAAAACATGCAACCTGATAATGGTTTCATGATATATAGGTGATAGTGAAGGAGAATGCTAGCTAAGATATTTAGTTTTATTGGTGGTGGAGGTGTTGCTAAGTCTTTCCTTCGTGTTACACTATGTTTTCATCACAGAAGTTTTTATGCCATTTTTCATTGAGATGCCGAGGATCATTTATTAGTTGATCTGGTAGTATATATATGGCGGTGGGGCGGGGGCAATTGTCTGTCTATAAATCATAACACTTGTGATTTGGGGTTTTTCTCCATTCACAAAATTGGATTGACTGTCATGAATAATATTCCAGTTTTGTGTGGCATCGAACTTGGGAAAAGCTTAAATACAATGAAAAATACATAAATTAAGAAATCCGAGATTAATATGCATTGTTTAAGGATACTTTTGGTTTTGGAATGCACGCAGCATGCTCTTATGAATAGACTTGAAGTTATCAGTCTAAATGCACATGGGAATACAATCTCTCTGTTGTTAAGGTCAGCAACTATATCATTTTCAACAAGTGCAAAATACATGGTGGGATGAACTGCTCTTAACTCTCTGGTTTTGCTTGTGTAGTATAAGTGTATAACTTGTTAAGCTCTATTTACAAATCATTTTGGTTGCATTAACATTTATCATTATCATCATTGATATGCCCATTAATTCATTGCCCCTTTATTTAAGCTCTATAGCAACTAATTTTTTATTTTGTTGACATTTAATATGTTGTCATTGATATGCTCATTAGTTCATCGTTCCTTTATATATGAGGCTGACTAGATCATCATGCCTCAACCCACTACTCAACACCTTTAGTCCTGACCGTACGTCAAATTACTTTTCCAATCTCTTTTTGGGTTGTTGACAACCTTCTTTCTCTTTTAATGAACACCAACAGGGTACTATTCTAAAGACCTGAAAATATCAGTACCACAATTGGTTGGTGCTGTCTGGGAAGCCTGTTCTGCCCTTAAAAAGACTCCTTCCACAAATATTACAGCAATTGGGAGAGGAATGACACAAGTTGCTGTTTCAGTGAAGGACGTTCTTCGTGAGATGAAAGAATTGAAACCTGTTTCATGTGATGATCAAGTTGACGAAGCTGCTGGTGAGAGTTGTGCAGAAGCAGTGTCTGAGCAACATGATGATAATTCAAGTGAAGGTGATCTAGGGAATGACCTGTCGCCTGAAGAGATGAAAGTGGCTGAAAGAGCAATTGAGGTTGTGTCTAATATGCTTTCATTTACAAAAATACTTATTCACTCCATCATAGGCTTGCTTAAGCTGGAAAAACCAAATGACAACAGCAGTTTTGTAAATTCTCTGGAGAAGTTGTTGCAGCTGTGTCAGGAACTTGGTCGTCAGATTGATGAGATTGGAGCTTGCCTTTACCCCCCACAAGAGATTCCTGCCATAAATGCAGCTTTGGAGAAAATCCACAGCATTATTGATGCTGTGCAAGTGGAGGTAGGAGAACTTCTAGGCGCATCAGATGTATTTCTGGAGCCATGCAATGATTTGAGGAGTTCACTGAGACAGCTCGCATCTGAACTAAGTAACTCTAGTACTGCTGATATAGAAGCCAGGGTAGAACATATAACATTAAACTAATAAGTAGACTCTGATATGTGTACTTTATTATTATTTTTTGGGGGGGTGGCCGGGTGGGTTTGGTGGGAATATGTGTAATGAATTTGACGTTGTAGAACTTATGAAAATGATCCTTTTTTATTTATAACTTTATATAGACCTGTATCCATTGTACTTTATGTTACTGGTCAACTGTTTGTTTGAATATCAAGAGGTCTAGTTGAGTTGATTGAGTAAAATGAGTAAGTTATTGTAAACTTTTTGATATCTATTTCTGATTCTTACAGATAAAAAGAAAAATGTTTGTTTGATGAATATTTTCTTATATTAAGGGTTAGTTTGGATATTTTTTTCTATAAATATTTATAGGAGAAAAAAAAAATGCATGAAAACTCTTTTATTGAATTTCTTCAAAAGTTAAGGTGCATAAATTGGTTTTAACTCAAGGAAAAAGTTCAATTTATTTTATTTTTCCTATATTCTTGAGAAGAAAAAAATAGCATTTAAGTATGTTAATGTAATCAAAGATATGTATGATGAGACTATCACATGTGTGAAAGTTTGTAATGAAACATCAAGGTATTTTCTTATCACTGTAGGTATTCACCAAGGTTCAGCTCTTAATCTTTATCTTTTTGCCTTAGTGATGGATGAACTGATAAAAGATATTCAAGAGAAAGTGTCGTGATGTGTGTTTTTTTCAGATAATATTGTGCTTATTGATGAGACCAAAGATGATGTTAATAGGAAATTGAAATTGTGGAGAAACACTTTGGAGTCTAAAGGATTCATGATAAGTTAGAGTAAGACAGAGTATATGAAGTGTGAGTTTTCGCGGGTAAGAGATCAAGATACATTGTATCTATTTGGTCAAGAGGTACACAAAAAGATGTTTTTAGATACTTGGGATCAATGTTGCAAAAAGGTAATGAGATTAATGAGGATGTAAATCATAGAATTAGAGCAGCGTGGATGAAATGACGGAGTGCATCGAGGCTTTTGTGTGACCACAAAAGTCCCCTTAAGCTAAAAGGAAAATTCGATGAAATGACGGAGTGCATCGAGGCTTTTGTGTGACCACAAAAGTCCCCTTAAGCTAAAAGGAAAATTCTATAGAACAACTGTAAGATCGGCAATGTTATATGGAGCAAAATGTTGGTCAGCACATAAGCAACATGAACATAAAATAGGGATAGTATAAATGAGGATGTTAAGGTGGATGTATGGATATACGAAGATAGATAAGATAAAAAATGAGGATATTCGACGAAAGGTATCAGTGGTACCAATATGTGAAAAAATGAGATAGCATAGATTGAGGTGGTTTAGACATGCTATGAGACGGCCATTAGATGCTCCCGTAAGAATAAGAGATTGTTACCAATAGCTCGATACAAAGATAGGTAGAAGTCGACCGAAACTTACCTGGGAAAAGGTAGTTAAACAAGACCTAATGGAGTGAAATATAGATTGGCGGACTATATGTCTTAGGACAGAGTGGAGAAAAGCTAAAACTTGGTGGAGGGTTAAACCTAATAATAGTTCTATGTTTCAATCGTTCCCTTATTTTAGTTATTTTCCTCTTCTTTTCTCCCTTCTTTTTTTCACCTCTCTTTTATTTTAACTTTTTTTTTTCTCTCTTTTATCTTATTTTTACTTTTTTTCTCATCTCTCTCTTTCTCTTTTTTTGTCTCATTTTCATTTTATTATTGGATTCATCTACCATCGACTCCAATTAACTTGGATTAAAAGTATTGTTGATGTATATATTTATGTAGAAGTTTATCCAAAGAAGATTTAAAATAGTCATGGTGGCTGAAAGAGCAATTGTGGTTATGTGTGATAAGTTTTCAGATAGTATAAAAGTACTATTCCCTTCATCATTGGCTTGCTTAAGCTGAAAACACCAATTTGACTGAGAAGTGTAAGAAACTTGAGACTGATTGATGAGGCTGGAACGCGTCTTGATTCCCTACAAGAGATTCCTCTCATAAAGACATCTTTGAAGAAAACCTCATCCTTGTTGATTATATGCAAGGCTTGGTAGGAGAATTTCTAGGCGCATCAAAAGTATTTCTGGAACCATTCAATGATTTGGGGAGTTCACCGAGACAGATTGCATCTGAACTAAATAACTCAAGTACTTCTGAGCGCTTATATAGAAACCAGAGTGGAAAATATAACATTAGCCAACTAGTAGACTCCGATATACTGATATCTGTACTTTAATATTATCATCATTTGTTTTGGCGGGGGTTGCTGGAATATATCTGCACTGAATTTGACGTTGTAGAATTTGTTACTGCTCAACCCCTGATTTGATTTATAATTCCCGTTACCAAGAAATGGTATTCTCGTATTAAAACACAATAGGAATTGCGGTCCAAAACTAGGATTTCAATTATAATGTCAATAACGACAACAGAAGTTTGGATTCAAGTCACATCTTTTCCACGTTTAACGTAAATGCATCTATGGATGGCTTCCAATTTCCACATCTTTTCGCACGTTCTTTGGGCGCATATGGGCAAGGAGATTCAACTTGAAAAGTTGTATTTAGTTATATTATCACTTTGTTTTTTTATATTAATAAAAAAACATGATTTAATTTAAAACGTGCTATGAACTGAATGTTGGGATGAATTTCAAACTTCCAAATGCCAAAACTCGACGAGCTTTGGGAATGACTAGTAAATCAATTAGCATATATAAGAGGAGTGCTCTGGTACGTGTAAAAATATACACTAGATTGCTATGTGAATGTACATTAACATCTGTTCATACTGAATATTCTGGCACATTATCATGATGCGGCTAGGGTCACCGTCCAGTAAGCTTGACCATCCATGCACCACCTAAGTAAAGACCCAATAAGGGTGCCGCTAGAAGAACTTGAGTGAGAGGATCAGTAGATGGCGTAACTATAGCAGCTGCCACTACTGCACCAACCACAACATACCTCCAAATTGATAGCATCTGGTCTCCAGACACCAGTCCAAGTTGTCCCAATAGAAATTGTATGACAGGTACCTGCAATATGACTCCTTTAGATTCCAAAACTACTAAAGTTTGGGGGGAAAAAGGATTTCCCAGGTAAGCTATGGAACAATTCAGACACACAGAGAATACTTCTTGTTCCACCTGAATAAAAGCTCAACTATTTATACAAAACTATAATCCAAAGTAATGATTGTAAATGGAGCCTACACAAAAACTATATATTATGAGCATTCTTCATCTTAAAAGCAATAGCATGGCTTTGTTTCAAATTCCTAATAAAAGAAGCATGTTGGAATGTCCACACTGTTCATAACTCCAAAAAGACCCAAGTGGGCATGTTTAAAATATAATCATTTGCTGCTCTCTATGTATTTATTATCTACATATTTTGGGAGCAGAAGACACGCGATTAGGTCAATGGACAATGGCCTTATGGCAGGAATTGGTGTCAGCTTGAAGATAATATTCACACCATATATTATGAAAGAAAGGAAGAATAGAACCAGGAAGAAAAAAATTACCTGGAAAGATAAGCCTGTACTGAACATAAGCACCAGAACAAATTCAAAGTATTGATCAATGGACCATATTGATTCAACAGCACCTTCAGCGTAGGTAACAAAGAAATTTAATGCTGCAGGTGTCAGAACTAAGTAGGAGAAAGTTATTCCGGCATAGAAAAGAACCGATGAGCCTAAAACAATTGGCCCTAGAAACCTTCTTTCATCTTTTGTAAGTCCTGGAAGTACAAAGGCTATGATTTCATAGAGGATGACAGGACTTCCCAAGAGAAGGCCACAGTATCCAGACACCTGCAGTTCAGAATGACAAAAATGTTAATTCTATCAAGGTAGCTTCTTGTATTTTATCTTTATTTAGAGTTTGATCTCAACTTTGATGGGTATGCAAAAATGGTTAAATGCACAACACATTATTGCCTAGAAGTTAGGTAGTAACATATTTTCTTTGATGAGATCAAGTAATCCTTGTAAGGTTTGGCCAGTCCTCACCTTACAAGTCAATTTTGTGGGATTGAATTAGGTCTTAGGTCCAAATTCTTAGATTCTTTAACAAATAATTTCTAACCACACCCCAACCCCTGAAAAAAAAATCATGACGGAAAATGAGTAAAGTGGTACACACACAAAATAGATTTTGGCCATCACGAATACTATGCGCCATGTGCCAATGAGACCTTACAAGCCAATTTGGTGGGGTTGAGTTAGGTCCTAAGTCCAAATTCTAAGATTCTTTAACTAATTTCTACCACCACCCCAAAGAAGAAAAAAAAAATATTATGACAGAAATATGATGTAGCATAAGTAGAAATGAACACACTGTATCTACTCACAAGAGTTTCCATAGTTCTCGTTCTTCTAAATCACAGTTTGATTGGATATTGTTCTTATTTGAATTTTAATTTAAGCTCTTAGAGATAAAAACAATTAGCACAAGAATAAACACATTTTAATTATCCTATGCCATTAACCTTATCTGGGAACTAGTTATGAGGCTGACATAAGAATTATGGCTGCTTTGTACATTCCTGATAAAGCAAGAGCACCAGTAAAAACACTGGTTCAATTTTACATGAAATGAAATAAAATATCACAGCTAATTTGATAACAAAGGAAACAACAACCATCTCAGAAATATATGCAAGAAACCTTACCTTTAAAGTAGTGAAGAAAAATTCACCAGGTGCCAGCTGAAGAAATCTTACACCCTGTGATTTAACAGGAGCTTCAAGAATCATTATCAGTTCTTTTGAAAATGCAAAGCATCCCAAAATGCTTGCTCCAACTGCCAGAACTGATACAAATATTCTCTGTCGCAGCTCTTCAAGATGATCAAATATGCTCATTTCTTTATCATCGGGAAGAAGCTCTTTATCAGGATAAAGAAAATCATAGATAGGACTTCGTTCACCATCTTGCCCAAAATTTCCCGGCGTTTCTTCAGCTGTACTCTCAAAAAGATCTGTGTTTCCTGACATAACAATGATCTCAGAATCTTAACCAAATCTACAACACTTGTGGAAACATATCACCAAGATCATCCTTTAACTAGGGAAAAAAAATGATTTTAGCATAATTTCAAATATTCCTGGATTAACATATTGTTCAAAAGAAACCACCCTAGGATAAATTAACTTGAATAGTATAATGCCAACAAAAAACGAAATATACTAATCATATTTGGAATTTATTGGCATCCAAACAAAATATTAGACATCATGTTTGGATGAGCATCTCCATAAGCACTTTTTGGAGAAATAAATAAGGAGAATTGAAATAAGCTTCTTTCATAAGCTAAAATTAAACTTATCCAAAGTTGATTTTAACTTGTAAGCTAACTTTGGCTAATGGGAGAAGCTTATTTCCTTTTTTTCTTCTTATTTTGTGAAGAAGTTTATCGAAACTAGCCTTAATATGAGTAAGGGCATCGCGCATATATTCATATGTCATTCAGATCAATCACTATGTACTTGGATAACAATATGCAAGTTGATGAACGAGGTTAATATATGATAGAAATTCAAAGTGAGCCAAGTAAAAATGTTATAGGAATAATAATAATGATAACAAAAAATTGAAGGAGGGGAAATGGAAAAGATTGAATTAGACGTAGATACCGGGCCTTTCTTCAAGGGCGGAGCCCAGCCCAGTTGCGGTAGCACTCAAGTCCTGCTGCTTCTGTCTGAGGTCGTCATCGACGGCGAAGCAAACAAAGCCGCTATTCCTCTTCCGAAGGAAACTCAACCCGGAAGGGTTTCCAACCCGAATGGGTGTTCGGAGCGACCCGAATTGAGGAACGATATTCATGGGAACACTGGTGCTTATCAATCCCATGCTATGCCGTAACGTCTTTTCTTTTGACTGTCACACGGTTGGATACGGTTTCCTTTGCTTTGATTTTGGTTATGTGGCCTCGTCGCCTGATATTTTACACTTGTAAGTAGCAAACCTCTTCCTCACACAAACCACTATAAGTATCTGCATCGGCTAAGTTTCTCCATAAACACTGTTAAAAAAAAAATAAGAAAAAAATAAAATAATTTTTTTTATAAATAAAAATAAATTTTTTATTAATTAATTTTTAAAAATTCATCGATATAATTTCTCTAAAAGATAAGAGAAATTTACAAATTAGTTAATAAAAAACTTTCCACAATAAATTAGTTAATAAATTTTTAAAAATTCATCAATAAAGTTTTAAAAAATTACTAATGTATTATATGTGTAGTCATAACTTGACTCCATAATAATATAAAATGAATTATAAAATTTTAATCTATAACATATGTTTCTCCTCATAAATTTATTTATAGATATTTTGTCCTGTAACATAAAATTTTTAGATCCGTCAATGTTAATCTATATGAATAACCAAAATAAAAAATCAACTTATTACCATGCTAGTGAGTTAGAATTATTTTTTTAAGTACTTTAGAAATCAAATTACTGTTATTATTTTTTAAAAATCTAACAAATGAGTTTTAATTTCTAATATTTGAACATTTAATTTAATTTAAAGATTTTGTTCTAATTTCTTTCATATCACCTCATTTTGTTGATTTTGAAGATTTATTCTAATTTCTGTTTGCTGATTTTCTTTTTGTCAAATTTAAAGTTGATCTAATTTATGTGGCCCACAAACAATTTGTGAGTATAATTGATATCACATATTAGACTGAAAAATATAAAAGTTTCGTTTAAGAAAAAATAATATATGCACGGGTATTGTAAATGATTTTTATACTATTGTTAAATCATAAATCATGATGATAAATTTATTAATTTTTATAATAATTATTTTAAGATTCATATAAAAATATTTTTTTATTACTTTTACAAAGACAGGACATGTACGTTAAGAGCATTGCTTCATACACCATATAAAACTTCTACTACACCATTTTATTTTTAAAATCCCAAAAATACCCCTAAAAAATTTTAGCATACGGATCCAAAAACACTCGTACGGATTATACAATCCGTGGAAGTTGTGCGGATTGGATAATCCGTATGGATTATCCGGATTACTCAATCCGTATAGTCCATACGGATTATCCAATCCGTACAACTTCCACGGATTGTATAATCCGTACGAGTGTTTTTGGCTGGAAATTAAGCATCCAACACACAATGAGCAAAAAAAACATAGCAGACATTGGCCTTAATAATCAAAATGATATCACGCATTGTTCTTAGTATTGTTTGTGATATAACAACATTGTTAATGTTAATTATCAAACATATAAACATAAAGTATATAGATATGAAACAAAATGACAAAATGAGGCTGAACATTGTTGTTGATGTGTCCTTGTCCATGTGACAAAATGAGGCTCAACACATGTACCACATGATAATGTTGTGTGAAGGGTTTGGAAACTCCATGACGAACTCAAAGTTGGGTCGCAGCTTATGTTGCATGACAAACTTCCTCCAGCCACTTCCGATCTTCACGCTTTTCCGCCAATGATTGAAGACCAATTTGCATTGAGTCTTTCCTTCAAAGTCAATGTATGTGAACTCATTATCTTTGAGGAAATGGTACATTGGAGAAGGAAGATCCTGGAATAATAATATTGATGGTTAGACTTTTATGGAAAGTGAGAGAAAAAGTAAATTACAAAAGAAAGCAAAATCTGTATATTGAGCTAACTTACAACAGAACTGCAGTTGACCTTGTAATCATTGAGCAGAAGGCGGAAAACAACAGATTCCGGGTTTTGCTTGTATAATGAGTGCCATTTCGGAAATGCTTGAGGTTCAGAAATGTCTTTATACACAGTCATCAAAAACACAGATTGAGCATAATGAATCAAGGTAATCGCATGGTTACCTTATAGCCCATAATGGTCCCTTATGGCTGTTCAGCCACCAGTAATCGCAGGATATTCAAGGTTTTTGTTATAAGTCACCATATGATGTTGCCCATTAGCATCTATAAGATGCTAGGTGTCTGCCAAGTGATCCTTCCATCTAATGGCAAAACTTTTGTTTATCTCTCCGTGAGGCTAAATAAACAAATTATCAAAACCTAACATTATCAAAACCTAACAAATTATCAAAACCTAACATTATCAAAACCTAACATTATCAAAACCTAACAAATTATCAAAACCTAACATTATCAAAACCTAACAAATTATCAAAACCAAACAAATTATCAAAACCTAATATTATCAAAACCTAACAATTTATCAAAACCTAACATTATCAAAACCTAACATTACCTCGTCCTTCACATGGATTGTGTTGATGACCTTGATCGGTTTGCTCTTAATATTCATCATATAAGAGCCATGTCCTTGTAGTTTTCTTCATTATGACCCATTGGTGCTAATTTAATGTAGATACAATTACAAAATAAAATACATTTTAAGATAAAGTAATAGAAAAATGAATTCAGTAAAATAGTACGAATTCGTACGGATTTTCCAATCCGTATGGCTTCTACGGATCATTCAATCCTATCCACCATACGGATTAAATGATCCGTAGAAGCCATACGGATTGGCAAATCCGTACGAATCCGTGTAACCATTAACGAACCATATGGATTGAATGGTCCGTCGAATCCATACGGATTGGCAAATCCGTACGATGCGTGCGGATTGCCGAATCCGTGGAAGTCCGCTGCTGCCATTAACGTAGCAAAGAAGAACCAGCCAAGGGAATGCAAAACTTACCTGGACAGCGTCGTCTTCAACCTTGGACCGTGCAGACCGACCAATGCCACCACTGTGGAAGGCGGAAATGGATGACGGAGAGGAACCGGCGCTGCAGGAGAGGGAGAGGGAGAGGAAGAGGAAGAGGATCCGTATGGAAATTGAGGCTTTTTTTGGTTTTAAAAATGGAAGGGTAACTTGGAAATTGCACTATTCTTGAATGGTGTATTAGAATTAATTGCTGGTGTATGAAGTTTGACTCGTACGTTAAACACTTATTTTGTGTCATCAAGAAACTCTTATTCGGGCTTGAACGAAGCCAATCATAGGTATTGGGCCGCGATTGATAGAGAAGAGAAGTTCTTGGCTCGTTATTATAAATAATAAATTGGCGCGGTTGTTGTTCCCGCCAAGTGTGTTGCATCTTCGGCGGGCGCAATGGAGCAAGAGAATCACAAAATCAAGGCAGTGAATTTGCTTCGAAGCAGAATCTGCGATCCCAAATTCATCTTCATCAATGAATCTCCAGAAAGTAACCACAGGTCTGAAGTTCTGAACTTCTTCTCACACAGTTAACGTTTCTCCTTTTTATTCAACCAAATCGAAAATCGATGAAATTACTTTACCGATTTCTCATTTCAGCAAGCTGAAATTCTTGATATCCAGTTCGGTGACGGAGGCGTGCAACAATTCTGTTCTTCTTCTCGGTCCCCGAGGCTCTGGCAAGAATGCGGTTTGTTCCTCACTCGCTTCAACCTCATTTTTAAGGGTTTTCTCCATTTTCTTTTCACAATGTATTCTCTTGTTAGGTTTTGGAACTTGTCATTCAAGACTTGCTGCAAGAGTATCCGGACTCAATCTCAGTGGTATTCACTGCCTTCAAATAATATTGATATTAATAAGTTATGGAATTGGAAGTGTGTTTGTTCTCTCTATTAAGTTATATTTTCGTCGCAGATAAGGTTGAATGGGCTTTTACATAGTGATGACATCTCTGCGTTCAAGGTTGGCATTCCTAAACCTGCTTGTACCGTTACTAATTAAAACAGCCATGATTTTGTTAAGTTATTGTCGTTTTTTTTAACCCTTCTAATTGTGTAAATTGTTTACTAAAATTGATTTTCCTGGTTGTTTATGTCGACTTACTGCTGACAATGACGTTAGTCATGTTTTGTTTATAATCAAAGCTTCTTATATGGGTAATTTGCCTCCCTAGTTAGGTTCTGACACTATAATGAAGGAAAATTGGGTTGACATGAGGTCTAGTTGAGTGAATAACTGCAGAAAGGGACAAGTAAATGGAAGATAGTCTTCCGGTATGAATTATCTAAGGAGCTTGGAGATTATTCTCCTGAGAGAATGTGGCAATGTTCTTTCTGAATTTCAGTTAAAAGACGTGGAGTAAATCTTTCTCATGTTAAAAACTTGTGAATTTACAACGGAATTGGATGGTGATGGACCAAGCTGTGCAATGCAGCTCTGACTATCTCTGGATATGCAAGAGCAACGAGGTTTTGTTAGGCATATTACAGAATTTCCTAGCCTTGTTATAGAGATTGTTTGAACTGGTAGATTTAGGTTGCACTGCTACCGGTCCTTGTGTGGTGTCTCATTTGTTGTTGCAATGGATGATGAAACAGGAAATAGCCAGGCAGTTATGCATGGAGCATCAATTGCTATTCTCAAAAGCGGTAACATGACCTACCTATACAAAATTCATACCATTCATTTACAATTATGGTACAGTATTTTTTTATCTTGATATGAACTTCTGCAGGCATCATTTGATGACAACTCCCAATTTATGGTGGCCATGCTAAAGTGAGTAAAAAATTTATTGGTTGAAAAAGGAAAATAATTTGAAGTTCTAAAGCATTTATTACCTTTTTTTTTCTTTCTAGGGAATGTGGATTAGCACATAAAACAGTAATTTTTGTTCTGGATGAGTTTGAACTGTTTGCTCAGGTAAGGCTCCTCTTTCTTTTTCCACTTTGATCACTTCTCAAAAGCTTGTGGTGTAAATTCTGGGTTATAATTGTAGTTATTCTCAACCTCTTACTCTATTTAGTAACACTGTTTGTGGTCTGTGTGAAATATTTTCTATTAAACATTTTTGGTAACGTTTTTAATCATACATTTGCTACTATCTCCATCCTGATTCTTTGCAGGGTAAACAGAGATTACTCTATAGCTTGCTAGATGCAATGCAATCAATAACATCACAGGCTGTTGTACTTGGCATTAGTTGCCGTCTGGTGTGTGCTTTATAGTTATTTCCTTTTTCTTATATAAACTTTCAAGTAGTTGTGAATTTTTTCATGTCTGAATTTCTGTATGCGATTGGTTGAGACAAATATTCCTGTAAATTGATATTGTCTTTGTGATTTACAAATTATTGTTTTTGGATAAAAAGTTTTCCAGTTTGTTTTGCTTGTATATTTTTTGAGAAAATAATCTATCATTGCATGTGGTGCTTGTAGATAATAAGATAACTTTTACAAATCAAGATAATCCTCCTTGCAGGATGCAGATCAGCTGTTGGAGAAAAGGGTACGGTCCCGTTTTTCACATAGAAAGATGTTGTTCCTACCACCTTCAAAAGAAGATTCACAAAAGTAGGTGGATGGTAATTTCCTTTAGACTGGAACTGTGCTGAAGATGATGTTAAATGCACTGCTTGACTTGTCATGTAGGTTACTGATGCACATGCTGACATTACCAATTGATTCAAGCTTTCCACAAGATTATGCTGTTGAATTTAACAGGAAGGTCCAAGTATCCTTTTTTATTGCAAATTCTTGTTTATGTTGAGTCTAGTTGATTAGTTGTCCTTCAGAATGAATAGGAGTGCCACCCGTATTAATTTATTCATTTCACAAACCACAAGAATTCGCATGTCTTGTCTACCATATTCTGCAAACACAGAGACTTGATAACTGAATGCTAACCCATAAATTCATAATGCACACATTTTGACATGTTTGTCAAGATGTTAATATTCTTGCTTATATTTAAGTTAATGAGCTTTGCCGAACGAACTATAGTTGCAAACCTTTTCAATTCTTTGCATCGCCATTCACTGCATTTGTGTTTCTGTGAGTAAAGCGATTTCATTTAAAACAGCTAGGTCACATCTATAAAAACTGTTATGTGTGGAAAATTCAGTTATGTATTTTTCTTGATCAATGAAAGTCCACACTTGTCTACCTGGTTAAGAAATCCTTGACAAATTACAGAATATTATAGAAGATAGAGGGTTCCAAGAAACCCTCAACAAATATTTAGATGCCGGCTCCTCTGTCAAACATTTGCTGAGGTTCCTGTAAGTATTTTTTCCACGCTTCTGTTTAGCTGTTGAATATCAGATAGACTATCCTCCCAGACTTATGTGAGTTTGATAATTTTCCAGATTCTGTGCAGTCTCTCATATGGATTTGAAGACTGGGTTCCTGTCTCGGGAGAACTTTGAAATTGCATTTTCAAGTATCCAGAGGCAGCCCAAACTGGAATGTTTAAGAAGTATGGAAATTTTAGATAATTTATAATATGCTCTTCTTTCTGTATTAGAGATGTCACCTCCATTGATGTTCTATTTATCTATAAACTGTACCCATTTAACGAGTCTTGGTTTTTTCATCTTGGAGTTTCTCCATGATTCAGTATACTTTCTCTCTTGATGGAGCAATTAATGGCTTTTTGGTTAAACTGCAACTTGCAAACAGATTGCTCCATTTTAGAACTCCAAATTTTGGTTTGCATGAAGAGATTGGAAGTTAAAGAGCAAAGCTTATGCAACTTCAATTCTGTCATGAAAGGTAATATTTATTGTTTTTCTTTCACTCTTTATATACTATTCCTTAATGTGCCTGTCATATTTTGCAGAGTATAAAAACACCCTGACTTCTGAACGTTATGCAAGACATGTCTGCTTAAGGGTGTGTTCATCTGCTTTGGTATTTTTTAAAGCCAAACGTGTAATATATAGTAAATAATAGTTATAATATGTTTCCTACAATCCTACCATTTATCCCCAACCCCAAACTTATTTGGTGTTATTTTTACCTTATGTATGCAGGCATTTGAACACCTTATTCATCGTGAATTGATACATTTCACAGACAATAGAGGACAAAGTTTGTCTGTTGAATTCCGTCCTGTAAAGCTTTTAATTTCGTCTGCTGAACTACATCAAGGACTAAGAGCAAATAATTCATGCCCTGTAAGTTAACTGATAGAATTAGTCCACCTGTATATTAATTATGTGCCAGATAGAGAAATAAGAATTGCGTGGATTTAACCCATAGGATTGGCGCAATGGTGTAAGGTTCAGTTGTGTTCACATGTGGGGGGAACGATCTATTTAACGGGATAATCCGTGTTCAATCTCCTCCGTATGCAAAATTCTCTTGACTCAGTGGCAGACTTGCATCACAAGTAGGATTAATCTTTAATCCAGTGAGTTAGGAGACACCCGTGGTATCTGACCCAAGACCAAAAAACAGAATTGCATGGATTTCATTGAAGCATTTGATTGTTTTAGGTTATTTGTTTTCTAGTTTTCTTTGTACGTAACTTCTTCCAATCATTACATGTCATTTCTGTGAAGGTAGGTGATGAGATGAGAGCATAATTTATGATATCATCTACCTACATGTTTTGGTTCTAACGGAAGGGGCTTGGATCTCTCATGCATATGATCTTAGGTTCAATTTTAAGATTCACGTGTGAAAAGAAAAAACAAACTGTTGGTAGGAATCTCCACTTTAGTGCTTCACCTATGAGGGATTAGTCTTGTACATAGAATAGGAGAATATTTTGAGAAACCAAAATATTTATTAAATTTCATGTTTTGCAGCCTAAGCTTCTAAACTTAATGGATCGTGAAGGCTAAAACCACTTGAGGGACACGACTGTTCGTGCTTCATGTTAGACTGCATGTGGTACGATTCCAAATTCTGATAAATTCAGCCTGTTTATGAATAAACAAAAAATGTCTCTTTTGTTTAGTCAACACTTTTTTCGTGATTATAATCGGTGTACATGGAAATGACTTTTTTTATTCATGTCTTCTGAGCAAACAATTTTCAGTATTTGCTGTATGTTTTTTATCCGAATATACGCCATTACATAATTAGTGATTACAAATCATGAACTATTCATGTATTGTCACCTCATTAAATGAATTTGTTTATAACAATTTGTTTATACATCATTGAAGTCTGTGTGAAACTTCTTTATATTGATAGTGTATCAAGAATTCAAGATTAAGTTTTTCATAGTTTAATTTTGATGTATCGACAATGTAAACAAATTTAACTCTAACATTTAATAATGTGGTGTCACAACATTTAATAAATTTAACAACTCAAGTATTATTTCATTACATTAATAATGCATATAAGTTTGGCTTTAGACACCCTATGTTGCTAGTTAAGGTTTATTTTCTCAGCTGTTGGCTGAATAATTCCGGAGGGAGACATAAGACATCAATTCCACATGAATTCTAATTTGGAAAATACAAATGTAACTGAGGAATAAAATAAAGAAATGGAAACAGTATTCTGAAATAATGTATAACTAGTACTCCATAAATGAGTTAAGTAAAATGTTTGGTAAGGCTCGTTTGTTTTAACTTAGCTTTAGGTTCAATTATAGCAAATTATAGAATTTGGGAAGTTGTGCCCTGATGAGGGATGGGCAGAGTATTGAATTGAGACGGAATGAGTCTCATGCAGATTCAATTTCAGTTCGTTATATAGACTGTGCCTCTTTATGACTTATTCATTTCGTCTCGTCCCGTCCATTGTTATTGAAGAGTTGGAAATAAGGATTCATGTGAATGAATTTGATCGGTTTTGAAGGGGAAAAAATATTCAATTTAATGATTTTGATTTTTTTAATTTTATTATTCAATTAATTTGATTTAAATTTTTTTATTTATTTGATCCAATTTAATCTTATATTTTAATCTTATATTTTTCTTATATTTTTATTTTAATCTTATAATTTTCTTCTAGAAAATATTAAATAAATGATAAAAATATATAATAAAAATAATAAAATTATTTAAAATGTAAAATATTTCATTATATAACTGATAATAGTATAACCTTTTAAATATATATTATATCAAAAATAAAATTATACAATTTGATAATTATATTTATGCATTTATCTCAAATAGTTAGTAAAATTATTGTTAATTAAATATTCTTTTTATAAATAGATGTAAGTAATGTGATAGTTTTATGAATATATAAGAAATTAAAATACAAACATGAGTGATAATATTAATATACAAATAAAATACATATATGTATATTTTTTATTGATTAAAATTTGTTAAAAATTATAACATAAAAAAAATCATTAAATAAAATGTGGACTCACAAATTTGTGATTTTAATGAGTTTCAATAAGAGAAAGTATGTTGAAAATGTTGACAAAAACACATTTCATGATGCATAATGATGAGCATCATGAGAGAACACGCTATAAACTTAAAAAGACGCCACCTTAAAGAAAATAGGAAAATATCACAAAGAGAACACACCAATGCTTCGGCCTTTCATTAATTACAAAATTTCACATTCACCGGCCAGCAAAGTTATTGCAACGGAGCCATCAAACTTCAAAAATTCCAATTACTACTACCTCAAATCAACCCTCGGAATTCAAGAAGGCCTCGTTTTATTCCTAATGTTTACTGCTTTCTCAGTACTAGTATAATATTTTCAAGAAGGCTCGTTTTGAAAATATCAGTGGTCATGACGGCAAACATTTCCAAATGAGTACTATAATATGTCCCAAAGCATTATTTTTGTTCCATATATTCCTATATTACTTTACTAAAATAAATTTTACAGTGTTGTTTTTGGGAATGAATTATATCTAATGGAAGATAACTAGAAAAATGATAATTGCTGAAAGACAAATTAATTTATTGCAATTATATATTATTTCAAAATTTCCATTATAATTAACATATAAAGTGCCCTTAGAACAATTAAAGTGAAAGACAAATTACAAAGAATTTTAAAATTACAAATTCAAGTAAGTTACCGAGTATGGTCCAAAAAAAAAAGCTACCGAGTAGAATAATGTTTTGGCATATGTTATCCACTCTTTAGCATCCCATCCAGTAACTTTATGGCTTATTTGTGCTGATGAAAATGTCCCCCTCCATTTGTCACATTAATAAATGTTCATCTTTATTGGCTATCGTGCTCAGATAAGTTCGAGCAAGCAAATCAATTATACTAACTAAATTTGAATTATTTCCTTCTCTCCACGTGAAGCAATATTAATGCATTTACTATTGCTCAAACTGCAAAGCATGAGAACAGACCAAACAATAAATGACATCTATACAAGTCCTTGGCTGAATGAACTGCACAGACCAATTAAGTTGGCATCAGTCTGGAAACTGGAAACCCTCAACAAATTCTCAGTTAGTTTGATTTTCTCTTTGTTCTTGTCATAATCTTTAATATTCCTAACTACCAACAGAAAACATAGTAATTCCAAAAAAATGTTCGGTTTCTTCCACGCAACATTCCTAAAGAATTCAGGATTTTTCAATTAGAAACTTCCATCACTTAAACTTTTCTCTTCGGAAGCAACATTCATTTCTCTTGGCTTCCTTGCAGCCTCAACACAAGACTAGTAGTAACAAACCTCTAACATGAGAACCTAGACAACAGTGTACTTTTCAACAAAAGGAGCTCTGAATTCATTCTCTTATTGGCTGATGTCAACTTCTAGGGGAGGCGTTTGCTTTTTTCTTCTTTTATACTAAGCACTATTATGTCTATAGCTGACCAATTCTTAAAGTCCTAGCCTCAGTAATAATGAGTTTATGATGTCAAGCTAATACTCCACCTAGTGAAATCCTCAGAGATAATTTAAAATCCTCCAATGGTATCTAATCTTATTGAAAAACAATAAATTTTACTATTTTATGTTCACTTTTGCATTTAATAATTTATTTATACTAAAGTATTAACAACATTGCTGATTCCATAAACCCACAAATTGCCTGACACAAACTAAACATACTTTTGTCTACTCTACCTGATCGATCAGAACTAGGGCGTTTCCTTTCTCAGATGGGACAACAAAAAGTTAGTTCCGTAGCAAACACCAAAATCTCTTTGATATGTCAGCTGAATCTCAAGGTTCACTTATTTGTCTCTTAGAGTTCCAAGTCCTGCTTTGTTAACACCATCTATTGTTAAACTATAAAAAGTTTTATAACCATTTTTCTCTTCCAACCTCTCTCCTTCTAAGGTGCTGTTCCACTTTGTAAGGAACAAATGAGAACAATGGCTGCAACTTTCTCATATCCAGCCTCTACCTACTTTGTAAGGTGTTGTTCCATGAGAGAAAACCATGATCAGGTTAAGCAGCAAATGAACAGCAGCATCAGAACTAATGGGAGTTTTAGGTCCCCGGTTAAAGTTGAGTCACTAAGCCAAACAGATTCAACTATCACCACTCTTGGTCAAGCTGTTACAAATGGTGAAAATGGTCTACGCCAAAACATCCCAAGAAAGAAGCAATTGGTTGATCCTCATCGACAAGGGCTCATCATTGAAGGTGGAGTTGGTTATAGACAGACTGTTGTCATTAGGTCCTATGAAGTTGGAGCTGATAAAACAGCCACACTTGAGAGCATCCTCAATCTTCTTCAGGTGATTATAATCATTTAACCAAAGTTTTTAATTCACAAAAAGCACAAGGGCTTCATTGTTTTGTTGCTAAATGCAATCTTATGTGCAGGAAACAGCATTAAACCATGTTTGGATGTCTGGACTGCTCGGTGATGGGTTTGGAGCAACACATGGAATGGTGAGGAACAATCTCATTTGGGTTGTCTCAAGAATGCAAGTTCTGATTGATTACTATCCCATCTGGTAAAGTCCCTTTCCATCATGATTATTTCAAGGAGGACATTAATGACTATGAACATTTTTTCCAAATAATTTTCTTTTTTTGTTGGAATATACAAATCAATTTTAAAAAACTCAACTTGCTTGATACAATTCTTGTCAAAATTGTTGTACTATTTATTGATGGTTTTCCTAGAAATTTTCTCCGTATGCAAGAACTTTTGTCCTGTACTCTTTTGGCAGCAGAAAGCTACAAAAATCTACCTCTTCTAATAGAGTTACATGTTGACAAAGACATGCATAGAATTTCACTAAAATATTCCATATTTAGATCCATCATGGGCCATAGCCATCCCAAACACAATAAACTAAGTAATAAGCACATTATCATAGTCAGAATAAGTTGTCATCATCGTAGCAAATTTTCTGAAGACTTGTAACAATTTTAATAAAATGAAATTTTAGTTTCACTAGCTTATAGTTAAATCATCATGGCATGACAAAACCATAATAACTAGAAAGAATTTAACTTGTGTCAGGGGAGAGGTGGTTGAAATTGACACATGGGTTGGAGCATCAGGCAAGAATGGAATGCGGCGGGATTGGCTGATAAGAAGCCAAGCCACAGGCCACATTTTTGCACGTGCAACAAGGTATGTACTATATACAAGTATTGCACAGTCTTTCCAACATGTTTCAAATTTTCCATTGTGCTGATTGTAACAAGCCATAAAACAGCACGTGGGTAATGATGAACCGCAAAACAAGACGTCTCTCCAAAATGCCAGAAGAGGTGAGAGCAGAAGTTTCACCTTGGTTTATTGAGAAGCAAGCAATAAAGGAAGATGTTCAAGAAAAAATAGTCAAATTAGACAAAGAGGCAAAATACATGAATTCTGACTTGAAGGTATATGTATGCCTTTACTTTATATGTCAGTGTAAAAATGTGTAATCAATCAGAATCATAATAAATATGACTTGTAAGATAGTTGTTTTAAAAATCCAAAAACTTAGTATTTACCACATATAACAATTTGTGATTGGATGATAGTGTAAAAAACTCTTACAGTGTCAATGCATATACTATTTACTCTTTACTCTACGCATTACAGTTAAATTACTGCTGGCTCTGCCACAGCACAAAGAATGTACACAATTATTGACTTTGTGCCCCTCTCCACTTTGCAGCCCAAGAGAAGTGATTTGGACATGAACCAACATGTTAATAATGTGAAGTATGTAAGATGGATGCTAGAGGTAAATTGCAAGAAATTATCTACTCAATACTCATTAGTGTAGTCATGAATGTCGTTGTTAACTCTCAAATTCTATTGTTGATTGCTTCTACAGACCATCCCAGACCAAATTCTAGAGGGGCACCAATTATCTGGTATCACACTAGAGTACAGAAGGGAATGTGGAAGCTCAGATATAGTTCAATCACTGTGTGAACCTGAAGAGGATGAAATACTTCATGGTGTGGTAGAACCAGATTACTGCACAAATCTTCTCAATGGGTTATCATCAGATATTATAAATGGTAGTGGAGTCCTGACTTGCCTTGAGAAGAGGCCATTAAGGTATACACACCTTCTACAAACCAAAGGAGAGAAACAAAACGACGAAATTGTCAGAGGAAGGACTACATGGAAGAGGAAGATTTCTACAATGCCATTTTCCAATTAGACCTAGTAAGATTCATAAGTGGACTGGGAAGGAACAAATGTTTGCATATTCTCTGGTGTACCACCCAAGAAATTCTTGGTCTAAACGAAAACGATATGATGGGAAAAAGACAACCAGGAAGCGTTTGGAGAAAAAACTATACACGTAACAATTCCAATGAAAGTGTAAGTTAGGAATATGCTTCTTCTTTAATTTATGAAATCAATATAAAATGTGATTATTTAGTTGTAGTAAATTGTATCTATGTGGGCAAACTATATTATGATTTAATTTAAAATGAAAAATGTTTTCCAACATATTGAAGTAAAAGTGGATTTTAGTAAGGTAATAATGTAAGAGCACCTCCTCCATCATAGGTTGCTCTTGAAAAAGCAACAGTAGGAGCGAGATGAAAAGCAAACGTGAAACAATGGAGAGCAACCCCACATGAACATGTCAAAGCACTCGATGTTGCAGTAAGGTGTTTTTTTGCTCTTTTTTAATAGGTCCCATGGTATCTTTTTATTAATTGTTCAAGCGTATATTGTCTTTTATTTTATCTAAATTAGACAACGGACACCCCATTTTTGGGTGCATGGAGTGGAAAGAGTGATAGAAAGAAAAAGGAAAAAGAGAAGAAATAACATGTGATAAATTATTGAATGGGAAAGGAAGACTGGAAAGAGAGAGAGAGAGATGGGAAGACAATAAAGTAAAAAAATGAAAACGAAAATAAGTATACTTATATTTATTCTTTGTTTATTCACTATTGTGTGTTGACGATAAGGAAAAAATAATTTTTTTTTACTTTATAAAAAAAAGCTCGTGATAAAGAAACGATTTTTTTAATAAAATAATAAATAGCAAGCACGTACTTAGTCAAAAACAGCACTACATGTACGCAATTATTACATACGCCATAACACACTAGAAAATATCTTCTGGCCTAAACCATGAGGAAGATCGACTGAAAATTAATCTCACTTAAAGAATGTGATGTCTTGAAGAAATGTATTCAATTATGCATTATTACGTCAGTATATTTACTGACTTTTAAAACTTTTTCATTAAGTTGTAAACAAATGTGTCATTTGCAATCATTTTTATATCATATAGAGCATATCCTATAAGTTTGTAATTACATAAGTATCTCATATTTTTTTTAATCATTACTTTCATCTTTCGTGAAAGGGGTGTTAGTGTAAGATTTAAGGAAGGATTAGTATAATATTTTCAAACATACAAATAAGTGTTAGTGTAATGTTTTAAAACTTAAAGAGATAATATAGGAAAATTAAAATTAAAAAAAAAAGTGGGGTTATACGTAATTACACAAAACCGGTATTGCTATAATTTATTCTCTCATATATTATAAAATCTGAAACTTTTAGTAATACTGCAAATGTTTGTCTAATAATAAAGCATCAGTTTTTAGCTATGTAAATAGATAAAACTCGATATCTTAAACATAATTAATGCTAATGTCAATCTCCAATGGAGTATGAACAATTTTAAAACTTGACAAGCAAGGCAACAACATTATACTATAACATTTGGACACAGTTTATGAAGCAAAAGCATTCTTCACTCAAAATTTCCTTGAAATGACTGGATACACAGAATGATTCATTCCGATGGAGGCGAAGAAATTGGCCAATTTACCAATGGTGGAAACCTATTCAGAACAGAAGCAAGCCTCATACATAATAATAAGTACAACTCTCTACCAGCTGGAACTATAATTTGCCGCCCAAAGAAACTGTGACCCACTACACTAAGCTAGGAGAAATTAATATTCCTTTACAATTAATTATGAGGTTGATGTATTTACACCATGTGTATGGCTATGGATTGGTACCGATAAAAATGAGAAAGGAATCAATCAAAGAATAATGCAGCATTGCATCTGCTGCAATTGTGAATTTATCGTCTCTTTTTGTTCCCTAAACTGCGATGGAGTTGCCAAGACCACAAAAGCAAAAATGTAATAATGGCCACTCCAACACCCGACCAGAACATTACCAGCCATATAGGCATTGATTTTGGATACAAGCCTGTTGAAACACAACCATCATGAATGTAATCAGTGAATTATACAATGATTAATACATAGTAACCTCAAAATATGACACACAATAACTAATTAAGAGAACTACCGTGTCCAAACTTAATGCAAATCAGAAGTTCCACAATGCAAATGGCAAGAGAGAGCCAACAATATGCTCCGACCTTTTTCACTGGCTTTCTGAAAAATTCACAACGAAACAGGAAAAAATGTCAAAATCTTAGTAGGATATTTCCAATGTCATTCATCAACATTCAACACACGCTATGAGAAAAAGAAAAATATGACTCCTTTTGGGTAGGGGGTGGGAGGGAAACAAGAGAGATGCAGAAGAATGTACCTGTCTTGAAGGTATGAGTTGTACTCGCGAATTGTTGGAATCGCAAGTAGCCACCACAAAATCAACCTATATATAACAACTGAATTTCGAGGAGGTATCCAGAGACAAAACTTCAAAAAGAATGTGTTGAGCTCTACTGTCAAAAATACAATGCAAAGACTAAGCACTTGAATGAAACGCCAAGGACCAAGCAGTGGATGCCACTCGTCTTTGTCCCACTGAGCTGGTGTGAATTGGCCTAATGTTCGTTTCACCTGATGTCGATGAACGATAACAAAGAGCACTCAAGTCACATTAAGTCTACTTAGCAATCAATAAATTACTAACACTAAGATAACTAACATACTCAGATAGTCAAAATCATTTTTTCTCATGGTGAAGTGACAGTACTAGTTATTATTACAACATTAAAAACACACAATTTTAGTAAAAAACATCCATCAGAACAAGTATTGGCAATTGGCTATTGCTCAAGCAGGAATAGAAAAAAGTACATTTCAAGTTAGAGCAATTTCAATTTCAATAGGAATCAAAGATTCAAGAATAATGAAATAACTGATGATAGAAAAACAATCAAAATCTTAAAAACATACTTTTCCTATTATATTAGGCTGCTGGCTTAGACCAACCCATTTATATGTTTTCCCATCAAAATATCTAACAGTATGCATTCCTGCCCAAATTCCTGCATAATAAACCAAGTAAAAGATGTTACAATCAGCTGTAACAATTTCAAATCCAAAAGGGCATTAATTTCAGCAATAGAGCAAACACAAAAAAACACTACATTTTCTTTAATAAAACAATCAAATGAGTAGCCTTGCGTAGCTTTCTGGAGGGGGGTCAGAAAATTCAAACTAATGATGATTTTTAAGAAATTCAATGCAAGATTTTATTATATACCAGCGAAATCATGAATCACGAATTATGATACTAAAAGAACCACTAAAAGTTATTTAAAAAAACACTAAAGTTCACATGATGTACCCAAAGCTTAAACCAATCTAAACTTCGTAGTCAAAACCATTCATATACCCAATAATTTAACAATTCTTATCCAAGATTGTGCATACATACACATTTCATATACCTTTAAACTTGAAACAGAAAAATTCACAGACGGAAGAATCCTACAAGCTTTCAACATTTAAGGGGCTGGCCATGTTTTCAAAATCAGTATGTATTTTGTTGACAAGCTATTACAGATTAAATGAATGACAATAGATGCAATCTGTGGTTGTAGTGATACAATAAATAAGCTCGTGCTTTAACTAAATCACATGCAACCCTAGCAACTTGACAAAAGTTAAAAAAAAAAATGGATCAAAACTCTTACCAAACCAATTGCAGATCAAAATGTCAAGAATAATACTGTCCCACCAGCACTCATTGAAATTTGGCAACATGTGACGAAAAGTATACTGAAGATTCCAACACAGATGTTATGTAAGCAATTCAGAAAATATAGATATATCAAAAGAAAAACAAGCTTTATGGATGCACTAACCCATAACCACACCTATGTGAAAAAATCAGAGTGTATTAATCAGATCAGGGCTTACCTCCACCAACTCAAAACCAATTGATAACACCCAAAGAAGGGGCTGATTACGAATCAATATTGCCTTCCCCCACCATCCAATAACATGAGCTAGAACAAATTCATCAAAAAGTGTCTCCTGAAAAATGAAACATAATATATCAGCCCCATGTTATATCCAAATATGATAAAGCGAAGAACAAAATAATTTTAGGAGAGAATAGGCAAAAACATAGGTTGTGAAAGAAATCATACATAAACATTCTTAAACCTGCTTGCAGGGTTTTCAGGTAGATATATACGACAGTCAGCGCCATAAGATCTTTCTGGAAGTTCTGCCAAGATCAAACATAGTAATTACCAAAAATGTTTTCAAATCTCATACAATGCAGATACATAATTAATTAATTCCATTTCCAGCCAATTCAAAGCTAATAAAAAAAAATCAGATTGAATTACCAACACCAAGATCAGCATGAAGAAACTTCATAAACTGTCGAGAGTCATCACGCTTCTGTAGGGACAAAAATTGAGAATACATGTTAGTACACTTTCATTCACTTGCTGGAGACAGAGCAACAAATGACTAAGATTATGCAACAGAAGACAAACAAAGTTAGAGGAAGCTAACAGATGCAAATCTAAAAAGTAAGCAAGAATCTAGTGCAAAATACACTACAAAAATACAAAGTTTAAGCTTGACAAAATTACTTAAACTTTACACACAAAGAATAGATAAATTGAGACATGGAAACCAACCTGAAAAAGCAAAAATGTGAGGGCAACAAGGTATACAACAGCCATTCCATGAACCAAGCGCCAAATTGCAGGATGTGGCCTAATAAGAACCCTGAGTGAAAACAAGAAAAAAGTATATTCAGGTAATATTCTCAAGAGAAAATTTACTACAACTTCAGCTGAACTAAAAACTCAACTAATATTATTACTCTTCCAACATCATATACTATACTAATATTCTTCCAGATTCATAAACTTAGCAGAACAATTTTAAGCAGGATGATAATATAATTTGTATGGAATGAGCTTCCATCAAACAAAATTAAACACTTTTAGTTCCTTACCACTTCCACACACATTCTCTATAACCCCAAGCTTGAAAAGAATCATCTTCCGGTAACTTTTCTTCTCTGTTAGTAAACTAGCAGCAACCATCCAACCTTAAATGATATCATTGATTATCCAAATAATTTTGGCCTATTTATAATGTTCTAAAAGAGTGATGAGTGTTTGGAGCGGTTGCATTATTCTCTTAACATAAACTCTTAACCTAAAAATGAAATAAATTATTACTCTTAACGTAAATTCTTAACTTAATAATGAAATAAATTAACTTATGAAGTCTGGAATTAAAATCTTAAACGCCATCTCTCAAACCTGAAACTAAAAGATCAGATACTCGATCCCCTCTAATATATAGGCAAAAAATAATCCAATCATGCAGAAAGTCACAGAAAATAAGGAAGACCTGTACTTGGGATCTAAATCTAAACTCAACAAATATACCAGACAACTAAATTTAATATAATAAAAGGACAAAAACAACAAGACTAATCTATACATCCAAAAAGAATAAGTAAATGGAAAATACAAACTAAGCAAAATAAATTCATTCTGATTACTCACGTAGAAGGAGCTTGCAGCAGGCAATAAGCAAGAAAAACAGCAATCATTGCCCATACACCCCTACAGAGAAACAGTTGTGTAGGCATTTAGCACATTGTACAAAGCAAAATGAGCACTAAGTAAATTAGAAATACCAAACCTTTTAACAGAAGTAACTAGATCCCCAGATGCATCTCTTTCTGGATCAAGTGCTCCACTTGCCCAACTGGTATATACAATGATATGAAAAATTAAGTAGGGGGGAGAAAATTAATTTTATTGAAGAACAAATTTCCAAGTAGATAAAAATAAACCACTTGTTGACATTAATTTATCCAGCTAAACACTCACATAAGAAAGCAAGCGCCAATAAGTAACAATGTGATGGTGCGAGGCTTGTATGCCCATGCAGTCCATGGATCATGTTCATCATCATTATTTGACAAATGGGAATGACCATTTTCTTCAATAATATCATTTCTCTTTACTCTTGCATGACCGTTGGACTCCATACTCGGCGTTCCAGAGAAGCTACTCTCTAACTATAATCAAAATCAAAGAAATAAGATCATTTACAGGTGACAAATGGCCCGAGAGTTTTATGCACCTCAAAAGACCACTCCTGGAAAGCACACAATACAACAAATAGTCACAAAAAATTATTCCACTGAATCCAGATAAAATCCATCAGACAAAACAATAAGAAACAGTATCATATATAAAAAGCACACCAAAAATTTTATTTTCCATAATTGAATATAACACATGGAGCATTAACCAGACTGCTGCTAATTATCCGTGTGTAATTGCATTCAGTGACATGACATATCATGAACACTTCAATGACATGAGAAATATATTAAGCAAAGAACAAGAGTAAAAAGAGTTCACATATATCATTGTATGACAGTAAAAATTCCACTCATGCATAATAAACACAAACTGTAAGAGAACTAAACAAGGCAACTCCATGTAAAAACCATACAACCAGAAGACTTTTCAAAAAACCAAAATCACAAGATATAATTTCTCTATTGCAATGGACCGAAGGTTAATAATAATTATCTTTATCCTTAAGAGAGTATTAAGTACATAACCAGCATGTAAAACAAAATGATACAAACAAAAGTAACTTCTGCATAACAAGACCATATTAGGGTTCAAAATTAAAGACCAAACTGAACACACTCACGCAAATCCACTGAATTTGCAACAAACCCCAAATCTGTAATCCAAAGCAGTATCTGGTACACAATTCAATGTATGTATTTTTTTGTGTGTGTGAAAAAAACATTGATTGACAGCTCAACAGTCCATCACAAATTCTACAGTATAAATAGCACTCACCAATATTTTGAACACAGTACTACCCATCAGCATCTAATTAACACATAAGACACCACATGCATATCACAAAGAATCAAACTGAGTAATTACCGGATCCCCATCAAGAGCGAACTACACAAACCGTTACAGCAAAACACGCATTAATTTTAAACGCATTGCATCATAAACCGCAGAAACAAACATTCAAATTCTCAATCCAACCAAAATTACCAAAGTCTACATCAGCTCGATGGATCTTAAATCTGGCAGAAGAACCAAAACCCATTACGCCAGCGCATAATTCAACCCCGTATCGATGCATGTAACAGCGAAACCAATCGAACCCCGAATGGCATGGGCCGAAAAAAAACTCTTTTTAAGAAGAAAAAAAATCAAAAATTGAAGGAACCCAAAACGGAAAGGGAAGAATAAAGAGAAGGAAAAAAGACAAAACAAAAAAAAAAGCAAGGTACACTGAATATATTATATATGTCAGGAGAGGTAGTAGGTTCGAAGCACAAGCTCAAAAGAATGCACAACAGAGTTTTGGTGAGTGTGTGCGTGCGAGTGATGATAGATATTATGCGGATATGATATGATTCGTAATAACGAAAAAGAGGTTATACAGAGAGAGCGAAAAAGCGGGTTATAATAAAGGCTCTTGTTTGCATATATAGAGAGAGAGAGAGAGAGAGACTTACGTAGAGAGAGAAAGTTGGGAAGGTGAGTGAGGCAGACAAAGGACCCCTGGCCGTACGATTGGAGAAACGAGAAGATCGCAGCCGTCGGATCAGAGTAATGAATGATGAATGGAATCAGAGGAAGAAGATAAGTGTGTGCTGCTATTGTCTGCTATGCTTAATGAATGAATGGCAGAGACTTAAAATATTTATAGAGATGGTTTTATGCTGAAGGGGAAAGAAGGGGCAAAATGGAGATATTGTAAGAGTGTGGTGGCTGTTGTTGTGTTTGTGTGTTTTGAGCAGAGTCTGCAACAGCGGCGAAAAGGCGAAGGGTGATGATGAGAGAAAATTAAAAATAGAGAGAGAGTACGACGGTCAAAGATGTTTTAGATACGCACGATGACGATCATTATTAACCAAAAGTTGTAAATACTGCTTCTCACTATAATGCCCCTCTTGCTTCTCGTTAATTGCCATTTTGCTGCTCTCTGCCTTCATTGCCAAATTACCCTCCTACCCTCGCTTTTTTTTTAAAGTAAAATGATTATGAGTGTGTTTCGATATATATGCTATAATGTCATTCAACAAAGGGTTAACACAGTTTTTAAGGTTTCGTAGCATTTCCTATAAAAAAAAAAACAAAAGTTTCATAGTATTTATACGTGGAGAAATGATTTATTTAATAAAATAACTTGTATTAGATTCACGCACTCTAAAAAGATTAATTTGTGACCCAACATTATCGAAAGAAATATACTTCTCAATCCTCAAATTATCACTTTGGTTTATAAAATTCAAAAAATATATTTGAAATTATAATTTACCACTCTTGTCGGTCTAAAGTTACAAGAAACAAATATACTACTTAACTGATAGTGTTAATTAAATTTTTAATTCCTCCAATTTTTAAGATTCTAATTTTTAGTCCTTTAAAAAAATTGACAATTTTGAGTCTTTCATTAATTTTTTTTGGTATTTTTAGTTCCTCTAATTTTATTTTCCTTATTTTACTTTCTTTGTTTATTTTTATTTCTCAAAATTAGCTCCTATTTTGTCCTTCTTCAATCTTTCATTTATTTTATATTTAGGAGTATTTTTTAGCAATAAAAATAAATAAGGGGCTAAAACTGAAAAAAAAATAAAAGAACTAAAAGTGATGACAAAAAATAGTAAAGTGATAGGAATTACAATTTTAAAGACTAACGTGACTATTTGCAACTTTTATGAATCTTATATTATTATAAATTTGAATCTTAATATTGAACAATAATTTTTTAACGATTTTTTGAAGTAAAAATAAATAAAAATCACTTGTTGAGTAACATATATTATCCTACTTTCAGGTTCTTTTAATGAATTAAAATAATTGAGATGTCTTTTAATTGTTGTGAAATTCTACTTGGAGTAATTGGAGTAAGGACAATTAGTGGCGTTTGTTGTAGTACAACAGGCACTTGGTAAGATAATATTTGGAGGGAATTTTATTTATTTATTTGTGTAGTGCTGACGTTTGGGTCACCAACATTATCCGGTGGAGCTACAAAATATCAATATCGATTGTGCTCTCCAGATTCCCTTCTTAATTTTTCATTCCATCAATCAAGTGATCAACAAGTAGCTATAAAACACAAAAATACAACGTGGGGTAAAGCCCAATTGCAACCTACAAGGGCATACAACAAAACAACCAAATTTAATTAAAGCCCCTCCCTTTCCCACTCAACTCAACAGGCCCTTTGTCAATTTATACTATCATTACAACATCATTGTATAACTACTTTTGACAATTCCATAAAAATAACAATAATAATTTCACTATGTATGACTAATTAAATAAGCAGCATTCATTGTCATAAAAATATTGCCATACTATTTATTATAGTATCGTGGAAAGATCAAATATCATGGCGGAAAAAGTTGAATACCATGGAGGGTATATTGAAGAATATCCCACTCTTATACAGGAAACATATTTTAATATTCATGGGAACAATGATATGGAAATGATTTTTTTCATATATAAAATAAAATATAATATAAATATTAAATGACAATGGGCATAAAAGATTTCTGAAAATATTAATTTATGAATGAGTGGGATGAATTTTTTTCATTTTTATAAATGAAAATAAAATTTTCCATATTAATTCACTGTAAGATTATTAAGCTTCAATGAGTGACATTATTCTTTTTTATAGGGAGTTAAATAATAATAATAATAATAATAATAATAATAATAATAATAATAATAATGAGCGCATTTTATAAATAAATAAAAATCTTAGGAATCTTATCTTATCATTAAAAAAACTTGTTCCTAAAAAATGATTTAATCGGGGGAATGAACAACTCTGTACTAGAAATCACTTTAATGGATAAAAAGGAAAGAGAAGTATATACATATATCTGGGGCTAATATAACATGATGTCAGTGAAGATATTTTTCTGGGGTACAAAGTCACCTCCTCGTGTTTAATTATATTGATGTCTTTACGAAAATGTAGGCAGCAAATTATATTTCCAAGTGAGGTATAGATTGCAAAAAAAATGTTTGTTAGTGGAAAAAGCATGCAACAATTTAGTGACTGGACTGATCTTTAATAAGATAGAAAATAATGACATCTATCACATTCGGGCAACTAATCGTACATAGCTTAAACAGTTTCTGTCATTTTGCATAAATGTTTATCATTTTTACACTTTGTTGTTTTAAGAAATTTTTTCCCTCTTTCCCTTTCATTCAACTGCGTGTGAGTGTGAGGTTCATGTCAATTGCTTTTTGGTTTTTCAACTTATCACTGTGATTTATTGTCGATCACTGCTATTAAATAAAATTCATTTTGAAGACAAGCAAATAAAACGATAAGTAATAGGGGCACAAGTTTACACGGTATTATTAGGGGGGCCAGGGGAAACGTGTATTCTCAGAACACATGTAATATATAAGAATAACATTTATTAATCATTTAAGAAATACTAAATACTACTATTTTTATATAACAAATTTTTATTTCTTAACTTATAATTTAAGGCACAAGTTAATAAATATAAAATAAAAGAATTACTATAGAAAAAATAAGTATGTTAATTAAAACATTCAACAAAAAAAAAACTATTACATTTATTACAATACAATAATATATTTTACACTTGTAAATCTTAATTCTGATCAAAATTTCTTAATTTTCTTTTACACAACATATGGTCGTTTGCTTATTTATTAAAAATACGGTTAGTAAGTATACAAAAAATTAAAAATAGTATGTAATTATAAAAGAAAAAAAAAACATATTCACTTCATTTTTAATTAAAAATGACATGAGTCTCAGCCAGTATAATAGAAACAAAATGAAATAATTCTAATAAATGGATCGAGTGAAACAAAATAACCTAACATATATATTGTAAATTTGAGTTCCCACCCGTAAGTGTAAAGACTTTTATTCTCATTTTAATCATCAAGTATCTCAATTATATAAAAATTATATACCACAATGTGTGTGTTAGTAGTATAAATTCTTGTAATCATTTTTACTAAACAAAAAATATGTCCAATAATTGTTTCAAATGTTATTTATGTATTTATTCATTTATATATGAGTCAATTTTTCATGTTCATTAAAATTATATATTTTTCATATTCATATATATTCACATTTATTTATATTTATAAGTACGAAGTTAAGATGTTCCAAATTTAAAGAATTGGAAAAATATCTCATCACACATGAAAATGTTGACAATTTCTTGAAAGAGTAAAAAAATTATGAAAATTAACTGGTTTCAACAAAGAGACATAAGATTATGTGTGATAAGAAAATAAAAACATATCAATTTACAAGAAAAGAAAGAAATAAAGAAAATGTCATAAAATCTTAAGGATTT